>OX457051.1:11622350-11772350 GCA_949752735.1 Lumbricus terrestris | reverse complement strand
GAGCGCCTCTGAGCAGCCGCGAGGTTGAAGGGGTGTTTTAGCAAATGCGAGAAACAAATAAATAATTAATTCTGATGATTATGATCATGATTATTACTACTAATGCTACCACTACTAATACTACCACTAGGCCTACTACTATAACAACAACAACAACAAATACTACTACTACTACTACCACTACTACTACTACTACTACTACTACTACTACTACTACTACTACTACTACTACTACTACTACTACTACTAGTAGTAGTAGTAGTAGTAGTAGTAGTAGTAGTAGTAGTAGTAGTAGTAGTAGTAGTAGTAGTAGTAGTAGTAGTAGTAGTAGTAGTAGTAGTGGTAGTGGTAGTAGTAGTAGTAGTAGTAGTAGTAGTAGTAGTAGTAATACTGTAGTAGTAGTAGTAGTGGTGGTGGTGGTAGTAGTAGTAGTTATTGTTGATGCTGATGCAACACTAGAAGCAGAAGTAAGCCAAGTAGAATTAGTATCTAAATTATAATTCTAAGTTATAATGAATTAATATTATCAATATTATAGTACTGTTGTCATCATTATTTATCCGGGTTACGATCGGGCATTTACGGGATAATCGCTTCGTTATCGAACCGATGAACTCGCAGTAGAAATGATCCCATGTTCATCAGTATTAAAAGGGATGACCCAGCTCTAATAGGAAATCTTGAGCTACATGTAGTTTCGTTATGTTGTATCTTACTTGCTATCGTGTCAAACATGGCGGCCAGTTCTTGTTGCGCCTTTACAAAATCTTGCAACCTATGATATTATGCAATTCTATAGCTTCGTCCATCAAAACCTTTTGGTCCATTTATGATAATTATTTATAATCCTAATTATCAGTGAGAAACTGAGAATGTGATTAAGAAGACTTACATGTAATGTCTATAAATAATAATCAATCATCAAGTTCGTCAAATGACAGTTACTTCCGATGCACAAGAAATAATTATGTCATATATAGGCCTATATATATATACACATAATTATATCCTACGCTTTTCCCCTTATGTAGACCCTACTTTGTTGATGCACGATGGTGTAGTGGGCATGTTCGCTGCCTTGCAGCCGGAAGGTTGCAGGTTCGAATCCACCTCAAGTCCCCGCGTAGGGACTTTGGGCAAGTCCTTCACTCGCAGTTGCTCAGCGCTTCGGTGTGAAAGTGCGCTGCAGTGTCCGCGCTGTAGTCGACAGCGCCTTTAAGTAGAAAGCTTGAAGAGGCGCTATAACAAGTAGGTCTACGCATACAAATTTAGCGCTATAACAACTCGTATTATACAAGACTAATGCAATTTCCTTCTCTCTGACGTTGTATCGAAACAGAACTGGCCGAAGCAGCAAAAAAGATACAGGAAAGCAAAATGGAGAAGATGCAAGTGTACAAAGCAGGTAGGCTTACGTTTCGCACTTCGTTCTTTTCCTAGCGCTCTTGTCGGTTGGCGCGAAAGGAATGTGTTGTGCCGTGTCATTTTTGCGAGATAGAGTATCTCGCAAAATGACACGGCAGAACACAGTCCTTTGGTGCCAACACGGCATATAGCCTACACATTATACAGTCCAAGCGTGTCGTTTGCGACTCGTTCAAAACTCAAGTTCGTCAAATGACAGTTATTTCCGATGCACAAGAAATAATTATGTCATATATATTTATATATATATATACATAATTATATCCTACGCTGTTTCCCTGTATGTAGACCCTACTTTGTTGATGCACGATGGTGTAGTGGGTATGTTCGCTGCCTTGCAGCCGGAGGGTTGCAGGTTCGAATCCACCTCAAGTCAAGCTACGATGCATGCTTGCGTATTGCTGTTTAACGACACTGCCATAATTATCAAGGACAATAATTAGTGAAGCCTCCTCATTTATCCAGGCTTGAAACGGGTACCGCCAAAGTACTCACATAGGGCGAGAGGCCGTTATCTAGGCAGCCCCATCCCGCCTAAGTTGCCGCGTTGGACCGCCTATCGTAATGCTCAGGGTGCGCACTAACAATATTATCTGTCAGCTGCGGTCAACAATAATTATTATTTATGCTCAACAATGTTGCATAAATGCATGCCAGTCAGTAGGCTACCTTATACTTTAGTTTTCAGCAACCTATTAATATTATTATTGTTATTTTTTTATTTATAGTGTTTTTGCTTGTGTTATTAATTATTATTATTGTAATCATTATTGCTATTGTTTTTTTTTATTATAATTGTTTTTGACCCGAGGTAACAATGATCTCTCAGGACTTATAAAAATTAGGGGACAATGTTCTGGAATGGCTAGTCTTCGCAGTTGGGGAAAGTGCTGCAGAAAGCGATTGCGTTGAAGCGTTGAATATTCATAGATAAACGTTGAAACAGGAAAGTTGTAGGCTATCTCTGTTGTCTCCTGACATTATTTTTATGAAAGCCGGTAGGCGAGGAGATTGATCAGTGTGAGGCCAGGTTGATTCATTGGTTCGAGATTCTCAAAGGCCAATGGTACAAAGCAATAGAAAGCAAACTGGCAGTGTATATAGATTTCTTTCTATCTGCTGCAATCTCAGCAACAGCGCCTGCAATCCCAGCTGATCTGGTACGTAGTGTCTCTACCAGGGTGTCGATAACAGTGGCATCCCAGGCAAGACACTTTCGACCCTCCCACGGAATTAGCGTCACACCATCGGGACGCTCCCCATCAGACCTGGCGAAATCAGCAGGTTCCTTTGTGACTGGGAAGCCAGCTTTGGTAAGGCCACACCATATGATGTCATCTAGCAAGGCGTGTCTGGCAGTACGGTCCGGCCCAAGGCTGCATAACATGCCATGTGAGCCGTCCTCTTGGACCGTCACTCCACAGGGACATACATGTGAAGTGCATAAAACGTCTCCCAGGCGCAGGCCAGTTGCAATGCGGACTGCCTTGTCATCTAGCCTCAATTCGCAGTTATCTGACGGGGCCGAGGAAGTAGGCTTACGTGAATTAAGCTTAGCCTATAGGCTAATTTGACAGTAGGCTAGATCTACAATACACGAGATGTTCTATTTATATAAATGACAGTCATGTTTGAAAGGCATCAAGAGTAAGTCCGTTCTAATGTTTTTTGAGAGGTGACGTGCTGATTTCCACGACTTTGTGCCTATGCAATATAAGCTTATTTGGACAGTGCATATTGATATAAATGTCATATCTAGTGGCCGCGGGCGTCCCGGAATGGCAAAATCAAGAGTTGGCAGCCCTAATCTGAAGATAGATAATAATTTATAGGCCTATCTTTGTGATTCACAAAGATTGGTTAACAGATCATTTCTCTAGTTGGAATGATGAATTGGTTTCTAAATTTTATGTCTCCGAACCTGAAATAAAAATGTTTGCGAGAGAAAGTAAGCAAAATGACAGCTTATGACGGAAGATAGAACCTCTGCACATCCAAAAAAAGTTGGATCTGAAGATAGATCGATTTTATAACAACTCAAATAGCCTATGCGGTTCAAATCATCTTTTAATTTATTATACGCTATTATATGAAAAAGTTGTTTAAATTTTGTTAAATCTTCACATGCGAATTTGTTAGGTCAACGCAACTATCTTCAGCTCATATTAGAACTTTAAAGGTTAAAACCCGAGTTATGAACATTTTAAATTTCAATGCGGTTAGCGCCTACAGATTTAAGAAGCCATTCATTCATAGTTGCACTCTATCGCGTCGCCATTGCTGACCAGACGACATGACGTCATAATTATCTTGACTCTCGCAGACTATTTATTAACTAAGTTATTCAGAGGCGCGCTCAGTGCACTCACCGCATTCATGTCATGTCACTGTGACTATGCTGACGTCGCTTCGCGACGGTTGGCTGCATGAGTGGACCAATTAATTTACTCCAGCGAGATCTGTCCTTTACCGTCCTCAATAGCGCCGCTCCCGATTGACCAGTCCACAACGTAATGTTATCAATCCAGCATATTCTGGGTCTACCGCGGCTACGAACACCCTGCACCAATCCTGTCATGACACTATTTTCAATATTGTCCTGCTGTCGCAAGATGTGACCAAAGAATCGTAATTTCCGGGTTTTGACATGGCCTAGCAACTCGCATTTTGTCCCTGCTAATTTGTAAACTCGTTCATTAGTCAACATTTCTGTCCATGAAATACGTAGTAGTTTCCTAATGCATTTGTTTTCGAAAGCCTGTATAATTCTTTCCTCCTTCTTTAAAGTCCATGTCTCACAACCGTATGTTGCCACTGGCCACTAAGGCCTTCACCAATCGTATTTTTGTCTTGGAGCTGATTGCCTTGTTTTTCCATACCTTTGTCAACTTAATCATGACTGATGTACTCATGGCTAGCCTTGTTTTCACTTCTACATTACAGTCTGCATCTTTCGTTACTCTGCTTCCCAGATAGACAAAGGAGTCTACCTGCTCTAATCTACCACTGATCACTCTAATCTCCAACTCTGTGTCCGACGGACACTGTTCGTATTTGTCATGACCTTCGTCTTTGCGGCATTAATCTTCATGCTATACTCGTTTGCAGACCTCTCAACCCTGTCCAACAATTCTTGTAACTTCTCTGGTGATGTAGTCAGAAATACAATGTCGTCTGCGTATCTTAGGTTGTTAATGGTCTTACTTCCGATTCTGAAACCACTGTTGAATCCCTGCAAGGCTTTCCTCGTTACTTGTTCTGCTAAAATGTTGAAAAGACATGGTGAAAGGTTACACCCTTGTCGAACTCCTTTCTTAACTCTGAACCATGCTGACGTGAGTCCATCTGTCCTAATATTTGCGCGTTGTTGTTTGTAAAGTTTCTGCAGCAGCTGAACTATTTGAGGTGGGAAACCCATTTCTAACATGGTCAGCCAGAGTTTGCCATGTTGAACCGTGTCGAACGCTTTTGAGAAGTCAATGAAGCAGAAATATAGTGGTTGGTTTCTTTCCCTTGCTTTTTTCCGGATTATTCGGAGGTTTGCGATTTGGTCACGTGTTCCTCTTCTAGGTCTAAAACCAGCTTGTTCCTGGGCGATCTCGCTTTCAAGTTTGGATTGTATCCGTTCTAGTATCACTGGTAATAGGCTCTTATTATTATTATTATTATTATTATTATTATTATTATTATTATTATTATTATTATTATTATTATTATTATTATTATTATTATTATTATTATTATTATTATTATTATTACATAAATTTATTACGCGCGCAAGGTCACACCAAAGTGTGAATCTGAGGCGCGGATAGTTAGCCGCCAGAGGAAGATGCAGTTAAAGGTCCATGTGCTTGAAAGCCAAAGAGAAGTAGTGAGTTTTGAGCCGTTTTTTGAAGGTAGGGAATGAATTTTAGCAACGAAGAGAGAGTGGAAGTAGATTCCATTCTTCGGGAGCAGAGGCATGGAATGCACGTGAGCCCATAACAGTTCTGCATCGAGGTTCAACTAAAAGACCCATGTTTGATGATCGCAGGCAACGAGGAGGAATATAAGGAGTAAGCAGTGACTGAAGGTAGGGAGGTGTTCCGGTAGAGAGGGATTTGTAGGTTAAACAGGCCAATTTAAATTTAATCCTAAACTCGACAGGAAGCCAATGCAGCTGATGAAGTAAAACTGAGGAACTTGATCGTAGTGGGACACGCAGCACAACGCGAGCTAAAGAATTTTGGATGCGTTGCAGCCTATGTAGCTCATAGTCTGAAATGCCAACAAAAATCGCATTAGCATAATCAAGGCGAGAGGAGACAAGGGCGCAAGCTAAAGTCTTCGACATATTCTTAGTCAGAGCCGACCTAACGTGGCGTATTGCCCTGATGTGATAAAAGCAAGATCTACAAAGGTTAGTTACATGCATCCGAAAAGGAAGCATACTGTCCAGGGTAGCCCCAAGAGTTTTAACAGAATCTGATAACGGTACTGCGGAGCCTGCGAGGTCGATGCTGGAAAGTGAAGGAAAAGAACGCAAGCGTTGTCGTGACCCGAACAAAATTGCCTCAGACTTGTTTGGGTTTATAGCCAAACCATTAAAACAGAACCAGGCATATAAAGATGACAGGCACTCCTCAAGTTTAAGTTTACCGGACTGATCAGTGTCTGACAGAGCAATATAGAGCTGAATGTCGTCCGCGTACTGCTGTAATTGGACACCAAAATGATTAGCTATGCGATTAATTGGGGAGGTAAAGACGGTGAATAATAGCATGAGAGACCAGTGCGATAGTACGATAGTTTCCGCAATAAAGCGGGTCACCTTTCTTGAAAAGTGGGATGAAAGTTGACTGTGTCCACTCCTCTGGCCACTCTCCAGTCCTCCACACCTTCGTGCATATGTCATGTAGTTTGGTCAGCGTCATTTCCCCGCCGTACTTAAGCATTTTCAGCGGCTATTGCATCTGGGCCTGGTGCCTTTCTCGTAGCTGATTTTAAGAAAGCTCGTCTGGTTTCTACCTTCAAAGGTGGTGGTTCCCTTTCCTGAACATCTATATCTTGAGATCGTCCATATCCTCATACAACTCCTCGCAGTATTCTTGCCATCCTCCATTCACCTTCTTCACCACATTCGGGGAAAGTATAATGCGACTGTGGGTGTGCAATGTGCATGTATGTTTGTCCAGAATGTAGACGCCTTCAGTTTCGCAGCCATTGACCAGACCAATCCAGCATAATTATGGCGTTGGTGATTCCTGCTCACCACGAGGGCCTGCGTGCGGGCGAAATTTCGCCATGGTTCATTTTCTTTTTCAAACCGCCGTTTTTTCGTCTTTTATTTTCCGTATCGTTTTGTTCCGGTTTTATTTTGGCCTACTAATAAAGTTGTGTAATTTTCCGATTTTCGAATTACTAGAGAACAGAACACGAACTCTTTTAGAAAATTATCGAGGAGAAAAGACAACTGAAAAGTAAACTTAGTGACAATGTGACATATAGGACCTACATGTAGAACAAACAATATCGCTAATAGACTAAACCTACTGCCCCACTCGATTGGCATGCCCTCCCCAGGCCCTCACTTGTCGAATATTCACGTTTCCGTTCGCATGGTGACAGTTTCTGCAGACCTTGTGAATGAGTCAAAGTAGGCTATTACGCAGCCAAGGGCTTCTGTCGGCATTTCTTTACTGGTCTGCTTCGGTTGATTCGCTCTGATGTCGACTTCTTCGGTTGGTCCTCGTCCCAGGGGGAAAGATGGACCCAGCGTCGACCGTCGTCGCCCTGACGGCATTCCAACTACAGAACCGCGCGCAAAATCGCCTAAATTTGGTGATCTCTCCCATCCTGTGTAGTGTGTATGCAATATATGGACAGTCCATTACGTTGAACCCACTGCATCGGAACGCAGTGCTTCTCGGTCATTCGTCGACAACGCGACTCAATTCACTCTGAGAGAGAAAATAACAAACTATCATGTCGAAAAATGATATGGTGGAAAAATCAGAGGAAGAACTTCTGAACAAGATCTACGAAAAACTTAATTCTAACACGGCTTCTTTAGAAAATAGAAAATGAATCGAAAACAACAAACCTATGCTCAAACTGGAAGACATGGAAAAGCGGTCAAAAGTAGACAATCAGGTGATTTACGGTTTGGAGGAGATTAGAGAAAATGTCCCTCCACTTGTCAGACCTGACTCTTCCAGTAACTTGTCACGCAGGAATAGCTCACATTTCTAATCTGTTTTCACTTTCTATTACGACCATTATTTGGCAGTAAAGACTGAAGCCTCCGACATAATATCCTACGCATACGCCATAGGTAGACCTATAGTGGTGGGCAAAGTTAACTAAAAAGTTGAAAATTTTTAGTTCAACTAAATTTTGTTAGTTCACGCAGACGTTTAAGAAGAAAATAGTTAAGTTAAAACGAAAGCTCAGCCAATATTTTGTAAGCTTACATAACAAGGTCTAACTAAATATTATAAATATTTTTTGTGTTTTTAGCTAAAATAGGCCAAAGTTACAGTAACAAAATCAACATCCATGCATCCATCTTCGGCAATTGAATAGTGCACACCTTCAGCAACCCAATTTATTGAGACTGGTTTCGCCTTGGTCTAGAAATTTATTAAGGCACAGGGATTGTAAAATAAGAACATTACGTGTTATGAGTAAAGTTCATGGTAGACTTTACAAATGAATAGTTTTTTGTCGCTACTTGCTTCACCACCGATGTTAGACTGAAACGCTGATGCCGCATATCTTACGAATCCCATAATCACCTTCTTTTCTTACGATCCATATACAAAATTGTCAGATTTCTTGCTGATGCTCATGGCTCATTAATAATCAAAGTGTTATTGATATGTCAGTTATTAACCCTAAAACTACCAAATATTTTGTGACATGGACTTCCACGTCTGTCTTTTGTACAAAACCCTGACTGATAATTTCAACTCGTCGATTGGAATAGGCCTAGGCCTACTTATTCTTATTGAATTCTCGTGCAAACAGATAGCCGTATGTATTTTAATAATTTTGTCTGCGCTCCAAGCAACTGAAACATGGTTGCTCATGAGGAAATTATGCAGTTAGGGAAGTGGTTGATAAAATTAATATAGAAGACATTTAAATCAGTGGAATACGAGCATCACGCAGGCTGGATAAATGGTAAGTAGTTTCAGCAGGTATTACACGAGCATTGCTCATGCACTTGCAGAGGAAATACCAGACTGCCCTCAATCACTAGGCCTACTCTATGGTCCCAGGGCCTCCTTCTGATCTTCCGGGAGGATGTCATAGAAATATTAGCGTCACGATGCGCCCAACGCATAGCTGGCGACATAGAATCCTGTACAGCTATCCCTAGCTTGAACCATAAGCCAGAAAGAGCAATATTATTGCTCTTTCTCTCGCAGAAATATTTGATTGTTCTCTTATCAATGGGAATTGATAATGCATTCCACATGCATTGAAAGTAGCTAAAGTAGTACTGGGTTGCAAAAAAGAAGAGAATACAATAATGTTTAATTGTAAACGTGTTTTCCGTCTATTTGAATTTTTCTTTTAAACATTACTAGGTGCTGACCTATGCCGTTCTGAAATGCTGAATTCCCGGGCAGCTGTCAAGTCGGATATTGACTTCTCGCTAAGGTTCGTAACAAAGCTTCGTGCAAAGATCGAATCACCGTCAAAGGGCCCAACTTTGAAGAATGGTTTGTAGAATACAGTGTCTATAGCAGTGCAATAAACCGTTCTATTCAAAAGACCTAATCGGCACTCTGTTACGATAAATGTTGCAATTATAACACGAAGCACCTGATTATCATTTCTAAATTGTAGGCTATGTGCACTTACTATACCCCGCAGTCGATCGAGTTGATCGATCGAGTCGATCATAACTCTGCCAAGTCGAGTCGATCGAAAAATCGTCGACTCGATCGACTTGCAAGTCGAGTCGATCGTGAGTTTTGCCGAGTCGAGTCGATCGAAAAATCGTCGACTTGCAAGTCGAGTCGATCGCTGTTTTATCGACTCGACTCGACTTATAAATATTTTACTCAGTAAATAATTTACTTATTCAATATTTCTTGAAGACTCAAAGTGACCTAGATGATATTTATAAGCTTAATGACGTAATTCAGTTTTGGCACACAAGTACTGTTACACAGCAAATGAACCTTTTGGTAGTGTTGGCAATTTCGTGTTAGTGGAACTGAGAAAGTTGACTATAGACGCACGTTATCGATTTGAATTGAACGAGTACAGGGACGGATACAGAAATTTTGGAAGGGAGACCAAAACCTTGGGTCTGGAGCCGACAAGAATCCGCCGAATTTTTTTAGTATTTCGCCCAAAAAACTTCTAAAAACCAGTGGCAACTCAGGTTATTTAAAATCTGATGACTTTTTAGTCATGTGCTACTTTCTCATCTTCCTGTTCCCGTTGCGTTGATTTACAGCTTCTTGAAACCTGATGGGGAGGTGTACTTCTATGCAAATCTCTTAATGCAGTGGGGGCATGGCTGGATTGCCTCCATTGGATCCGCTCCTGAATGAGCATGATACAGATATACTATTATGGGTCTGTATATATGTAGATGTTAATTTTAAGAATATAAAACGGAGCCATTTTATGACGTCACTTCGATTATGATACAATTCTGCAATTAATTAAGTTCACTGAGAAACGAAATTAGGCCTATTGTGACGTCACTTCGATCAGGATACAGATTTACTATCATTAATTTCATTAATTTTGAGAATACAAAACTAGGTCTTTGCTTACTGTTATGTTACTCTGATTATGATACAATTTTACTATTATATTACAAGTTCACTTGGAGAATAAAAAAACTAGGCCTATTGTGACGTCACTTCGATTATGATACAAAATGTACTATTATAGAAGTGCATTTTGAGAATATAAACAAGGCCTGTTTTGACGTCACTTCGATTATGATGCAAATGTACTAGGCCTATTATACATGTAGAAGTGCATTCTGAGAATATAAACAAGGTCTATTGTGACGTCACTTTGATTATGATACAAATGTACTATTATAAAAGTGCATTTAGAGAATATAAACAGGACCTATTGTGACGTAACTTCGATTATTAAACAGATCTACCAGTAGATATTATGTTCATTTTGCGAATATAAAACGGGGCCTTTTATGACGACACTTCGATTCTCATACAATTATACTATTAAATAAGTTCACTGAAGAAAACGAAATTAGGTCTATTGTGGCGTCATTTCGATTATGATACAGATCTGCTGTCATATTATTTCATTTTTATAATACAAACTGGGGCTGTTTAAACGCAACATCCCTCTGATAATGAAACAAATCTATTATTATAGGCCTACGTCTAGTATGTGAATATAAAAACTAGGCCCACTGTGACGTCGCTTCGATCATGACACAGACCTACTATTAAAGAAGTTCATTTTTAGAATAAACTAGACCTATTGCGACTAACTTCGATCATGATACAGACCTACTATTAAAGAAGTTCATTTTGAGAATTGTGACTAACTTCGATCATGATACAGATCTACTATTATAGAAGTACATTTTGAGAGTATAAACCTAGGCCTATTGTGACGTCACTTCGATTATTACACAGATCTACCGTAATAATTATTGAAGTTCGTCTACAGAATCTAAATCGAGGCCGTCACTACGTCACTACGATTACAGTGCAAATCTACTATAAATTCACTGAGAATAAGAAATTAGACTTATTGTTACGTCACACAGATTATGATACAGATCTACTATCGTATAATTTCATTTTGAGATCACATAACTGCAGAGGTGAGCAAGAGACAAAACTAGGCCAAGTCGACGCGAAGTCGATCGAGTCGATCGATGACCGAGCCAAGTCGATCGAGTCGTCGAGAGGTCGGCGAGTCGACGAAGTCGATCGAGTCGATCGTCGGTCGAGCCGAGTCGATCGAGTCGTCGAGAGGTCGGCGAGTCGACGAAGTCGATCGAGTCGATCGTCGCGCGAGCCAAGTCGATCGTAGTCCGCGACTCGATCGACTGCGGGGTATAGCACTTACTATAGCGCCCCTTCAAGCTCACTACTCAGAGGCGCTCCTGACTGCAGTGCGGACACTGCATCGGAGTTTCAAGCCGAAGCGATGAGCAGTTGCGAATGAAGGATTTGCCCAAGGTCTTTACGCGGTGACTTGAGGTGGATTCGAGCCTGTAACTCTTCGGTTGCAAGGCAACGAACATACCCACTACACCACCGCGGAAAAGCAGGGAAGATTACTTGGCCAGAACACGCACAGAGATGGAAGAAGAGGGGAAAAGGCAGAACAAGAGAAATGTTTGCAAAGGTGAAGCAATTCACTGGCAAATTTGTACCGCGAATGGGTGCACTGAGAGGAAGAGAAGGGAACGTGATTAAAGATGGTGATGAAGTTAAGGACAGATGGAGGAAATGCACAGACGAATTGTATACAAGAAAGACCCGCGGGGAAAAGAAGAACAGATCAGCCAAAGCAACTACGAACGAGAACCGGCAATACTAGAATGAGAGGTGGAATGGGCTATCCGACAGCTTAAGGATAATAAGGCATCAGGAGTGGACGGGATACCCATCGAGCTGATCTAGGCTGGAGGAGAAGAAATGACGAAGGGAATAACTATTCTGTGCAACCGGATATGGGAAACTGGTGAGTGACCAAAAGATTGGAAAATTTCTACATTCATCCCGATATTCAAAAAAGGAGATGCCAAAGAATGTGGAAACTACCGAATGATATGACACAAGCAAGATACTGCTTGAGATAAGATAATACATAGAAGGATGGAGAATACAATGCAAATGGAGCTTCCAGTTATTCAGGCAGGTTTTGGAAAGGGACGAGGGACAAGAGATCACATTGCAATTCTGAGCTGGATAATGGAAAGACAACGAGAAATCGGACAAGAGGTCCACCATTGCTTCATTGACTACACTAAAGCGTTCGACTGCATAAATCATTCTTTGTTGTGGAGAAGACTGCAAGAGATGGGAATTCCAAGTCATCTAATCATGCTGCTCAAGATCCTGCATGAAAATCAAGAGGCTCCGATCAGGACAGAATGTGGAGACACGGATAAAATCAGGATCGGGAAGGGGTGAGACAAGGATGCATATTATCTCCGTTCTTGTTTAACCTGTATGCAGAAAGAGTAATACGAATGGCAGAGATAGATGAAGCTGATGAGCGAATAAAGATTGCAGGAAAAATACTAAACAATCTAAGATATGCATATGATACCACACTATTGGCGGGAAGAAAGGATGATCTTGCGGAACTCATAAGAAGAATAAAGAAGGAAAGCGAAAAAGCAGGGTTATAATTATTTTAACATCAAAAAGATCAAGATCATGACCACGGCTGAATGGGATACCTTCGAAGTGGATGGAGAGGAAATAGAGGTCTTGACAAGCTTCTCGTTTTGGGGGTCAATAGTGGAGAAAGAAGGAAGATGCGATATAGAGGTGAGACGCAGAATTTCAATGGGCAAGGCTGCAATGCAGGGGATGGATAAGATATGGAGGGACAGGCATGTGACCTTACAAACAAAGACGAGTCTTGTTAAAGCAATGATTTTCCCAATATTGCTATACGGAAGCGAGACGTGAACGAAAACGAAGGCGTTGGATGGCAATATTGCTGCGTGTGAATTGTGGGTATGGAGGAGGCTGCTGGGGATATCGAAAGAAGGGAGAGGAGAACAAATGAATCTGTGATCCAGAAGATGGGTCAACTAAGAGGGGTTATGGCATTGCAGCAGAGGATCATCAAACAGAAGCTGATGTATTTTGGTCACGTGATGCGCGCGAATGGACTGGAGAAAGCGATGATGCTGGCGTGTGGAGAGGATACGAGGAGAATAGGACGGCCGAGGACCAGATGGATGGAGGATGTACGTGAGGTCTTGCACTGGGTTCCTTTCCGGCAGCGCATCTCATTTAGGATTGATTCTATGGTGTGGCGATGCTTATCAGGCTGGGCACCCTCTTACCTGTGTGAGCTTTGCCTCCCTCTTTCCACTTGCATAGGCCGCCGCGCACTGCACTCTGCTGTTCATGGTGACTTGATGGTTTCTTTCACTCGCTCTGCAACAATGCAGAGGCGTTCGTTCACTTTGGTTGGTCCAACAACCTGGAATGGATTTCCATTGATTATGCGGCACCTCCCAAGCTGTTCTCAATTTCACAAACTGTTGAAGACTGTTTTTCTCCGCTTGATCTCGGCCGATCAGAGCAGGTACCTTTAAGGGACGCTATATAAATTTAGGTCTGCCAACCGTCCCGGATTCGCCGGGACAGTCCCGGAATCGGCCCTATGCGTCCTGTGTCCCGGATTGATCTCAAATTGTCCCGGAATTTGTGGTAGCGATGAACTTGACAAATTGTTGCTATTTTACACGCCGCTATTTTACAAACACTCGGCAAGTTTTGTGATGATTTTGCGTTCTGCGCTCTATTAGATTTAACGTTGATGGCTGAACATCGAATGTTGGACAGCAATGCAGGGGTTCAAGTCTTGAAAACTTTACAAGCCACTGACACTCAATAGCATAGTCATAATTATTGTGTCCTATGTAACCTACTGTAAGTCCTTTCTAATGCTTTTTGAGAGATGACGTGCTGATTTCCAGAACTTTCATATCTAGTGGCCGCGGGCGTCCCGGAATGGCAAAATCAAGAGTTGGCAGCCCTGTATAAATTACGATTGATTGATTGTACACAGGAGGACAGGGATGGATCTTGAACTGACGGATAAAACGCGGAATAGAACGGAGTGGAGGAGGCTGTTCATGACGGTCGCTAGAGTTTCTCGAACTGACGGGGGTCATTGCATAATTATGTACGGTAACGCCGAAACTGACCGTTTTCGACCCGCCCACCCACCCTGTAACGCTTTGTAACGTTTCCCTTGACCCACCCACCCTCACCAGCGTTACGTAACGATTGTTACAAAAATCAGTTGAGATTTAGGTCCATTATTGACTTATGTGAACGCGTAATTATAATTCATATTTTCGTAGTGAATTTAATATAGCCTAGTAGGCTTACGTGAATTAAGCTTAGCCTACAGGTTAATTTGACAGTAGGCTAGGTCTACAATACACGAGATGTTCTATTTATATAAATGACAGTCATGTTTGGAAGGCATCAAAAGTTAAAAAAATTCACACTGCTGAAAAGTTTCAAGGACTAATTTGCTCATTAATAATTAATCAAAATTAGAATTTAGGATAAACTAATTATTTGTTCCGATAATTATTAATGGAAATATTGCTGACTTTAGTCTATTAAGCATCAATTTTTAAATGTTTGAGATTCGTGTCCACTAAGTAAAACAAGCTTCAAAGTGGATATTAGATGTCAGGAATCCAAGGGGATTAGGCCCACCACGTGAGTTAATAATTGTTGCGTTGACAAAACTATCACAGATCAAAACAATTCGAACAGCGGTTTCCGGTTTGCACAAACGGGAGAATAGATAATGTTGACCTGGCATGTAACTGCATGGTGTCTGCTGTCGTATCTTCTTCAGATTATAGACCTACTTTGGTTACGTTTTAAATCAATGTCACGAGGTTTAAACTTCGATCACATCATGTCTGAAGTGTCATTCGATGGTAATTTAATATTCATTATTAATTTTTTCATGGCGTTACGTAACGTTCAGCTTCCCCCACCCACCCACCCACCCACCCACCCACCCAATTAAACGTTTCGTAACGTTTTCAATGACCCCACCCACCCTCCAGCGTTACGTAATTATGCAATGGCCCAGTAGCGGCGCTAGGGGGGCTAAGGGGCCAGGTCCGCCTAAAAAAGGTCATCCATTTTTTCCCATGTGAAAATGATATATTTGGACGATTAACCCCTTCAGCCACCCCCTCCCCCAAATAAACTGTAAAGGTACGCACGAGATTTGTCAGACAATTTGGGGGATATGAAAAAGGACTGATTTCCATGATTTCGACCAAATGGCTAAAAAAGGTCGTCAGAAATTTTGGCGACTGAAAACGGAAAATTTTCTCCCGCAAATTCAGCCCCCCAAAACTGAAATCCTGGCGACGCCACTGCAATGGCCCTCGGCACAAGGTGGCAAGGTGAATGCAAGGTACTTGTCCAGACCACTTTAAAACAGCACAGCTCATTCCAATCTTTAAGACTGGTAATAAAGTAAAGATTTTCAACTATCGACCCATATATGTATATCCTGTTCCCATTCTCTATATGACTAGAAAAAATTGAATACACTAGGCTTTGCACTTTTTGCAACATAGCAATTTGCTTTCAGGTACTCAGTATGAGTTCAGGAAAAATCTATCTACAGAACTGGCATTACTTGATCTCACTAACCAAAATTAGCAAACTACAATTGGATTTTTCTGGACCTTTCAAGAGCCTTTGACACTGTAAATCATGAAATAGGGCCTACTCTTGCGTTAACTGGGGCACTATGGAGTACGGGGTACCGGGTACCCCCTAAAGAGGTTAGCAAGCTATTTATCCAATAGATGGCAATACGCTGCCGTCAATAATTTATTCTTCTTCGTCTTTCCTACCTAAAGTATGTGGTACCCCTCAAAACTCAATCCTCGGTCCCTTCTTATTTCTGTTGTTTGTAAATGATATACAATCAGTGACTGACGTGAGCTTGATCGTGTTTGTACATGGTACGAACATCTTTGCCACTGGTGGTTGTTGTCCTATCCGTTGAGCTGCATCATTAAATGATAAACTGGAATGTATAAGCCACTGGTTCTTAGTTAACTTACTCTCTTTAAACATGCAAAAACTTGCTTTATGGTTTTTACTAAAATAAGATTTTGGAAAATGATGTTAATATTATTATTATAAATGGGGTTTCTTTGATGCGAGTGCATGAAATTAAATTTCTTGGAGTGGTGCTTTCTGATGACCTTAAATGGAAGAAACATGTAGACATGGTAGTTAACAAAGTATCTAAAATAGTGGGCATACGCTGTAGGGTTGACCATATCCTTGATACTGATAAACTAAAATTATTATATCACAGTTCACTAGAACCACACATGACATACTGCCGCTCTCTATGGTCGACACCATATAAAACTGGGTATTCAGAGCGTGTTCTAAAGCTACAGAAAGCTGCTGCAAGAATAATTACCCATCTTCTTACCTATCTCATTCCAATCCTTTGTTTTTGCACTTTAAGCTTATTAAAAGTGTATGAGTTATCTCACTTATTTAAACTTGCGCTTATGTTCAAGGCTGTACCTACTATGTTGCCTAGACAATTTTATTGCTACTTTGCAACAGTTGACCAAACCCACTCCTATAATACCCGGACC
Source organism: Lumbricus terrestris (assembly GCA_949752735.1). Taxonomy (NCBI): domain Eukaryota; kingdom Metazoa; phylum Annelida; class Clitellata; order Crassiclitellata; family Lumbricidae; genus Lumbricus; species Lumbricus terrestris. Next base: position 11,755,561 of record OX457051.1, on the reverse strand, counting down.
TCATCCAATATGTTGTCCCTTTTGCACGTACTGCCTCCAGAGCAGGTAACCTACAGGTCCTGGGACCTCGATTATGGAATTCTGTGCCTGGTGATATTAAAGAACAGAAATTTCTTACCACATTTAAAAGAGAACTGAAACAAGGTTTATTATTAAAGTATAATGAATAATAACATTATTGACATAACAAGTCTGTATCAAATTATTTACCTCATTTGAACTTTGTATTGATTATTCTGGTCATGCACGCACCCGCGTATTGAACACTTACATAATTTTTGGTTGCCTTATCATTTTCATATTTTCTTCTTTTCCATATTATGTTGCGTTCGTTACTCAATCTAAATTGAGTTTACAATATCACTATAGGTTTTTGTGTGTAATTATTGTGCTTTCTAGACCAGGGGTTCTCAAGCTGTGGTACGCGTAGGCCTACCCCTAGGGGTACGCCAGGCGCCGGTAAGGGGTACGCGAAAAAATCCATAAATATAAATTTTCTTTGAGTTTATGAACTTTCTGTCCATCTTTCTTTGAATAGCGATGAATTTTATCGTTACAAAATGTAACAGCGTCGTCATTTATTTCTTTCACAACATATAATTAGACTCACATACTATACAATGCATGCGGCATATTTATGTTTAGACTAATTACTATTGTTTTTGAAACAAATAATGTATAAATGGTTGAAAGTACCAAAGCCAGAAATTCTCAGCGCTAGCCTATTTGTATACCGAGGTCAAGATAGCAGAGACTTGAATTGACCTAAGGATAAATTTCTGATCGCGCTTTAAATATTGTGATTCCTTTCAGCACGTCATATCTGTGTGAAACTGGTTTTTAAACTATTTTTGCTATAAAAAACAAACATGGGGGTTATATTGCGTTTGAAATTGACAAAATTTATACGGTATTGATCCAGATCTTTTAAATCTGCGCTAGTCTAAACAAGCCCACAGCAGTATAGGTTGGCTATTTCTGATTATATGATTCAAACTAAATTTTGCTCTCTATAAACGACACTAATAAACGATGTCACCAATGATTAAATGGACTTTTAGTTGTCACTGCAAGGGGACCTCGCAATGGCATTTTGTTTCTGACCTGATTTTGCTGGGGTTACGCCATCGTTCGATTTTTTCACTTGGGGGTACACTAAAAATAAAGTTTGAGAACCCCTGTTCTAGACTGTTAATTGTCATGGCTAAAATTTCTTTGGTTTGTTCTTTGCGAAAAGGGGCCGTCCATAAAGTACGTCACGCTCCAGGGGGGAGGGGGTCTAGGAAAGTGTGACAGTTTGTGACAGGGGGATGGGGGTCAGGCCATGTGTGACGTCACACATTTATTTTTTAAATTCTTTTATATTTTTTTTGTTTTTAGTAACTAAAATTCGACCCGGCCCGACCAGGTGTGTCTAAAACCCGGCCTGGCGGGATAAAAGTTGATTTTCCGTCACTATCAAAGCGTTTAGGGACACACGTCACTATCAGAGGGATTAGGGATAGTATCCTAGGGTTTAGAGGGTTAGGTAAATGGTCATGTTTAAAAAAAATCGAAAGTGTGTCGTACTTTAGGGGGGGTCCGAGATTTGTGACAGTTTGTGACAGGGGGGAGGGGGGGTCAAAAATGGTCAAAAATAGCGTGACGTACTTTATGGACGGCCCCAAAGCTGTGCGACATTAGAACATTGATTGCAATGGCAATTGTGTAGTAGGGGCCTGGTTAACATAAGCTTTTTGCTTTTTCACGGCATCCTGTTGCCCATTGATTTTCTGTTTTGTTGTACTATGCTTATTTTTCTACTGGTGCAATAAATAAATTTTAAAAAATATAAACAAATAAATAAAACAGATATTGGGGGACACATGCATGGTCCATCCTCCATCACAAACATTGATTGAGACCGTCCACCCTGTCCCACCTAAGTCTCCGCCCATGAATACAACCCATTAGCTTAAAGACGTGCTTTCCAAGTTTCTCTCTGCATTGACATGTCTGCAGTACTTTTATACCAAATGTTCGTAGTTGATCAAATGCTAACACGTCGTTCTTAATACCGACAGCAGCTTATAAGATTACTGCGTGCGAGTGCAAAGATAGCCTATACTTTGAATATTATTAAGGGTACCCGACTGAATGAGACGGCATAAATTTGCAACACTGCACACAACAAGTACCCGGTAGGCTACGCGTCTCTTGAGACTATTGTCACCAGAGGAAGATATAATACCCTGCAACATCCAAACATTAACAAAATGATCAGTTTTATAGCATTATCTTCTTCTTGCAATTTTCGTTTCAACAGTGCAAGGCCGAAAACAAAGCAGTGGTATCATCCAGAAATCATTGATAGGGCTCACATCGAAAGCGAGAGTCTTGCAGAATCTCTTGGATAATCTTGGGGGAACTTCTCAGAATGGTATGTAGGCCAAGCTTGGCTTGGTGTTTCTGGCATTACAATCTGTTCTAATTTGAATGAACTTCTAATCGCAGGCCTACTGCTGAACACGCGTCAATTCAGAGCAATGTGATTCTCAATGAATCAGGTAATAATATTTGAGTAAAATGTGTCGCATGTGGATGTATAATGGCTATTTAAAATTACCACTTAAATGTCAAGCCGCGCAGGCAGATCTTTTCAATACAGCTGCAAATATCCAATATTGGCACTTTGACCCCCGTGTATCACTGCCAGCCTTCAGCTTCTGCGAGCTTTGTTTGACGTCGGGGTCAGGATTCGGTCATCGAGAGAAAGTGAGCAATCGGCTGTGGTTCAATTTATTTTCGAAATCGGATTTCTAGATGACTTGATCCCACCAAGGATGGATAAATTAAATCGCAACAGTCGATGGTACTGAGTCGATGATGAGGTTTATGACCCCAACTTAGTCCTTGAATCGAATATCTTATTGACGTCAAAAAGCGCAGTAGCCAAACCCGTTCTAACTCTTTCTCGAGTTTCAACATCCTTACCTTTCTTGTCAATAAAAGGACATGCTATTAAACTCGTACAAATTTCACACGAAGCAGAATGAATGTCGATAGAGGCCTACTGTACTACCGTACTTCGCCCTATAGCATACTGAAATGTCCGATTGTCCATAGTTCAATCCTACAGTCGTTTTGGTTCATGAATCGTACGTCCAGATCTTGTCACAACCTTAACTTCAATGCGTTCTGGTTCTTGCTTTGGATCGTAACCTTTTCCCCAAGCTTGAGTTGACTCACCTTTTCTTTTGATCTATTAAATTGATCCAACATAGTCAGAACATCCGCAAAAGCCGTCGCTTCCAATGGATACAGTCGTTGTAGTGGTCGCAGTAAAACACCCTTTTGGGTTTTCACTCTGGCGGTACAAATTGAACCATATCGTCCAGGAAGTAGTTCAATAATCTTTTCCACAGGCCAATGAGCAGTTTTTTGATCATCTGCATCAACTAGTAGGCCTACCACATCTCCAAATGCCGGTTGATTCTGTTTCGTTTCTTTAGCTCGCTGCACCAATAATATCCATTCTTAAATCGGGTTCTCAGCTCTCTTTGCGATGACATACTTTGTTTAAACTCGACCGACAGATCGACTGAAAGCTCTCGACACTCTAGGAATGCGGCAGAATTAATACTTCTCAAGAACATGGCCGGACACAATGGGCTCAGATCCTCCGGAACTTCCGTCATCACCGTCAATGGACGTTCGTTAATGACGTTTTCCACGTGGCTCAGACAAGTCCGGAGTTGTTCGTAACCTAAACGTGCATTTCCCAGCATCGTCTTCAATAACTCTTGCACAGTCCTAATTAATCTATCCCACCAACCACCCCACCATGCTGCCGAAGGACAGGGGCTTCTTACCCCAATACATGGCGGGCGCAGCTTGCGCCCAGGGAAAAATAGGGGGGGAATCAGAAGACAGCCAAAATTCACGTCGGTTGGGGGGAAGGTTGACATGGAGGGCAGCGTTCAATATAGGCATCACTAAAGGAAGATAGTAAAGGAAGATCCCCCACCAGAAAAAAATAATGTTAATACAAATACTATTTTGCACAACTAAATGCCATGGCTTCTCTCCAATGTTATCTTTCAAATTTCAGACAGTCAAATTTGGTCCTAGAACACTTAGTAAAGCAACATCATTATTACGTGGGCTTACATTGTAGAACCTACATTGCATTTTATTGTATTGCATTGTGCTCCAAAAATTTATGTAACGCCTCTCGAGTGCACACTGATCAGAGGCGCAAAACATATGGCTGCCCAATTTTGGCAGCAATTTCTCCACTGAAATAGTAGAGTGATTTTGCTAAGAGGACAGCTTAAAAGGCTGAAATTGCAATGCAATGTATTTACGGAGATCGCAAAAATTTCTTATGGGGAGGGGCACATTCCCTCCCCATACCAGGTCCCTTCTCGGCGCTACACATGCTTCGGCGATGGTCTGCTGGATGCTCGTTTGTCCCCCTCCAAACAAACCTTCATTCCCACACTAGAGGAGGGCATGCGCTAGATTGCATTATATTGCATACATAGAGGAAGGCCGGTCCAGAAAAGGGGGGGGAAAGAAAATGGATTGCGCCCGGTTGCTTAGGGGGGATAGAAACCCCTGCCGAAGGAGGGTTGAAGATCCACTTGATTTGTTTCACATTGGCGGTCAACTCGATCTCAGTCCAGTTTGTTAATTGGATTCACGAGTCAGACTAAATTGGAACCATTGTCGCTGTATAATGGTAACTAGTCATCCACGTATATTGATAAACCGATCTAGAGCGTTCAGAAATGATTCTGTGTTGAGTGAAGTAACAAAATCCAGGTGTACACATCGATCAGTGTTTAATCTAGACGTCTCTGGGGGGATTTCCCCCCAGGATTGACATTGCCCCAGAACAATTTTACGAAATGGTTTTGGTTTTTAGTTACTGTTTTCATCATTGTTTTACAATCATGGTGTTATATTATCACCGTGATATTATTTATTATCATATGATTATAATGACATTATTTACTACTATAATATATGATACTATCATGTTGCAATGGGTATAACTTACTGTATATATTTGTATATAAACACTATTTCCCCCCAACTAAAAACAGAGATGACAACCCCTCCAGAAAAATATTTCAAAATGATATTAGTTTTTAGTTGGTGTTTACATAAATAATTATTGCATTACATGAACTGTTATAATAATATACCGTAATATTATCTAGTACCATGGGCGTTGTGATGATAGTTCTGCTGCACCTTGGAAGGGTGCACAGAAGCGATTTGGTACAGTGTTTTGAATAACGGTGAAGAATGCAAATCGACTGTTCCTAACCATCAGGTGGACATGCAATTGGGCTGAAACTGTTGGTTATGTGTTCTTGATCTTCCCAATACTGGTTGGAACTGTTGTGGGCATCTTCAATTTGGATAATACCGTGCAGATGATAGTGGGATATGATAGCATATAGCCCGTGCATTCGTATACATTCTCGTATGGAGTCAAGGATAGACCATGTGAACCGGTCTCAATGTTGATTATTCGGCTCATTTGACCTTGACTCGCTGTCTGAAATAATTTAATCATCAACACCTCCAAGTCTTTTAACATTTTTTTGTTCATTGAAACTGCTTGAACATGCTGGATGCCTTGACAGAACCGTCTGGAAAATTTCCCGCCAAAATGAATTTGGTAGATTGCACCGCACAATAGGCGGTGCTGGTGAAGTTGAGCAAATGATACGACCAACAAGACCACAATGATTACAAAGGGAATGGTGACTGCCACTGTTTGTATTCTTGTTCTATCCAAAGATGCAGAACGCATTGCTCTTTTTCTACAAGACAACATTATACCCTTAGAAACTATTGAAGCTTCTTGCTTTGAGGGGGGTGGAAGTCGCTCGTACATACCAAACGCAACATGCTCAAAGCAGATAAGATCAGTTAGGCATACCCTGACAGAGCACAACCATTTAAACCACATGCTCTAGCGGACCATCAGTTCGACCAGTCCATTTCTTGCCGATACCATCGATTCAGTGATAATGTCCGCATTGATGCAAAACTCGTGAAATTGTTGTACAGAGTGTGATATTGGACATCATTATGCACTGATTCAGTCAATTTCATGATGAAAAAACATGAGTCAGTTTTAGTGAATGTTGTGACACTGCTAGCGGAAAAATGAATTTGCTTCTGTAGACAAGAAGCGTGCAAAGTACTACTTAACTACTAGCGCACCCGCCCAGGGTGCACCACTTTGACACCAAATATTTTTTCGAAGGTACCCGTAATTAATATTTTAAACCTTGTGATCATGTTTACATAACAAGTCGTGTTGAAAAATGTTAGTATCGTTCTTGAAAAGTTCGTAGTTATTGGTGTAAGGCAATCCTTTTCAGGTACTCTTACCCTGTCTCATCTGATCCTCCACCCTCCAATTCCCGGCCCAGACGACACTCGCCTTAGTAGCTGTTCCAATCCTACATATTGCGAGTTGTTTTCAGAGGTGTGACAGAACTTCAAACGACGGATGCATTGCTATGAATCTGCTTTTTCGAGTCGTACTACGAAATTTATCCTTTTCAGACATACCGAGTGGTGTTTCCAGTTGTATGACAGATGTTTAAATGTCAGAAAAATAATTCCTGGAGTAGGCCTTCTTGTGACATATTCTAATCGAGGTCGCCGACGACGATGGGCCTAATGGCTACTGATACTAGCACAATTATAGGGCTATGCGCGTTGGCCAACAATGTTAATTACAACGAGAACAATAGAACAGCCGAGGACAATGGAACGGCCAAGCGTCGGCCAACAATGGGCATTGTGGGGTTGATAGTCTAGCACGTAGAACAGCGTGCTTTAGCTAACAATGGTAATTGCCTCGCCGAGTAAAATAGCACGGTTTCTATGATAAAAGACGGTAGAGCGTCGGCCAACAGTAGTCTATAATTGCACTGCATTGTATTTAAACATTTATAAAGTGCTAATAGTAGGATGAGCTGTTCAGTGCACAAGCCCCGCGAGAAGTAGCAGGTTTTGAGAAGAGACAAAGCAGAGCAGAGACTGCCAGACAGAAGTGTAGAGCGAACAGAAGGAGAAAATGCATTCCAATGAGAAAGACCAATTGAGGCAAGTGATCGATACCGAGCCATAGCAGTTCTAGAGCGAGGAATCAAAAGGTGAAGTCTGTTGGATGAACGAAGTGGACGGTGGGAGGACGCTGAGTGAGGACGAAGTATAAACTTTAAGAAGACTAATGAGGAGAGCATTGCAGTAGTCTATACTAGAACATATAAAAGCATGAATTGACTATTGTTTGTTTGTTTGTTTGTTTGTATGCGCACTTGAACAATGTCATATAAAAGCATGAATTGACTATTGTGTGACTGATACGATCACAATCAGGCAGCGTGCGTCGCTTGACAATGGTAATCGATACGAGTACAATTATATGCGTTCCTTCTGTGTGAAAATAATATTTTGAACATTACTATAGGTACTAACCAGTGCTGTCCTGGAATTCAGAAGTAGGCCTACCTGAAAGAACTCGACTTCGAGTATAAAGTGTCGTTAGAATACGTCAAAGATCTTCGAGCAAAGCTCGAATCATCGTCAGAATGTCCACATTCAGAGAATGGTTTGTATAATTGAATGTCTAGCAGCGGGCGTAGCATTATAATAATATTATTGAACCTGCTTGTGTTCCAATTGCTGTAGAAACCAACAGACTTAGTTAGCGCTCTGTCGCAATGAACGTGGCAATTATAGCATCAAATACATGTTCCAGGTCATCATGTCAAAATTACTGCAAGTATTATTGTAAATGTTGTCACATATTTACATGTATATGAGAATTTTCGACTATTTCAAACTTTAAATACCGTGCCTTGCGTCTTGACATTAAATCAATATCACAGAGTGTTGGTATCTGACGGCTACTGCATTGCAACCGCAAGCGTCCAGCTCCTTCACTAGACCTACTCAGAATGTCGCGGTTGGGTTGCAATTGCACCATCGCTCAGATTGACCGCGTGCGACGCCTATTGATCCGATAATAGGCCTATGTCATTCTGTGCATTCCTGTTAGCCAGTGTTTAATCTAGTCCCCCTCCACTTGAGGGGGAATTGAGGTTTCTGGGGGGGAGACAATTGTGATGCGCGTAGCACCGAGACTGGGAGGGAGGGTATGGGGAGGGGATGCGCCCCTCCCCACCAGAAACTTTTGAATTTCCACATTGCACTGGCAGCATTTTAAGGTATCGGCTTAACAAAATAGCTGTACTATTTCAGTGATCCATTAGAAACTTTTTTGAATTTCCACATTGCAATAGCAGCATTTTAAGGTGTCATCTTTGCAAATAGCTGTACTTTTTCAGTGACCCATTAGAAACTTTTGAATTTCCACATTGTAATGGCTGCCTTTTAAGGTGTCATCTTAACATGATAGTATCATTATTATAGTAGTAAATAATGTCATTATAATCATATAATAATCAATAATATCACATCACGGTATATTATAACACTTCATGTAAAACAATGATGAAAACAGTAACTAAAAACCAATATCATTTCGTCAAATTTTTCTGGGGGGAATGTCAATCCTGAAAGGGAACTTCCCCCCCCAGAGACGTCTGGATTAAACACTGCCTGTCAGCAAACGATAATTTTGCGGGCATGTCTCGTCACAACCTCATTCCGCCTATGTAATCCGATATCATATCATTTAGGGAGGAATTGGATGCAAAAACTATGGATTACATGACTTGAAACTGTATGTTTCAATTTTCTCCGCATGCACCGTGCTCAAGCATTTCTGGTTCACCGAATCCAGTGCTAGTAATTTATTTTCACCAAACCTCGTTGTATTTTGGCATTGTCTACGATAGACACACATTGGCCTACTATTGAACTCTCGTGCTCATGGCAATTGTTTATATCCTGGACGATGTTGAAAATCGTTAAAACATAAACACTAGTTCAGTTGTCAATAGTCACTTTTGCTACTTTAAGTTTGATTATCTTCTTAATTAGCAGAACGGAATGTTCCAGTAACCAATAAGAAGTATTGCCTCTCCAGTGTCTATCGGACTATCCACTGCATAACACACGTTTCTGAATTCACATCTCTTTTTGAATATAAAATGCTTTCATTCTGTGTGAAATATTCTCTTCAACCTCACTAGGTACTAACGGGTGTTGTCCTGAAACTCAGAAGTATCTGGCAGAACTCGAGTTGAAGTATAGCACATTGATAGATATCGTCACAGATCATCGAGCGAAATGTTCATCTTCGGATAAAGGTTTGTATGATACAATGCATGTCTAGCAGTGCAGTTTTTTGTTTCAATCACTGAAGTAATCAAATGACTTAATTAGCAATGTGTCGCTATGAACGTTGCAATAATAGCCCAAAGATATGTTCTTTACGATGGTTTCAAAATTACACCAAGTAGGCCTATGAATATTAGGGCATAGTGACGATAAAGGATCATGTTTGGCATATATTAATTTGTTGCTCCTATCTATAGGATAGTGTCTGGTATAGAAATTTTGTTTCTGACATGCTGCTTAACTTTGCCGCCATGGCACTGAAGTTATTCGAGTACACCGTACTATTGAGCATTGCATTGACACTGCTAAAATTTGACTATTTTCTTATCTGAAGTGGTAATTAGGCTTAAAAATAGGAATATTGTGAGTCACATTTTATGGCATGGCAGGTGAATTTGTTTGGCAATTCCGACATCTATGAGCTACAAACAAGGGGTCGTTCATAAACGACGTGACGCACTTCAGGGCGATTCCTCTTGACCCCTCGTCACACGTTAAAACAAAAGTCATATGATATCTAGCAATGGACCGTCACAAATCGTCATAGATGTGTGACCACTGACTCTCTCCCCTCCAGTTATGTGACGTCATTTAATGCAATATTCTAGCTTTAAAAAATGTAAAACTCATTAAGGTTGAAAAACCTTGTGGTCTTTAATTGCGCTTCACCAAATGTTCAAATGTTGACAATGCGTTTCACTCACGTTATATCTATAGTCCACTCACTTGTTGTGGTATATTTGACCATGTTTCTATGGATTCGCGCTTTGTTCGAATGTGGCCTTCTCAATACGCTCTTTGTCACAAACTGACCTTGCTGCATCTATACTACCTGTAGCAACTTTGACTGCATGCTTGTGGCAATGGTATTTTTCAAGATCTAACATACTGCCAGTTTTAATGTAGCCTATTCCTTGAGGTCATTTTTCTTAAATTTGCAAGTTATTGGAGGCTCAAGTCTGCATGGAAACAACCAACCAGTTAACTTGAAAACAGCAAACATGGCTTCTAAATTCAGTTTTGAGATCGTGAATTCTAATAACAACTGAACTGCTAATAGACAGCGATCAGTTTCCCTTGCTATCTTAATTCTTCTGGCAACCAGTTCTGCGTGTTTTTTTCTCATCAATCATCATATTCACTTAAACATTTTCTGGGTAGCCATAGTAGCCATTCTTTTGAATACGCTCAACAAACTTTCTCTTTAAGTATGGTAGGAAGCTTGATAAAAAATGATGAACAAATAATATATGTCGTAACATCAACCCATTGAAATGGAACATGCAGATGAACCACTGGAGAGGACGTCTTGCATGTAACTCCAGCTTTCTTAATCCATTGTTCCAGCATGCATGCATTCCTGTATTTACCGTCGTTCCATCACAGCTAACAGCTATTATTGAACCGAAAGAAATAATTTTTATCATTAGGCCAATCAGACAAAAAGTCATGCATTGCTTCGAAAATTCCTGCGGCTAGTCCACTCCTGGGTGAGATATGCCCTGTCCTCGTATCAAACATGCTTACTCTTCCATTATTTGATATTTATGACTGTAAACATACAGTATTACAGTTATATCTGTCCTAGCATCAAAATACAATGCTGCAGCTTCGCGCTTTTCTCCTCTTCCATCGGATAATGTTTTACGGAAGCTTTCTCTCTCTCTCTTCTCACAATCTGTCAGTAGCTGAAGTCGTCAGTAGTCACAATTTCATAGTCCACAAGTAGACCTACTTCTGTTGCAAGTGCAGCACCGACTGCATTGCAGAAACTATACCTGTCACATTCCTTTGACAAAGCTGGAGTGACTTGGTGTAGCGAGAGCATGTTTCTTCTTCAGATCGCATAACTGGTTGCCAGAAGAATTAAGATAGCAAGGGAAACTGATCGCTGTCTATTAGCATCCTCAATGATTCTGACGCAGTGGACTCGGAGTCAACTGTACCACAGATGGAATCATTGTCTGTTGTATCATCTCTACTTTACACAGTCCTTGAGATTTTTAATACTTCTTATAATTATTCTCTTTTTCTTAAAGTTATTCTCTTTCTGTTCTCTTTCTTTTCTGTCTGTTTCTCCATGACCAACGTTCTCATGTTTGCACAGTGCGTGTTTTTGCCATGGTTTGCAGCCGCGAAAGTAGACTAAACTTCAGCTGCTCGGCGGCAAAGTTAGATGCCATAAATTTGATGCAATTTTTCTTTAGTTCTTTCATTTAGGACCTGGAGCAACCTTTTAAGTTATGCCAAAGTTCATTTTCAACGAAAACATTTTTCTTGCTATACCCTAATGAATATAGTGAATGAAGTTACTCCATGATAATAATGAGAAATTTAAAAACTTTGAAATTTTAAATGCCGTAGGCCTTCCTTACGTGGGCTGTGATGCTTAGATGACTATCACAGAGTGTTGGCATCTGGCGGCCTACTGTATTTTAGCCGCAAGAGTCTAGGTTCTTCAGTTCTCGGAATTTCGCTGTTGGATAAGAGCTGCATCATCGCTCAGATTGACCGTGTGTGCCTTTGACACTATGGAGTCCATGGTGATGCCGCAGCGCATACCGTCCTCGATCACAATAATTAACATGCCCATAGATCGGTCGCCGACTGTTGTGAACCTATGGACAAATATAAACTTATATTCAAACGTCGCCTTTCGAAACGTCAGCTTCAAATCAACAATAATTATAATTACACAAAAAACAAAGAACTAACAACAGTAAAACTAATAAGAATAAAAAAAAATTCACAATCAATTAATCAATCAATCAACCTTAGGCCTATATTGAAACCATTTCAGATCAATGCTTTCTCACGTAAAAATGCTAGGACAAAAAGAGGTAAAGGAGGGTGGGGCAAAACGCCCACCTTAAGAAAAAACTGGGAGTAGGGAGCAAAACACATAACATCTGATGTTCATTTCTATCGTCATAAACATCCTCGCTTATGCTACAATATCACTAAATAAAAAAACTTAAACTATAGATTAAAATCTAGGCACAGAATTGTCTGAAAGTTTTTGAACCAACAAGGACGTTGTGCGCCACCTATTGAGCAAAATGTCCACACCCTGGGCATTTTACCCCAATGATAATGTATACTAGATGATTGCCTAGATAGCTATGCACACCCTAAAATGTGTCTATCGGACAAAGTCTTGATAAAATGTTTTGTTACAAGTCATGTACTTTTCCAAATAAAACCATAAAATAAACCAATCAATTAAGCAAATTTCTAACTTAAAAAGTATCAATTCGGTTCATCACAGCACACTAAACAGTTCTAACATAAAGTTGGACCCGACTTATAATTTCCTGGTTTGACACGTAGCCTACTGCATAGCATGCTATCTATACCTAACCTAAAACTTAAAAACTGATAAAACTATACTCCTCTCAATTATTATAACGGTAGATGCGTGTTTGTTAGGCTTAAAGGAATTGTCACCGGCAAATGATAGTTCATTGCAAATTAAGCAGAAACAGTCATCATCCTTGTTTTTCTCAATTTCAGATGATTTTTCTAAGATACTTTCCCACTTTTTGACATTTTATTTTCAGAAGGCTCGAAGCCTACAACTGTCTCCTTAGGCATCAGCAATTTTCTCTTGGTCGGCCTCTTATTGTTGATTTTCAACAGCCAAGCATGGAATGTTTGCGCAATTTCAGAAGAGAGTACGGTTTCAAGTTGCCACATACTCTGGAACGTCAACTGTTGATTCTCGATTATAAATAGTCAGAGTTGTTGATGGTTTTGTCACATTTAAAACCTGCTCTGGTTCATCATCCGTATCTACACCGTGTCGTTCCATATAATGTCGACAGATCGGTCACCGGATGTTGTTGACCTGGAGAGAAAAGCTAATATTCGATCTGATATTCAGACTTAGCCTCTTCTAACGCCAACTTCATGTCGTTCAAAGCTTGAACTACTCCACCGGTCACAGAAACAATAGTGAAATCTATAATAACAATGATAATTATTGATAATAATAATACATGACAGGCATAATAATCGTGTAAACTTGTCTTTAGAATCATGTGCGAGTCGAATCTCATAAATTCTTTTCCATATCAGGTCCTCTGCGCTGCTCTCCAAACCCCTGCAAAAACGGGGGAACATGCAGAGACACCGGGAAAGACTACACGTGCACCTGCCTGAATGGATACACAGGACGAAACTGTGAAAGTGAGTCTAAAATATGTTCTTATTAATTTATGCACATTAGAATTGTTATACTAGTTATAATGACAACGAACATTAACCAGAACGACAGTCAATGTGTGATTTTCACCACGAGTCCCGCATCATTCCGCAGCGTTCGTTGCCTTTGATAACGGACACGACCGTAGTTTGAAACAGTGACTCTATAATTATAATAATATTATCCCATTACTACTCACGACTATGGAGATTATAAAAAGTTTTATAAAATAACATTGACACGAAACAGTCTGCGCTCCAGAGAAGATATATATACCTGTTCCAAATATACATGGTAACCTCGAGTCCTATCAATATTGGCAATAACATAGAATTAACGGTAAAGGTTCGTTCTATATCATGCCAATAGATCGGTCCCCGGCTGTTGAAGCCCCGCAGAGTAAAGTTAATATTCAAATTGATATTCAAATTTGGCCTTTCGTAACGCCAAATTCATGTCATCCGTTGCTTGAATATAACCACCGGCAGCAAAATCATCAAAATCGAAACGTCATTTGAAGGACGGTTTGCGTGCGAGTGCTTGTTTGTTTCTATGCGCACTTGTTATTGCGCCCTTTCGAGCTCTCTTTCTAATCAGAGGCGCTTCCGAATGCTGCGAGGATACTACATCGCAATTTCTCGCCTAAGCGCTGAGCAATTGGAAGTGGAGGCCTTTCCCAAGGTGCCTACGCGGCAATTTGAGGTGGATTCGAACCTGCAACCCATCGGCAGCAAGTCGACGAACATACCCACTACACCACCGCGCCCCACGTGCGGATGTGTGTGTCTGTCTGTGCTTAAGTGTCGCGTAATTAGGTCCTATCTGTCGTGTGTTTTAATGTCGGTACACTCTTTGAGTCCTACCCGGGGGGCCCGGTAGAGTAGTGGTTAACACGCTGGCCAAGAGTGCGAGAGGTAGCCTAGTGAGTTCGAGCCCCCGTTGGGCGGATTTGCTTTGTATCATATATTTGCGTCATATATTGCAGGTGGTCTGCTCAGTTGGTATACATGTAGTTAAGATTTTGTGTATTCTGTAATCTCCGTTCTGGTGAATTGTTTAAATTGCATAATTGTACAATTGTAACCGGTTGCGGTGTGTCAACCGGATTGTTAATAAAGAGAATATTATTATTATTGCCAACATTGAGCAATATAGAATTGATAACACCGTGTCGTTCCATATAATGTCGACAGATCGCTCACCGGCTGTTGTTGACCTGAAGAGAAATGCTAATATTCAATCTGATATTCAGACTTCTTAGCCCCTTCTAACGTCAACTTGATGTCATTCAAAGTTTGAACTACTCCACCGGCAACAAAAGCAATAGTGAAATCTGCAAAACAATGATAATTATTGATATTGTTCATAATAATACATAACATGCATAATAATCGTGTAAACATGTCTTTGGAAACATGTGCGAGTCGAATCTCATAAATTCTTTTTCAATATCAGGTCCTCTGCGCTGCTCTCCAAATCCCTGCAAAAATAATGGAACATGCAGAGACACCGGGAAAGACTTCACATGCACTTGCCCGAATGGGTACACAGGACGAAACTGTGAAAGTGAGTAATTATGTTCTAATTAATTTATGCACATTAGAATTTTTATTCTAATTATAATGACAACGGACATTAACCAGAACGACAGTCAATGTGTGATTTTCACCACGAGACCCGCGATTCCGCAACGTTCTGTGCCTTTGATAACGAGCACGACCGTTGTCGAGACAGTCACTCTCTATTATAATAATTATCTTGCAACTACGCACGATTATGGAGAGGGCGTGGCACTAAAAGCTTTCATAAATAACATTTACACGAAGCAGTCTGCGCTCCAAAGAAGGTATATTTGTTCCAATAGACGTGGTAACCTTGAGTCTTATCCCTATCAACATCTTTAATATATTTCCGAAAGTTCGTCTTCCTGTTTGTGTGGATGTATTTTGACTCTTCGTTCCAGTAAAGCCTCGGAAATGACAGGGCGTCGGTTTAACAAATTTTTGGCAAATGATTATTACCCAAACTTTAAGGACAACGCAACTATTTTCTGCTCTTAATTCAATTTTATAATCCGAGTTATTAGCATTTTAAGACAGATTTGATCAGCCACGTGCCGCATTAGTAAAGAGTCGACAGGCATGTC
Organism: Lumbricus terrestris; assembly: GCA_949752735.1. Classification (NCBI taxonomy): domain Eukaryota; kingdom Metazoa; phylum Annelida; class Clitellata; order Crassiclitellata; family Lumbricidae; genus Lumbricus; species Lumbricus terrestris. Next base: position 11,739,887 of record OX457051.1, on the reverse strand, counting down.
GATAGATCGGTCACCGGCTGTTGAGGCCTTGCAGAGTAAAGTTAGGCTAATATTCAAACTGATATTCAATTTGAAAACCTGACCTTTCGAAACGTCAAATTCATGTCATCCAAAGCTTGAATATACACCACCGACAACAAAATCAACAACAGCGAAACGTGATTTGAGGGACCGTGTGCGTGCGAGTGCATGCTTGTTTGTTTGCATGTGCACTTTGCATAGCGCCATTTCTAATCGCTCTCTTTCTCTCTTTCTAATCGGAGGCGCTTCCGAATGCTGCGCGGACACTGCATCGGAATTTCACACCGAAGCTCTGAGCAATTCGTCGCCGCAGAATTATCTTCGCGTATGTGTAGGCCCTATTTTTTTCAAAATCGAGTTTAGACGTGATTTGTAGCAAAAATTTGCTTCTCTTTCATCTCTTTTAATACTGTAGTTAAGAGATACGACAAGTCGTTCTAAAGATATTCACCTAAAACTACCTGTCGTATGTCCATGTATCAGGATTGCCTTGTCGTATCTCCAATTTATTTTGCCGTATCTCCGGTGCCGAATTCACGGTTTAGACCTAAAAGTGCATTGTCGTATGTCCGAGAAAGCTCGTCGTTGATTGGACGAAGGAGATACGACATCCCACTTCGTTGTATCATAGTGTCGTATGTCCAGGGAATAAAAAACGTTCTTTTTATTAAAAAAGAGTATTAAACTTGCGAAAATTGAAACGAACAAAGTCGCAAATGATTGTGTATTGCTTTCTTTTATTATTTGAATTTTTTCAAAAAATATTTCTCGTCAGGATGACTTGCAATTGATTTAAATTCATTTTATACAACATTTTCCAAAATTTCACAAAAACCATTCTAACTTTCAGTTTAATTTTAATGCAACATCCCTTAATTAATGTCGATGCTTTAATATGACGTCTTTGCCTGAAGTTTTATGGCACTCATTTTTTTAAATTTCCGTCCAAAGTTCCGAAATTTCAAACTCGATTTTCTCGGAATTCACAAAAGTGGAGATACGCGAAGATAATTCTCAGGCGACGAATTGGGGGTGAAGGACTTGCCAAAAGGTCCATACGCGGCAATTTGGGGTGGATTGGAACCTGCAAACGCTCGGCTGCAAGGCGACGAAAATATCCACTACACCACCGCCCCCCACGTGTGGATTTGTCTGTCTGTATTTGTTTAAGTGTCGCGTGATTATCTGTCGTGTGTTTTAATATCGGTACACTCCGTGGCATATTGTGAGTGAAAAGGAGTTTGTACATACTAATAACATAGGATGACCATAGGTCTCGGTTTTCCGGGGCATGTCCGGGCTTTTTGTGGTGCGTCCCGGTGTCCCCGACGACTTGGGGAAAAGAGCAAAATTGTCCCGGCTTTTGAAAAGAAGGAATCTTGGGTATTGCCCCCCAGACGCATTAAATCTTCTTCTGAACTAGATCACACTCTGAGCGCTGATTGGGAGAGTGATCTCAGTTATGAAGATCGCAGCACTGAGTGCACTGACGACTAGAGCAGATTGGAGATTTAACATTGAAGTCTAAAGACCTAATGATCATTAAATTTAACTGTGATTGCACCTGTCCTGTATCGATATGATTGAACAGCGTTCGCACAACAGAAAAAAAATCACTCTTCCTAGAAATATCAGTAACTTTGAACTTCGTCAAAGTAGGTCCATGAACTAGGCCATAGCTCTAGGGCTGCCAACCCTCCCGGATTCTCCGGGACAGTCCCGGAATCGGTCCTGTGCGTCCCGTGTCCCAGATTGATTACAAATTGTCCCGGAATTTGTGGTAGAGATGCACATGAAAAAATGTTGTTATTTTCCACGCTAAACTCGGCAAGTTGTGTGATGAATCCAGGTTCTGCGTTCTATCAAACCTAACGCTGTTGGCTGAACATCGAATTTTGGATGGCGCTGGGTTTAAGTCTTGAAAACTTTGCAAACCACTAACACTCAGTAGCATACATTGTGTCCTACAGGCAGAGCTGAAAGCGGTTGGAAAAATTGCGGGGTCTCTTTGGGCCAGAGAGTGGTAGATATCAGTGCTTATTCAAGAGCCAAAAAATGAATGCCGGGTCTGAGACCCGGACAGACTCGCTTTTAGCCCTGCCTACAGGTATAGCCTATGCATGCTATTAGTTCGTTCTAGTGTTTTTTCAGATATGACGTGCTCATGATTTGCATGATTTCCACGACTTTGTGCCTATGCAATGCATAGCCTATGTGGACAGTGTAAATTGGTATAAATGTCATAGCCTGTCTAGTGACTGCGGACGTCCCAAAATGGAACAATCAAGAATTGGCAGCCCTATATAGGCCTACATAGCTCACTAAATATAATTGTGAGCAACAACAGCCTACTATAGTTACTCTTGACTAGAGTATCCTATGCCTTCGTATACGAAATGAAACATAATATGAATAATGTACAGTCAGAACATAAGAATCAACGATAAATATTTAAGTGCACGTTGCTGTCACTGTTTAGTTTCTAGACATTACTCTACTGAATTTCGCTACTTTACAGTAACTGTTACCCTGGGCCGATGACCGTTTCCCAACCCAGATCCCCACCTTCCCCCGACAATTCAGAATTGAGACTCACAGTTCGTTAACCGTTCAAACCTCCTGAGGCAGGACAGTTCCTGCGGAACGGCTGTTGGGTTAGAAGTCCAAAGGCGTCGTTTCGTTGTTGAGAGTTCCGCTGCGTGCGTTCACAAACTGCGTATTTTACCCTAACACGCACCGACTTCAGGCCATGCGAGTTATTTCTCGGACTCCTTAGACGTAATTGTTCGACTCACTCTAGGCACGTCCAGTCTCGGACTCGTCCCATCATCGACTACTGGGTGTTGCTTTCACTGCATGACGTTGCTTCGTTGCCCATTCCTTTGGATTGCCTTTCCCTTTGGACCCCACGGTCACCGTGTAGTCGTCAAGCCATCTATGTCTATAACGGAGAATGTGGCTATGTGTGCATGTATGTTTGTCTATAGAATGCACACCAAAGTTTCGCAGTTATTGATATGAAATTTTGCACATAGACGGAAGGCCATCATGACCACCAAGTGAAGGGGTTGGCGAATCTCTCCCGCCCTGGGGCCAGGGTGGGGACGAAAACCCAAACTTTCGCTAATTCCATTCCTTCACCATGGTTTCAGAACTATTCACCTTAAACGTTGCAGCTAGACAGAGTGCTACCGTGGTCACGTCGCAATGACCCAACACATTCCTCGCCCCGCAGGGGCCGGGTGGGGCAGGGTAGCTAAATTAAATTTAGCTTATACCATCTATGTGTACGGTAATATATAAAGTCATATATTCCAATATGAAAATTTGTGCGAGTTCAGTATTTTGTTTCAAAATGGCGAGTTTACAATTGTGGTAAATTGGCACATAGTGGGACACAGATATCTCATTTTGCCCCCATTTTATGATTCTACAGCAATTTTTTCCATATTTATCATATTGTAATATTTCATGGCTTCTAATTATTTCTCACCTCTCAATCAGTGCTCACATTACAAAACGAGCAATAATAAAAGATATGTGGCACTTTTTTGAAAGCATAGAATTTGCATGTTATGGGGCATACTGGGATAGGTTTCCCATTATTTTTACCTCAGGTGGTAGGGCATAACGGGATTTTGGAACCTGTTGGTAAAAAATTGTTATCTCCTGTGCGGTTGATGCTTACGTAAATTTTTCTAGTCGATGTCGTACTTTATACCAGGTATAATTATGCCTGCATAGTGTGAGTGCCATTCCTTTTGCTACCACAGAAGCTATGTTGTCATTACTTATTCGTGTACCTGCAATGGCCGCATTAAACAATTGATTAACTGATTGACTGATTCTGACTGCACATGCGTTTTTCATATGCTACACTATGGTAGGACTAATAATGTATTCATTATAATAAAATTATTGTTTCAGCTCTGTGCTCTCCCGGTTTCACGTATTTGCCTTCAACTGAAAAATGTTACAAGGCTGTGTTTGAAAGTCACAACATGGAATCCGCTTCTCAGAAATGCCAGCAATTGTGGAAAGAATCTAACTTGGTTTCCATCAGAAACGCAATTGAAAACGACGCATTGAAGACGTTCCTTGCCTCAGAATTGTCAAGTACGTACAAGTATAACAATGTCACAATCCAAGAAAAGGTACCAAGTCTTAGTTCACAGTTTCGTCAGAAACCAGTCTGAAAGGACGTTGGGGTCTATTTTTAGCCAATTTTTTTTATTGCCTCATCGTTATTATACATATTTGTAGTGTATTACTACGCAATTATTCAGCACTGAAGAGTGATGATTTTTGTTATTTTTGATAGTTAATAGTCATGATACAGACACTATAAAGTTTCAAAACTAACACTCTAGTTTATCAGTGTGTATAGTGTAACAAACGTTTCAAAACTGATTTTCTTTGAATTTTACTTTTCGTAACGATTAATTCATATGTCGTGTGAATCCTGATATCTTTGGGAAATGAGAAGATATTAGCCTAACTTCAATTTTTTTATTCTGTCCAGTTATAATTAGCCTATGTTGTGGCAGCTCTAACTTTATTACAAAGACTTGGTACCTTTTCATGGATTGTGACACAATTGTTTATAATATAATATAGCATAATATTCTGTCACTTCTTTGTTTGTATGTACATGTAAGTCTACAACTCTACATGTATGATTTATCATTGTCTATCTATGTGTTTGCATACAATGTTATGCATGCATTCAATTTTGTATGTATGTTTGCATGTATGTATGCACGTATGTATGTGTATATGTATGTATGTATGTATGTATGTATGTATGTATGTATGTATGTATGTATGTCTGCCTATGTATGTATGTATGTATGTATGTATGTATGTATGTATGTATGTATGTATGTATGTATGTATGTATGTATGTATGTATGCATGCATGTATGTATGTATGTATGTATGTATGTATGTATGTATGTATGTATGTATGTATGTATGTATGTATGTATGTATGTATGTATGTATGTATGTATGTGTTTATTATGCACTTTACGAATTTCTGAATTTCGTTTTTTCACTCCACCCTAGTAGGTATGTATGTAGCCTATGATAATAATAATAATTAGTTATAACAATGACGATTTCTATGGCGCCGTAACACAGCCATGAAGTTATAAGGGCGCCACACACACTAAACTACCAGCAGGATAGGTAGTCCGTCTTCTTGGGATTGATGCGGATTCTGTTGGAGCGCATCCATTCGGCAATCCGCTCGACGCCCAACTCCATCCGTCGCCGCTGCTGATCGTCACTTGATGGGTGGCCACACGTATTGGGCTGCGAGTCATCGGCGTAGAAATATGATTTCAAGCCGAGACTGGCAGCAAGCTCACCAACGTCGGCCGTGAAGAGCAGTAACAGCAGCGGACCTAGCACAGGGACACAGCAGATGAGGGAACGTTGTACGGCTTTGCTAAATTACAACGTTCCCTCGTCTGCTGTGTCCCTGTGCTAGGTCCGCTGCTGTTACTGCTCTTCACGGCCGACGTTGGTGAGCTTGCAGCCAGTCTCGGCTTGAAATCTTATTTCTACGCCATACTCCTTTCCCCTTTCCTTCGTTTCCTCTTCCCTCGTTTTCCTCTATCCCTTCCCCAAATACGAATTTAGTATGCGTTTTACTCCACTTTGGCTCTCTTTCAAAGGTAGAGCAGTATAATGTCGTGTTCATATTTTTCACTATGAATTTGATAATTTGAAATTGCATAGAAACTGCACGAATAGTCTACAGGGTGGGCCAAAAGAAAGACTCCCTATGTTTTTGTCAATATCTCGGCCAAAAGTAAGAATTTCGAAATGACATTTTTCAGTCTTAATGACAATTCATATTTGCACATGATGACCTGATTTCATCAAAATATTTCAAACCCAACAAAAGCTACACCACTTTTAGTGAGGCCACCCACCGTTTTTCGACGATTCAAAAAGTAACGCAACAAAAAGTGACAAAAAACGATTTTATTAAGTCACATCTCAAATAACTGTTGTGAAATGAACTTCTTGGTGCTTCACAACTTGTGTTCAATGTGCCCACCACCAATGCCAAAACTACTTTTGAGTCTCTTTGCAAAGTTCTTGATGGCCCTGTTGATGCGTTCCAAAGGCAAACCTTCCCATGTTAACTCCAATGCGCCCATCAATTCTCCTACCGCCCTTGGGTTTGGTTGCAGATTGTGATATTTCTTCAGCATAGCTCTCCGCAATTGATTATCAATCCATCGGGTTCAAATCCGGAAATTTGGGGCCATAGGCTTTCTCAATGAAATCAGAACAAACTCCTTTCATTCACGGCAAATATCTTAACTCTCAGCTCAACTCATATTTTTTTAGAAATCTGAATTGCATTGTTTTAATGACAAAATTAATAATCTATCAGATTATTATTTACCAACTTGATTGTCATCTTGCTAAGTGACTTCATGGTGACGTGCAGCTAGGCTGGTACCCTGTTTCTGTTTAAAATAGTATTACTAATGATCATCTGGCAATATCAAGGCTATTTGATAACAATTATTTGAGACGAGACTTACTAAAATAGTTTTTTGTTACTTTTTGTTGCGTTACGTTTTTGAATCATCAGAACACGGTGGGTGGCCTCACTAAAAGTGATATAACTTTTGTTCTGTTTGAAATATTTTGATAAAATCTGGCCATGATCAAGAATAATGGATGATATCTGGGCTGGGAATATTGTAGGGAGTTGTAGGTTAAGGAGAGAACTTTGAAGTGCATTCCCTCTGGAATTTCCAACCAATGATTTTTTAATTGCTTAATCATCAAAATCAATAAGGAGTTTGTAATATTAAACTTGCTTGAACCTGCCCAATCAATATTCCACATTTGAAACCCTGGCTAATTAATGATGATATTTGAGCCCTAGATAATTAATGCTGACATTCGGCACCTACATGCACCTAAACAATGTTGATCTGTCAGACCTAGGCCTAGTTAATATCCGCTGACCTTTGGAACTTATAAAACAAATATTAGGATGTCGACATTTGATGCCATAACTAATCAATCTTGATCTTGTAACTCTAGATAATTAGTGTTGACATTAATTTTGATGTCTATCTAATAAATATCGACATTTTGATACCTTTACTTTTGACGTGATGTCGTCGGAACTGATGGTCATGTGGTGCATTTTGGCGGGAAATGCGCACATGCAGCACTTAATCCTCTACTAAGATCTATTGATGTAATTCCAAATATTTAACACATCTCCTAATTTTTAGACATTGTGTGGCCTACATATCTTGTGACAAGGTTTACTTTTAACCAACGATTGGGTATGAGTACACTGACGTTAAAAACCAAATCTTTTAAGAATTTTAGAGTCATAATCTTATTATTTCATATAAAAAGTTAACATAATTCTTTTAATCTTATAAGACTTAGGCTTTAAAATTGCTGAATCCAAGACCTTCGAGGCTTATTTTATGAATTCGCCTTCATAATCGAAATCTCCAGCTTTTAGAGCGCCACACAAGGAACCCACCACGAGTGCTGCGTTGAGTCAAAAGCGTTGTCCGTAAGAGTCGTTCAAGGGAGACCCGAGTCCGGTTTCAAGAGGATCAGAGGGGCGGCGCAGCTAGTCTAAGGCGCGTTTCGTCTGAGTCGGGAATTGGCCATAGGCACAAGCATTACAGGCATATGCGTGGGCGCCACGATCTAGGGGGCGCCATTTTCACAGGATGTGTTCGACAGTTTTATATTTTCTTTTCTGGTCAATTTTTTTAAAAATTTCATGATTTATTTTCATTTCAATTCAAGACTTTTCTAGGGGTTTGTCTACTAATAAATAAAAGCAGCCTGTCATAATAGCCCGGTCAAAATAGCCCCATCATAATCGCCCAAAGACAAAACAGCCCAGAAAAAGTCAGTTCCCGACGAAATAGCCCCGTCAAAATAGCCCCGTCAAAACAGCCCGTGTAGGCCAACCAGTTCCGCGAAAACAGTCCAGTCATAGACGCCACGGACAGCTCAATTCCAGAACTTCTATTTCAGATATATAAAACATTCATCCCGCTTCCATTTCTTAAGCGTTTTATCATCCATCCAGTTACTATTTAATGAATAAAATACCTTCATCCAGCTTCCATATCTCAAGCGTTTTATCATTCATTCAGCTTATATGTAATAAATGAAATACCTTCATCCCGCTTCCATTTCTAAAGCGTTTTATCATTCATCCGGCTTCTATTTAATAAATAAAATACCTTCATCCAGCTTCCGTTTCTTAAGCGTTTTAGCTTGAGAATTGGAAGCGGGATGAAGGTATTTTATATATTAAATAGAAGCTGGACGAGTGATAAAACGCTTAAGAAATGGAAGCGCGATAACGGTATTTATATCTTACATCGAAGCTGGATGGATGATCAAACGCTTGAGAAATCGAAGCTGGATGAAGGTTTTATAGATATTAAAATATAGACTGCAATGACGAAAAGGCTTAAATCCGACTTCTATTAACAGTTTCACCAACGCGATCATTTTCGGAAGCCATCTTAAACTTTACAAGCGTTATTTTCATCAATTCGGCTTTCTTAAAAAGACGTTAATTTCGTCGGTCTATTTTTTTAACGAAAATCGAGTGTTGTTCCGCGACTTTGTCGTTCCCCGACAAAATAGCCCCGGGCTGTTCTGACAGGGTTATTCTGACAGGGCTATTGTGTCGCTGAGCGATTTTGACGGGGCTGTTTTGTCTTTGGGCCATTATCAGGGGTTGTTTTGACGGGGCTAGTTTGACCGGGCTATTATGACGGGGTGCCAAAAACAACGATTAGGTACATATTGAATTGGGGTGAACCGTAGCCTATACTAAATGGGGTTCAAAGGGCACCAAATGTATGTTCTGCTAGAGGCGCGATTTTTATTAGGGCCAACCCTGGGAATTGGTAGGTGGAGGATCAAATGAGACAGAGTAAGAGTTCTTGAAGAGGCTTGACTTCAGTTTCGAATGAAAAGTCCGAGGCGTGATGGGTAGAACAGCCTGAGAAAGGTGATGGTGTGTGATTAGTAATGATGGTGGAGGAACTGAAAATCAACGGAATTCAGGAGACATAATTATAATATCCGTTGTGATGTTTTGGATATTGCTCGGTTGGAGAACTCGAGATGACTAGTCTTGTGACCGGCGGTCGTGGGAGAGTAAGACAGACGGATAATCTAGTAGAGCGGGTAGGCTGGATGATCAAGAATAATGGATGATATCTGGGCTGGGAATATTGTAGGGAGTTGTAGGTTAAGGAGAGAACTTTGAAGTGCATTCCCTCTGGAATTTCCAACCAATGATTTTTTAATTGCTTAATCATCAAAATCAATAAGGAGTTTGTAATATTAAACTTGCTTGAACCTGCCCAATCAATATTTCACATTTGAAACCCTGGCTAATTAATGATGATATTTGAGCCCTAGATAATTAATGCTGACATTCGGCACCTACATGCACCTAAACAATGTTGATCTGTCAGACCTAGGCCTAGTTAATATCCGCTGACCTTTGGAACTTATAAAACAAATATTAGGATGTCGACATTTGATACCATAACTAATCAATCTTGATCTTGTAACTCTAGATAATTAGTGTTGACATTAATTTTGATGTCTATCTAATAAATATCGACATTTTGATACCTTTACTTTTGACGTGATGTCGTCGGAACTGATGGTCATGTGGTGCATTTTGGCGGGAAATGCGCACATGCAGCACTTAATCCTCTACTAAGATCTATTGATGTAATTCCAAATATTTAATACATCTCCTAATTTTTAGACATTGTGTGGCCTACATATCTTGTGACAAGGTTTACTTTTAACCAACGATTGGGTATGAGTACACTGACGTTAAAAACCAAATCTTTTAAGAATTTTAGAGTCATAATCTTATTATTTCATATAAAAAGTTAACATAATTCTTTTAATCTTATAAGACCTAGGCTTTAAAATTGCTGAATCCAAGACCTTCGAGGCTTATTTTATGAATTCGCCTTCATAATCGAAATCTCCAGCTTTTAGAGCGCCACACAAGGAACCCACCACGAGTGCTGCGTTGAGTCAAAAGCGTTGTCCGTAAGAGTCGTTCAAGGGAGACCCGAGTCCGGTTTCAAGAGGATCAGAGGGGCGGCGCAGCTAGTCTAAGGCGCGTTTCGTCTGAGTCGGGAATTGGCCATAGGCACAAGCATTACAGGCATATGCGTGGGCGCCACGATCTAGGGGGCGCCATTTTCACAGGATGTGTTCGACAGTTTTATATTTTCTTTTCTGGTCAATTTTTTTAAAAATTTCATGATTTATTTTCATTTCAATTCAAGACTTTTCTAGGGGTTTGTCTACTAATAAATAAAAGCAGCCTGTCATAATAGCCCGGTCAAAATAGCCCCATCATAATCGCCCAAAGACAAAACAGCCCAGAAAAAGTCAGTTCCCGACGAAATAGCCCCGTCAAAATAGCCCCGTCAAAACAGCCCGTGTAGGCCAACCAGTTCCGCGAAAACAGTCCAGTCATAGACGCCACGGACAGCTCAATTCCAGAACTTCTATTTCAGATATATAAAACATTCATCCCGCTTCCATTTCTTAAGCGTTTTATCATCCATCCAGTTACTATTTAATGAATAAAATACCTTCATCCAGCTTCCATATCTCAAGCGTTTTATCATTCATTCAGCTTATATGTAATAAATGAAATACCTTCATCCCGCTTCCATTTCTAAAGCGTTTTATCATTCATCCGGCTTCTATTTAATAAATAAAATACCTTCATCCAGCTTCCGTTTCTTAAGCGTTTTAGCTTGAGAATTGGAAGCGGGATGAAGGTATTTTATATATTAAATAGAAGCTGGACGAGTGATAAAACGCTTAAGAAATGGAAGCGCGATAACGGTATTTATATCTTACATCGAAGCTGGATGGATGATCAAACGCTTGAGAAATCGAAGCTGGATGAAGGTTTTATAGATATTAAAATATAGACTGCAATGACGAAAAGGCTTAAATCCGACTTCTATTAACAGTTTCACCAACGCGATCATTTTCGGAAGCCATCTTAAACTTTACAAGCGTTATTTTCATCAATTCGGCTTTCTTAAAAAGACGTTAATTTCGTCGGTCTATTTTTTTAACGAAAATCGCGTGTTGTTCCGCGACTTTGTCGTTCCCCGACAAAATAGCCCCGGGCTGTTCTGACGGGGTTATTCTGACAGGGCTATTGTGTCGCTGAGCGATTTTGACGGGGCTGTTTTGTCTTTGGGCCATTATCAGGGGTTGTTTTGACGGGGCTAGTTTGACCGGGCTATTATGACGGGGTGCCAAAAACAACGATTAGGTACATATTGAATTGGGGTGAACCGTAGCCTACATGTATACTAAATGGGGTTCAAAGGGCACCAAATGTATGTTCTGCTAGAGGCGCGATTTTTATTAGGGCCAACCCTGGGAATTGGTAGGTGGAGGATCAAATGAGACAGAGTAAGAGTTCTTGAAGAGGCTTGACTTCAGTTTCGAATGAAAAGTCCGAGGCGTGATGGGTAGAACAGCCTGAGAAAGGTGATGGTGTGTGATTAGTAATGATGGTGGAGGAACTGAAAATCAACGGAATTCAGGAGACATAATTATAATATCCGTTGTGATGTTTTGGATATTGCTCGGTTGGAGAACTCGAGATGACTAGTCTTGTGACCGGCGGTCGTGGGAGAGTAAGACAGACGGATAATCTAGTAGAGCGGGTAGGCTGGATGATCAAGAATAATGGATGATATCTGGGCTGGGAATATTGTAGGGAGTTGTAGGTTAAGGAGAGAACTTTGAAGTGCATTCCCTCTGGAATTTCCAACCAATGATTTTTTAATTGCTTAATCATCAAAATCAATAAGGAGTTTGTAATATTAAACTTGCTTGAACCTGCCCAATCAATATTTCACATTTGAAACCCTGGCTAATTAATGATGATATTTGAGCCCTAGATAATGCTGACATTCGGCACCTACATGCACCTAAACAATGTTGATCTGTCAGACCTAGGCCTAGTTAATATCCGCTGACCTTTGGAACTTATAAAACAAATATTAGGATGTCGACATTTGATACCATAACTAATCAATCTTGATCTTGTAACTCTAGATAATTAGTGTTGACATTAATTTTGATGTCTATCTAATAAATATCGACATTTTGATACCTTTACTTTTGACGTGATGTCGTCGGAACTGATGGTCATGTGGTGCATTTTGGCGGGAAATGCGCACATGCAGCACTTAATCCTCTACTAAGATCTATTGATGTAATTCCAAATATTTAATACATCTCCTAATTTTTAGACATTGTGTGGCCTACATATCTTGTGACAAGGTTTACTTTTAACCAACGATTGGGTATGAGTACACTGACGTTAAAAACCAAATCTTTTAAGAATTTTAGAGTCATAATCTTATTATTTCATATAAAAAGTTAACATAATTCTTTTAATCTTATAAGACCTAGGCTTTAAAATTGCTGAATCCAAGACCTTCGAGGCTTATTTTATGAATTCGCCTTCATAATCGAAATCTCCAGCTTTTAGAGCGCCACACAAGGAACCCACCACGAGTGCTGCGTTGAGTCAAAAGCGTTGTCCGTAAGAGTCGTTCAAGGGAGACCCGAGTCCGGTTTCAAGAGGATCAGAGGGGCGGCGCAGCTAGTCTAAGGCGCGTTTCGTCTGAGTCGGGAATTGGCCATAGGCACAAGCATTACAGGCATATGCGTGGGCGCCACGATCTAGGGGGCGCCATTTTCACAGGATGTGTTCGACAGTTTTATATTTTCTTTTCTGGTCAATTTTTTTAAAAATTTCATGATTTATTTTCATTTCAATTCAAGACTTTTCTAGGGGTTTGTCTACTAATAAATAAAAGCAGCCTGTCATAATAGCCCGGTCAAAATAGCCCCATCATAATCGCCCAAAGACAAAACAGCCCAGAAAAAGTCAGTTCCCGACGAAATAGCCCCGTCAAAATAGCCCCGTCAAAACAGCCCGTGTAGGCCAACCAGTTCCGCGAAAACAGTCCAGTCATAGACGCCACGGACAGCTCAATTCCAGAACTTCTATTTCAGATATATAAAACATTCATCCCGCTTCCATTTCTTAAGCGTTTTATCATCCATCCAGTTACTATTTAATGAATAAAATACCTTCATCCAGCTTCCATATCTCAAGCGTTTTATCATTCATTCAGCTTATATGTAATAAATGAAATACCTTCATCCCGCTTCCATTTCTAAAGCGTTTTATCATTCATCCGGCTTCTATTTAATAAATAAAATACCTTCATCCAGCTTCCGTTTCTTAAGCGTTTTAGCTTGAGAATTGGAAGCGGGATGAAGGTATTTTATATATTAAATAGAAGCTGGACGAGTGATAAAACGCTTAAGAAATGGAAGCGCGATAACGGTATTTATATCTTACATCGAAGCTGGATGGATGATCAAACGCTTGAGAAATCGAAGCTGGATGAAGGTTTTATAGATATTAAAATATAGACTGCAATGACGAAAAGGCTTAAATCCGACTTCTATTAACAGTTTCACCAACGCGATCATTTTCGGAAGCCATCTTAAACTTTACAAGCGTTATTTTCATCAATTCGGCTTTCTTAAAAAGACGTTAATTTCGTCGGTCTATTTTTTTAACGAAAATCGCGTGTTGTTCCGCGACTTTGTCGTTCCCCGACAAAATAGCCCCGGGCTGTTCTGACGGGGTTATTCTGACAGGGCTATTGTGTCGCTGAGCGATTTTGACGGGGCTGTTTTGTCTTTGGGCCATTATCAGGGGTTGTTTTGACGGGGCTAGTTTGACCGGGCTATTATGACGGGGTGCCAAAAACAACGATTAGGTACATATTGAATTGGGGTGAACCGTAGCCTACATGTATACTAAATGGGGTTCAAAGGGCACCAAATGTATGTTCTGCTAGAGGCGCGATTTTTATTAGGGCCAACCCTGGGAATTGGTAGGTGGAGGATCAAATGAGACAGAGTAAGAGTTCTTGAAGAGGCTTGACTTCAGTTTCGAATGAAAAGTCCGAGGCGTGATGGGTAGAACAGCCTGAGAAAGGTGATGGTGTGTGATTAGTAATGATGGTGGAGGAACTGAAAATCAACGGAATTCAGGAGACATAATTATAGCCTAATATCCGTTGTGATGTTTTGGATATTGCTCGGTTGGAGAACTCGAGATGACTAGTCTTGTGACCGGCGGTCGTGGGAGAGTAAGACAGACGGATAATCTAGTAGAGCGGGTAGGCTGGATGATCAAGAATAATGGATGATATCTGGGCTGGGAATATTGTAGGGAGTTGTAGGTTAAGGAGAGAACTTTGAAGTGCATTCCCTCTGGAATTTCCAACCAATGATTTTTTAATTGCTTAATCATCAAAATCAATAAGGAGTTTGTAATATTAAACTTGCTTGAACCTGCCCAATCAATATTTCACATTTGAAACCCTGGCTAATTAATGATGATATTTGAGCCCTAGATAATTAATGCTGACATTCGGCACCTACATGCACCTAAACAATGTTGATCTGTCAGACCTAGGCCTAGTTAATATCCGCTGACCTTTGGAACTTATAAAACAAATATTAGGATGTCGACATTTGATACCATAACTAATCAATCTTGATCTTGTAACTCTAGATAATTAGTGTTGACATTAATTTTGATGTCTATCTAATAAATATCGACATTTTGATACCTTTACTTTTGACGTGATGTCGTCGGAACTGATGGTCATGTGGTGCATTTTGGCGGGAAATGCGCACATGCAGCACTTAATCCTCTACTAAGATCTATTGATGTAATTCCAAATATTTAATACATCTCCTAATTTTTAGACATTGTGTGGCCTACATATCTTGTGACAAGGTTTACTTTTAACCAACGATTGGGTATGAGTACACTGACGTTAAAAACCAAATCTTTTAAGAATTTTAGAGTCATAATCTTATTATTTCATATAAAAAGTTAACATAATTCTTTTAATCTTATAAGACCTAGGCTTTAAAATTGCTGAATCCAAGACCTTCGAGGCTTATTTTATGAATTCGCCTTCATAATCGAAATCTCCAGCTTTTAGAGCGCCACACAAGGAACCCACCACGAGTGCTGCGTTGAGTCAAAAGCGTTGTCCGTAAGAGTCGTTCAAGGGAGACCCGAGTCCGGTTTCAAGAGGATCAGAGGGGCGGCGCAGCTAGTCTAAGGCGCGTTTCGTCTGAGTCGGGAATTGGCCATAGGCACAAGCATTACAGGCATATGCGTGGGCGCCACGATCTAGGGGGCGCCATTTTCACAGGATGTGTTCGACAGTTTTATATTTTCTTTTCTGGTCAATTTTTTTAAAAATTTCATGATTTATTTTCATTTCAATTCAAGACTTTTCTAGGGGTTTGTCTACTAATAAATAAAAGCAGCCTGTCATAATAGCCCGGTCAAAATAGCCCCATCATAATCGCCCAAAGACAAAACAGCCCAGAAAAAGTCAGTTCCCGACGAAATAGCCCCGTCAAAATAGCCCCGTCAAAACAGCCCGTGTAGGCCAACCAGTTCCGCGAAAACAGTCCAGTCATAGACGCCACGGACAGCTCAATTCCAGAACTTCTATTTCAGATATATAAAACATTCATCCCGCTTCCATTTCTTAAGCGTTTTATCATCCATCCAGTTACTATTTAATGAATAAAATACCTTCATCCAGCTTCCATATCTCAAGCGTTTTATCATTCATTCAGCTTATATGTAATAAATGAAATACCTTCATCCCGCTTCCATTTCTAAAGCGTTTTATCATTCATCCGGCTTCTATTTAATAAATAAAATACCTTCATCCAGCTTCCGTTTCTTAAGCGTTTTAGCTTGAGAATTGGAAGCGGGATGAAGGTATTTTATATATTAAATAGAAGCTGGACGAGTGATAAAACGCTTAAGAAATGGAAGCGCGATAACGGTATTTATATCTTACATCGAAGCTGGATGGATGATCAAACGCTTGAGAAATCGAAGCTGGATGAAGGTTTTATAGATATTAAAATATAGACTGCAATGACGAAAAGGCTTAAATCCGACTTCTATTAACAGTTTCACCAACGCGATCATTTTCGGAAGCCATCTTAAACTTTACAAGCGTTATTTTCATCAATTCGGCTTTCTTAACCCATTAGTGCCTAGCGTCCCCAAAAATGGGACACCACTGGATGGATGATCAAACGCTTGAGAAATCGAAGCTGGTTGAAGGTTTTATAGATATTAAAATATAGACTGCAATGACGAAAAGGCTTAAATCCGACTTCTATTAACAGTTTCACCAACGCGATCATTTTCGGAAGCCATCTTAAACTTTACAAGCGTTATTTTCATCAATTCGGCTTTCTTAAAAAGACGTTAATTTCGTCGGTCTATTTTTTTAACGAAAATCGCGTGTTGTTCCGCGACTTTGTCGTTCCCCGACAAAATAGCCCCGGGCTGTTCTGACGGGGTTATTCTGACAGGGCTATTGTGTCGCTGAGCGATTTTGACGGGGCTGTTTTGTCTTTGGGCCATTATCAGGGGTTGTTTTGACGGGGCTAGTTTGACCGGGCTATTATGACGGGGTGCCAAAAACAACGATTAGGTACATATTGAATTGGGGTGAACCGTAGCCTACATGTATACTAAATGGGGTTCAAAGGGCACCAAATGTATGTTCTGCTAGAGGCGCGATTTTTATTAGGGCCAACCCTGGGAATTGGTAGGTGGAGGATCAAATGAGACAGAGTAAGAGTTCTTGAAGAGGCTTGACTTCAGTTTCGAATGAAAAGTCCGAGGCGTGATGGGTAGAACAGCCTGAGAAAGGTGATGGTGTGTGATTAGTAATGATGGTGGAGGAACTGAAAATCAACGGAATTCAGGAGACATAATTATAATATCCGTTGTGATGTTTTGGATATTGCTCGGTTGGAGAACTCGAGATGACTAGTCTTGTGACCGGCGGTCGTGGGAGAGTAAGACAGACGGATAATCTAGTAGAGCGGGTAGGCTGGATGATCAAGAATAATGGATGATATCTGGGCTGGGAATATTGTAGGGAGTTGTAGGTTAAGGAGAGAACTTTGAAGTGCATTCCCTCTGGAATTTCCAACCAATGATTTTTTAATTGCTTAATCATCAAAATCAATAAGGAGTTTGTAATATTAAACTTGCTTGAACCTGCCCAATCAATATTTCACATTTGAAACCCTGGCTAATTAATGATGATATTTGAGCCCTAGATAATTAATGCTGACATTCGGCACCTACATGCACCTAAACAATGTTGATCTGTCAGACCTAGGCCTAGTTAATATCCGCTGACCTTTGGAACTTATAAAACAAATATTAGGATGTCGACATTTGATACCATAACTAATCAATCTTGATCTTGTAACTCTAGATAATTAGTGTTGACATTAATTTTGATGTCTATCTAATAAATATCGACATTTTGATACCTTTACTTTTGACGTGATGTCGTCGGAACTGATGGTCATGTGGTGCATTTTGGCGGGAAATGCGCACATGCAGCACTTAATCCTCTACTAAGATCTATTGATGTAATTCCAAATATTTAATACATCTCCTAATTTTTAGACATTGTGTGGCCTACATATCTTGTGACAAGGTTTACTTTTAACCAACGATTGGGTATGAGTACACTGACGTTAAAAACCAAATCTTTTAAGAATTTTAGAGTCATAATCTTATTATTTCATATAAAAAGTTAACATAATTCTTTTAATCTTATAAGACCTAGGCTTTAAAATTGCTGAATCCAAGACCTTCGAGGCTTATTTTATGAATTCGCCTTCATAATCGAAATCTCCAGCTTTTAGAGCGCCACACAAGGAACCCACCACGAGTGCTGCGTTGAGTCAAAAGCGTTGTCCGTAAGAGTCGTTCAAGGGAGACCCGAGTCCGGTTTCAAGAGGATCAGAGGGGCGGCGCAGCTAGTCTAAGGCGCGTTTCGTCTGAGTCGGGAATTGGCCATAGGCACAAGCATTACAGGCATATGCGTGGGCGCCACGATCTAGGGGGCGCCATTTTCACAGGATGTGTTCGACAGTTTTATATTTTCTTTTCTGGTCAATTTTTTTAAAAATTTCATGATTTATTTTCATTTCAATTCAAGACTTTTCTAGGGGTTTGTCTACTAATAAATAAAAGCAGCCTGTCATAATAGCTCGGTCAAAATAGCCCCATCATAATCGCCCAAAGACAAAACAGCCCAGAAAAAGTCAGTTCCCGACGAAATAGCCCCGTCAAAATAGCCCCGTCAAAACAGCCCGTGTAGGCCAACCAGTTCCGCGAAAACAGTCCAGTCATAGACGCCACGGACAGCTCAATTCCAGAACTTCTATTTCAGATATATAAAACATTCATCCCGCTTCCATTTCTTAAGCGTTTTATCATCCATCCAGTTACTATTTAATGAATAAAATACCTTCATCCAGCTTCCATATCTCAAGCGTTTTATCATTCATTCAGCTTATATGTAATAAATGAAATACCTTCATCCCGCTTCCATTTCTAAAGCGTTTTATCATTCATCCGGCTTCTATTTAATAAATAAAATACCTTCATCCAGCTTCCGTTTCTTAAGCGTTTTAGCTTGAGAATTGGAAGCGGGATGAAGGTATTTTATATATTAAATAGAAGCTGGACGAGTGATAAAACGCTTAAGAAATGGAAGCGCGATAACGGTATTTATATCTTACATCGAAGCTGGATGGATGATCAAACGCTTGAGAAATCGAAGCTGGATGAAGGTTTTATAGATATTAAAATATAGACTGCAATGACGAAAAGGCTTAAATCCGACTTCTATTAACAGTTTCACCAACGCGATCATTTTCGGAAGCCATCTTAAACTTTACAAGCGTTATTTTCATCAATTCGGCTTTCTTAACCCATTAGTGCCTAGCGTCCCCAAAAATGGGACACCACTGGATGGATGATCAAACGCTTGAGAAATCGAAGCTGGTTGAAGGTTTTATAGATATTAAAATATAGACTGCAATGACGAAAAGGCTTAAATCCGACTTCTATTAACAGTTTCACCAACGCGATCATTTTCGGAAGCCATCTTAAACTTTACAAGCGTTATTTTCATCAATTCGGCTTTCTTAAAAAGACGTTAATTTCGTCGGTCTATTTTTTTAACGAAAATCGCGTGTTGTTCCGCGACTTTGTCGTTCCCCGACAAAATAGCCCCGGGCTGTTCTGACGGGGTTATTCTGACAGGGCTATTGTGTCGCTGAGCGATTTTGACGGGGCTGTTTTGTCTTTGGGCCATTATCAGGGGTTGTTTTGACGGGGCTAGTTTGACCGGGCTATTATGACGGGGTGCCAAAAACAACGATTAGGTACATATTGAATTGGGGTGAACCGTAGCCTACATGTATACTAAATGGGGTTCAAAGGGCACCAAATGTATGTTCTGCTAGAGGCGCGATTTTTATTAGGGCCAACCCTGGGAATTGGTAGGTGGAGGATCAAATGAGACAGAGTAAGAGTTCTTGAAGAGGCTTGACTTCAGTTTCGAATGAAAAGTCCGAGGCGTGATGGGTAGAACAGCCTGAGAAAGGTGATGGTGTGTGATTAGTAATGATGGTGGAGGAACTGAAAATCAACGGAATTCAGGAGACATAATTATAATATCCGTTGTGATGTTTTGGATATTGCTCGGTTGGAGAACTCGAGATGACTAGTCTTGTGACCGGCGGTCGTGGGAGAGTAAGACAGACGGATAATCTAGTAGAGCGGGTAGGCTGGATGATCAAGAATAATGGATGATATCTGGGCTGGGAATATTGTAGGGAGTTGTAGGTTAAGGAGAGAACTTTGAAGTGCATTCCCTCTGGAATTTCCAACCAATGATTTTTTAATTGCTTAATCATCAAAATCAATAAGGAGTTTGTAATATTAAACTTGCTTGAACCTGCCCAATCAATATTTCACATTTGAAACCCTGGCTAATTAATGATGATATTTGAGCCCTAGATAATTAATGCTGACATTCGGCACCTACATGCACCTAAACAATGTTGATCTGTCAGACCTAGGCCTAGTTAATATCCGCTGACCTTTGGAACTTATAAAACAAATATTAGGATGTCGACATTTGATACCATAACTAATCAATCTTGATCTTGTAACTCTAGATAATTAGTGTTGACATTAATTTTGATGTCTATCTAATAAATATCGACATTTTGATACCTTTACTTTTGACGTGATGTCGTCGGAACTGATGGTCATGTGGTGCATTTTGGCGGGAAATGCGCACATGCAGCACTTAATCCTCTACTAAGATCTATTGATGTAATTCCAAATATTTAATACATCTCCTAATTTTTAGACATTGTGTGGCCTACATATCTTGTGACAAGGTTTACTTTTAACCAACGATTGGGTATGAGTACACTGACGTTAAAAACCAAATCTTTTAAGAATTTTAGAGTCATAATCTTATTATTTCATATAAAAAGTTAACATAATTCTTTTAATCTTATAAGACCTAGGCTTTAAAATTGCTGAATCCAAGACCTTCGAGGCTTATTTTATGAATTCGCCTTCATAATCGAAATCTCCAGCTTTTAGAGCGCCACACAAGGAACCCACCACGAGTGCTGCGTTGAGTCAAAAGCGTTGTCCGTAAGAGTCGTTCAAGGGAGACCCGAGTCCGGTTTCAAGAGGATCAGAGGGGCGGCGCAGCTAGTCTAAGGCGCGTTTCGTCTGAGTCGGGAATTGGCCATAGGCACAAGCATTACAGGCATATGCGTGGGCGCCACGATCTAGGGGGCGCCATTTTCACAGGATGTGTTCGACAGTTTTATATTTTCTTTTCTGGTCAATTTTTTTAAAAATTTCATGATTTATTTTCATTTCAATTCAAGACTTTTCTAGGGGTTTGTCTACTAATAAATAAAAGCAGCCTGTCATAATAGCCCGGTCAAAATAGCCCCATCATAATCGCCCAAAGACAAAACAGCCCAGAAAAAGTCAGTTCCCGACGAAATAGCCCCGTCAAAATAGCCCCGTCAAAACAGCCCGTGTAGGCCAACCAGTTCCGCGAAAACAGTCCAGTCATAGACGCCACGGACAGCTCAATTCCAGAACTTCTATTTCAGATATATAAAACATTCATCCCGCTTCCATTTCTTAAGCGTTTTATCATCCATCCAGTTACTATTTAATGAATAAAATACCTTCATCCAGCTTCCATATCTCAAGCGTTTTATCATTCATTCAGCTTATATGTAATAAATGAAATACCTTCATCCCGCTTCCATTTCTAAAGCGTTTTATCATTCATCCGGCTTCTATTTAATAAATAAAATACCTTCATCCAGCTTCCGTTTCTTAAGCGTTTTAGCTTGAGAATTGGAAGCGGGATGAAGGTATTTTATATATTAAATAGAAGCTGGACGAGTGATAAAACGCTTAAGAAATGGAAGCGCGATAACGGTATTTATATCTTACATCGAAGCTGGATGGATGATCAAACGCTTGAGAAATCGAAGCTGGATGAAGGTTTTATAGATATTAAAATATAGACTGCAATGACGAAAAGGCTTAAATCCGACTTCTATTAACAGTTTCACCAACGCGATCATTTTCGGAAGCCATCTTAAACTTTACAAGCGTTATTTTCATCAATTCGGCTTTCTTAACCCATTAGTGCCTAGCGTCCCCAAAAATGGGACACCACTGGATGGATGATCAAACGCTTGAGAAATCGAAGCTGGTTGAAGGTTTTATAGATATTAAAATATAGACTGCAATGACGAAAAGGCTTAAATCCGACTTCTATTAACAGTTTCACCAACGCGATCATTTTCGGAAGCCATCTTAAACTTTACAAGCGTTATTTTCATCAATTCGGCTTTCTTAAAAAGACGTTAATTTCGTCGGTCTATTTTTTTAACGAAAATCGCGTGTTGTTCCGCGACTTTGTCGTTCCCCGACAAAATAGCCCCGGGCTGTTCTGACGGGGTTATTCTGACAGGGCTATTGTGTCGCTGAGCGATTTTGACGGGGCTGTTTTGTCTTTGGGCCATTATCAGGGGTTGTTTTGACGGGGCTAGTTTGACCGGGCTATTATGACGGGGTGCCAAAAACAACGATTAGGTACATATTGAATTGGGGTGAACCGTAGCCTACATGTATACTAAATGGGGTTCAAAGGGCACCAAATGTATGTTCTGCTAGAGGCGCGATTTTTATTAGGGCCAACCCTGGGAATTGGTAGGTGGAGGATCAAATGAGACAGAGTAAGAGTTCTTGAAGAGGCTTGACTTCAGTTTCGAATGAAAAGTCCGAGGCGTGATGGGTAGAACAGCCTGAGAAAGGTGATGGTGTGTGATTAGTAATGATGGTGGAGGAACTGAAAATCAACGGAATTCAGGAGACATAATTATAATATCCGTTGTGATGTTTTGGATATTGCTCGGTTGGAGAACTCGAGATGACTAGTCTTGTGACCGGCGGTCGTGGGAGAGTAAGACAGACGGATAATCTAGTAGAGCGGGTAGGCTGGATGATCAAGAATAATGGATGATATCTGGGCTGGGAATATTGTAGGGAGTTGTAGGTTAAGGAGAGAACTTTGAAGTGCATTCCCTCTGGAATTTCCAACCAATGATTTTTTAATTGCTTAATCATCAAAATCAATAAGGAGTTTGTAATATTAAACTTGCTTGAACCTGCCCAATCAATATTTCACATTTGAAACCCTGGCTAATTAATGATGATATTTGAGCCCTAGATAATTAATGCTGACATTCGGCACCTACATGCACCTAAACAATGTTGATCTGTCAGACCTAGGCCTAGTTAATATCCGCTGACCTTTGGAACTTATAAAACAAATATTAGGATGTCGACATTTGATACCATAACTAATCAATCTTGATCTTGTAACTCTAGATAATTAGTGTTGACATTAATTTTGATGTCTATCTAATAAATATCGACATTTTGATACCTTTACTTTTGACGTGATGTCGTCGGAACTGATGGTCATGTGGTGCATTTTGGCGGGAAATGCGCACATGCAGCACTTAATCCTCTACTAAGATCTATTGATGTAATTCCAAATATTTAATACATCTCCTAATTTTTAGACATTGTGTGGCCTACATATCTTGTGACAAGGTTTACTTTTAACCAACGATTGGGTATGAGTACACTGACGTTAAAAACCAAATCTTTTAAGAATTTTAGAGTCATAATCTTATTATTTCATATAAAAAGTTAACATAATTCTTTTAATCTTATAAGACCTAGGCTTTAAAATTGCTGAATCCAAGACCTTCGAGGCTTATTTTATGAATTCGCCTTCATAATCGAAATCTCCAGCTTTTAGAGCGCCACACAAGGAACCCACCACGAGTGCTGCGTTGAGTCAAAAGCGTTGTCCGTAAGAGTCGTTCAAGGGAGACCCGAGTCCGGTTTCAAGAGGATCAGAGGGGCGGCGCAGCTAGTCTAAGGCGCGTTTCGTCTGAGTCGGGAATTGGCCATAGGCACAAGCATTACAGGCATATGCGTGGGCGCCACGATCTAGGGGGCGCCATTTTCACAGGATGTGTTCGACAGTTTTATATTTTCTTTTCTGGTCAATTTTTTTAAAAATTTCATGATTTATTTTCATTTCAATTCAAGACTTTTCTAGGGGTTTGTCTACTAATAAATAAAAGCAGCCTGTCATAATAGCCCGGTCAAAATAGCCCCATCATAATCGCCCAAAGACAAAACAGCCCAGAAAAAGTCAGTTCCCGACGAAATAGCCCCGTCAAAATAGCCCCGTCAAAACAGCCCGTGTAGGCCAACCAGTTCCGCGAAAACAGTCCAGTCATAGACGCCACGGACAGCTCAATTCCAGAACTTCTATTTCAGATATATAAAACATTCATCCCGCTTCCATTTCTTAAGCGTTTTATCATCCATCCAGTTACTATTTAATGAATAAAATACCTTCATCCAGCTTCCATATCTCAAGCGTTTTATCATTCATTCAGCTTATATGTAATAAATGAAATACCTTCATCCCGCTTCCATTTCTAAAGCGTTTTATCATTCATCCGGCTTCTATTTAATAAATAAAATACCTTCATCCAGCTTTCGTTTCTTAAGCGTTTTAGCTTGAGAATTGGAAGCGGGATGAAGGTATTTTATATATTAAATAGAAGCTGGACGAGTGATAAAACGCTTAAGAAATGGAAGCGCGATAACGGTATTTATATCTTACATCGAAGCTGGATGGATGATCAAACGCTTGAGAAATCGAAGCTGGATGAAGGTTTTATAGATATTAAAATATAGACTGCAATGACGAAAAGGCTTAAATCCGACTTCTATTAACAGTTTCACCAACGCGATCATTTTCGGAAGCCATCTTAAACTTTACAAGCGTTATTTTCATCAATTCGGCTTTCTTAAAAAGACGTTAATTTCGTCGGTCTATTTTTTTTAACGAAAACCGCGTGTTGTTCCGCGACTTTGTCGTTCCCCGACAAAATAGCCCCGGGCTGTTCTGACGGGGTTATTCTGACAGGGCTATTGTGTCGCTGAGCGATTTTGACGGGGCTGTTTTGTCTTTGGGCCATTATCAGGGGTTGTTTTGACGGGGCTAGTTTGACCGGGCTATTATGACGGGGTGCCAAAAACAACGATTAGGTACATATTGAATTGGGGTGAACCGTAGCCTATACTAAATGGGGTTCAAAGGGCACCAAATGTATGTTCTGCTAGAGGCGCGATTTTTATTAGGGCCAACCCTGGGAATTGGTAGGTGGAGGATCAAATGAGACAGAGTAAGAGTTTTTGAAGAGGCTTGACTTCAGTTTCGAATGAAAAGTCCGAGGCGTGATGGGTAGAACAGCCTGAGAAAGGTGATGGTGTGTGATTAGTAATGATGGTGGAGGAACTGAAAATCAACGGAATTCAGGAGACATAATTATAATATCCGTTGTGATGTTTTGGATATTGCTCGGTTGGAGAACTCGAGATGACTAGTCTTGTGACCGGCGGTCGTGGGAGAGTAAGACAGACGGATAATCTAGTAGAGCGGGTAGGCTGGATGATCAAGAGTAATGGATGATATCTGGGCTGGGAATATTGTAGGGAGTTGTAGGTTAAGGAGAGAACTTTGAAGTGCATTCCCTTTGGGATTTTCAACCAATGAATGGACCTGAGGATTGAGGTGATGCGATGCTGTTCAAGTGTGCTGGTGACAGCTCTGGCAAATTAAATTTGGATGAGTTGGATGCGCTTAAGTTGTGTGCAATTCAAGGTTTAGGAATAGGAATTGTCACAATCAATCTTTGAGTGGAAGATGGCAATGGTGGAGGCAGATTTAAATCCGAGCACATGTGTAGCGAAAAGCCTTGCAGCTTAATCAAAAGCGTTGTCCCTTACATCTTATTCAGTATAGCCTAAGCTTAATTATAACAGTCACAATACTTTTCGCTACACTAACAGAAGGCAAATTGGAACACTACAATGAATGCATATGTGTATATTATTTTGAACAGAAAATGAAGGTGATACTTCTTGTCTTTTGGAAAACTGGCATGTCCTTGGATATTTGTTTTGGACAAGCGCTGAACGTCTAATCGGAGGTGACGGTAAAAGTGCTTTCATATGGAAACCATCAAATGACACAAAGCTTTCGCTTGAATACACCTACTGGGCACCAGGTCAACCAAACACTGCTGAAGAAAACTGCATGCTTATCGCGAGTGCCCACAACTTCGGTTGGCACGATGTATGGTGCACCGCGAAGGTTTGTCCATTGTGCGAATACAAGCCTTAATAAGAGCAAAGATTTCTTTACACGCTACTCTTCGAGGGATCAATAGAAAAAATATATACCTGAGATCAACTGAATAGTCTACTAGATAAAGAATTAATATGTATCTGAAACTATAATGACAGAAAATAATTGAAATTTGAGACTTTTACGTGCTTGAATATTTGGAAATAAAATACCGCTGCAATTGCCGCATCGTTTTTGTTTTACATTGCATTCAATTTTTTTGTATATGATGATTGCACGATCCAGTGCAATTGCACTGACTCGCCTGCAGAATAAGACAATGTCTCAAACTGTGGCTAAAGTTCCATACACATGGACTATCATAATAATGGATGACATCATCGTTGAAAGAGAGACAGATCTGCGAATGGCCTTGAGAATGGCCCGTCGGCCCGTGTATCTTACGCCTCTTACTTTGACCACCGTCGTGGTGGTCAAAGTAAGAGGCGCGTGTACGGTTGGTTACATGTGTTGAGAATGTCAGTGAGCAGTCAAAAGTGACACCTAGGTCACGAAGAGAAGTTGAAAATTTAAATTGAGGAAAGGTCTCAGAAAGAAGCAAAAAGTCAATTTCTTGAATTTTCCATGGAGTGCCAAGCCAGATGAATTGAGTCTTGTTAGAATTTAGTGCAAGGCGATTTGAAGACATGTAGGCCTACATTCCACATGTGGAAATCATGGGAAAGTGCTCAATATGGCGAACTAAAATGAGTTGAAAATACGGAGAACCATGTACATAGGCCTGAACATCATCAGCAAAGAGATGACCACTAGCAGAGTGAATTGGAAAGAGAGAATTAACATCAGCCGTGTATAGAATGAAAAGTATATAATTCACAACTTTCACTGAGCACGCAGCGGCCTAATCTAACTTGAAGTTCTCGTCGTTTGACCATGTATATCAACGTCTTGTTGGAGAAAACTTGAAAAATCTCGTGTTTTCCGTGACAAAATCTTCCGGTTGCATTGAGCTTATTACAGCAGGTTCCAAGGTTGTTCTTTGTAGTGGATGTTCGATCCAAGTTTTGTCCAGAGTATTAGGCCTAACCATTTGACGCTTGGTATAAATGGAAGCCCCATAGGGCCCATAATCAAAGAGCGCAAAAGTCACCAATTCCTCTGAAAGATACCAAAGGTCATTGCAACGTCTGCAACTGCACTATTTATCTCCCTGTATGTTGTCAATGTCCTTAAAGATCTACACTCTACAGGTCAAGCCGAGGAGCATAGGCTAGATGGTGCATACGGTGCTTGAAACCAGACTTTGACGTATGGCAGGCAGATGTGAGCTATACCCTTTATTCTCTTCTTGTTGACTTGAATTATTTCTTGAACATCTATAATAATTATCTTAACACTGTAAAGATCCATCAACCTCGCTCTATGCAGCCCAGCTGAAAAATCATCATGTCTTTACCCTTCGGTGAACCAAGAGAAAACATAACCACTGTCTCCAACTTAATTTAGGCCTACGTGATAGCGACATGCACTCTACAACAAATCCTTGTCCAGCTTCTGTTCCAACAGGATGCAGGCACTATTTCTTAGTCCACTGTTCACTGATGTGGTGTCGAAACACGTAGATTTGATTTGATCAGTAACGGCCCAAGTCACAACCGCTTCATACACTGCAGACACTGAACATCTTCTTGTCCCGATGATAACTTCTGTAAACGGAGGATCTGGTCGACACCAACTCTAGAAACGCGGACAGGAAGATGGTCTACTATTTTGTTTACTGCGGATGTCTTCCAACAACTTCCCATCCCAGTGAATTATTAGAGGAACTCCTGGTTGGCACTCAGCTTTCAAGTTTTCCGAAATTTTTGCCGATTCTTTATTCATTGCTTAAGGATTGAAAAAAATAGAGATTGAACTCTGCGGGATCATTGCCAAGACATTGTAGTGCGAAATAAGGTAAGCCTACAAGTGTCGCATTTCTATTACTCACTTTCGTCGTGGCTTTGTCAAGATTTAGGCCTATTGTCAACTTTGTGTTTTCTTTGACAATAGCGAAATTATGCAATAATATTATATATGAAAAAACCAAAATGAAGCGAAATTGCCGCCAAAAGATGCAATGGTTGTTGGATGGATGGATGGATGAATGGATGGATGAATGGATGGATGAATGGATGGATAAATGGATAGATGAATGGATGGTGAATGGATGGCGAATGGATGAATGGATGGTGAATGGAAGGATGAAAGTATAGATGGATGAATGGATGGTGAACGAATGGATGAATGAATGGATGGATGAATGGATGGTGAGCGAATGGATGAATGAATGGATGGTGAAGGGATGGACGGATGGATGAATGGATAGATGAATGAATGGATGGAGGAATAAATGGATAAATGAAAGAATGGATGACGGATGGATAGATGAATACATGGTGAATGGATGAATGGATGGATGATTGGATGGTGAATGGACGGATGGATGAATGAATGGATGGTGAATGGATGGACGGATGGATGAATGGATGGATGAATGGATGAATGAATGGATGAGCGGATGGTGAATGAATGGATGGATGAATGGATGGATGAATGGATGGATGAATGTTTGGATGTGTGAGTGGATGGTGAATGGATGGATGAATGGATGGATGAATGGATGGTGAATGGGTGGTGATTGGATGGATGAATGAATGGTTGGATCAATGGATGGTGAATGGATGGTGAATGGAAGGACGGATGGATGGATGAATGGATGGTGAATGGATGGATGGATGGATGAAAGGATGGTGAATGGATGGATGAATGACTGGATGAATGAATGGATGGATGAATGGATGGATGAATGGATGGATAGATGAATAGATGGTGAATGGATGGATGAATGGATGGATGAATGAACGGACGGACCAACAGACAGATAGGAAAAAAGAAAGATATATACACGGCCTTGATATAATAATAGATTGATGTTATGTTGATGAATGGATAGATGGATAGACGGATGGATGGAAGAGGACGGACGGACGGACGGACGGGCGAACGGATGGACGAGTGCATGGATAGATAGATTTATGCATATAGACTCGTTAAGTGACACATAGGCACCAGCATTCATGAGAGTGTTGCAAAGAGATACAATGAAACTCCTTTTGGACATCATTGACGCAGTCAATGAAGCTGCGAATTAAAAAATCACCAAGGACTCAGCTGGCTAATTTATTAAGTTATACATGTAGTCCATAACCTAACAATACAAAATGCTTTATGGAAATGCGGGGGAACGCATATTTGTATTTTTATATAGCTTTTCATGTTTATAACACGTATCCAGTGAGTCTGCGTAGAAATAAGGTTGGATAAATAAGAATTTTGAGAATCAAGTTGTACAAAAATCTATCCCAAATCCAGCGCTAAAGAAATGTCTTCATGATCTTTGTATGCAACCCGAAGACTTCCGGTATTAGTATAAACAATAACTTATAACTTATATTTTATAACGTAGACCATTATCATAGTGGAATTACATTTTTGCTATATATTATGACTTTAAATAGTGATGAAGTTTAAAGTGATTGCTCCATCTATAACCCAGAACGACGCCGGTAAATAAGTAGACGCATGCACATGGTAATCGCTTCGCGTATACGGTGGGTAATTCATAATAATAGTGCACTGAAAATGACGACTGCAATGCGATAGATGAGATAAACAAAGTTCACTCTTTTCCTAATTAAACTCTAGATAATTTATTGGGTAATCCCGAAGACTGCGCGCCTGTATACAAAACAGTATTGATGCCAACGACTTAGCTAAAATAGAGCGCTGCGACCTATCAGCCACATCCATTCTACAATGCGCTCAGTTAGTAAGTAATCAACGCGAGATCTAAGTAAAAGGTCAGGTTAGTAAAGTTATAAATGAGAGAAAATATGCAGTAAATACGAGTAAATATAAAATTTGAAGCTAAGGCCGCAGCGCTCTGTTTTAGCGATAACTTGGGCGGCCATACTGTTTACATGGACAGACACTCAGTCTTCAGGATTACCATTTATTGTCTTAGCAGAATAAATTATTAGCAATTGCATGGGATTTAGCGCTGATGGCATACAAGTTGCAATGGATTGACGAAAAGAATTCTTACTAAATAGAAGTCGGATTGATTAAAAGAATATATACTTAAATAGAAGTGGAATGTCATCAACTTTTTGTCCCGGCATAATATTTCTCGTGTTTCTATCCCTGAGTGAAATTCCCAGCATCCAACGCAGCATTCTCATTTCCGTCCTCTCCAGTAATCCCTCGCCCCTTCTCGTCATCGTCCAAGCCTCTGCCCCATATATCATTACAGGTCTGACCATTGTTTTATATATCTTTCCTTTAAGTTGTATTGACATTTTGGCATCACATAGAACTGCAGTCAACTCCATCCACTTCTGCCAAGCCAACCTAATCCTGTTTCTGATGTCGACCTCACAGCCACCCTGGGAATTCATTGTCGAACAAAGATATTTAAAGGTTTCCGTCTGTTTCAGTTCCTTTCCTGTGTTGTCCGTAATCCTAACTGTCTCAGCTGTTTTGGAGCAGACCATAGTTTCTGTCTTGGCGATGTTCACTTTCAGACCTTTGCTTTCCAATGCTGTTTGCCAATCCGTAAACCGTGTCTGCATCTTCTCTCCTGATTCACCTGCCACAATAAGATCGTCCGCATACAGCATGTCCCATGGCACCTATCTTCTTACATGCTCTGATACTGCATCCATTACTATAATGAAAAGCAATGGACTTAGGCATGATCCTTGATG
The DNA here is from genome assembly GCA_949752735.1 of Lumbricus terrestris. Lineage (NCBI taxonomy): Eukaryota > Metazoa > Annelida > Clitellata > Crassiclitellata > Lumbricidae > Lumbricus > Lumbricus terrestris. The sequence continues at coordinate 11,709,196 of OX457051.1, read as the reverse complement.
CACTCCCACCCGAATCTCGAAAGAGCCTGAGTTTCCTAGGCCGCTCCTCACCGTTGTCCTTGCACCCTCATACATTGACTTCACAAGCCGTACCATCTTTTCTGAAAATCCCTTCTTCCTCAGGCTCCAGTAGACGACTTCCCGTGGTACTCTGTCGAATCATCATCATCATCAATATCCATAGGCTCAATGCCCGTAGGAGTCCGATGCCACTCTCTGTCTGAGTCTGTCTCGCATCATGTTCCCCAGCTTCAACCGGTCCGGTCAGCAGGTCTGCTCCATACCATTAACATCTTGGAGCAGCTAGACCACCTTGTCTAAATGAAGAGAATATCGGGAGAGAGGCATGAAGGACAACCTGGGTCAATGCCCATACGTGTCCCACGCTCTCCCCCGACTCTCTCCACCGGTCTGTCCTGACCGGCCTGTGCATGTCAGCTCCACATCATGACACCTTGAAGCATCTGGGTCGCTATGTCACTTGTGCCGTGGTTTTTGCGGATTTCAATCGTCTTGGTCTTTCACTGCCAGCGTATCGCCACCCATCTGGCAAACCTTCCTTCTTTTGTCCGGGCTTAGGACCGGCACAGGGACGTTGTTGGTTCCCTGTGGCAGAGGATGGATGCAGTTTAACGTCGTGCCCAGGACTGCCCAGGACTCTGTCGAATGCCTTTTCCATATCCACAAAGGTCCAGTATCTTTTGTTGTTTCCTTCCAGTATTTTTTCTTGCACCTGTCTTAGTATAAACACTGCATATGTTGTGGTCTGATGCCGAACTGATTATCATGCAACTCGACTTGTTCCCTGATGCGCTTCTCAATCACCTTTTCATACACTTTTAATCCGACCTCCAACAATTTGATACCTCTGTAGTTCCCACACTCCATCACATCTCCTTTTTGCTTGTATAATGTTACAATTTCGCTTTCTTTCAGGTCTTGGGGTAGTATTTCCTGCCTCATGAAATCATTCAGGATGACATATAACCACTCAATTCCCATAATTATGGTCAAGTGCTTTAAACATTTCCGCCGTCATTCCAGATGGTCCCGATGCTTTGTTATTCTTCATCGTTGCAATTGCTGCCTCAATCTCTTTGCTGGTGATTTCCTTTTCCGGTCCCGCAACTGGGTTGACCAACTGCAGAGGCTCCCTTGGATTTTCTTCATTAAGTAGTTCTTCGAAGTATGTTTTCCATCGAGTTCTAATCGCTTCTTCATCAACCAATATCTTGCCGTCTTTGTGCTTTATGACGTTTACCGATTGCTTATCCTGTCTGTTCCTTTGTCTTGCTCTTGCTATTTTATATATCTTGTCCTCCCCCTCCTTGGTGTTTAGTTCTTGATATACACTTTGCAATGCCCTACTTTTGGCTACTGCCACAGTTCTTTTTGTCTCCTTGCAAGCTGCCTTGTACGCTGTCCTCAGCTCACCATCTTGTCGCTCCTTCTGCCACATCTTGAAGGCAGTCTTCTTATTCTTTACTGCTGTTTGTACCTCCTCGTCCCACCACCAAGTGTCTCTCTCTCTCTCATTTCTCTTCTGACCTCTCGTTGTACCGCACACCTGCTCTGCGGCTTCCAACATGCCATTTTTCAATTTATCCCATGTTATCTCCTCTGTCCCAGCAAGTCTTGATTGTACTTCCAGCTTGTAGACGTCTGTTGTTTCCCCCTTAAGTTTCCATGGTGGGAGGATAACCCGATAGCACCTGATAATGTATAAGAGTACGGACAATATTTCTATTGGGATTTCCAACTTCTCTTTAGCTCAGAGGCTTTGTGATTTGTAGTTGGCTGTCCAGGTGTAGTGGAAACAGAGACTGGTGAGTAAATCACCAATGGCCTGTGTTCCCGACAAAGATTAGGTTAAGCCAGCTGTGTGCGGCTAGAACCAATGGGCGTGGATAAGGAGACCCTAGTGAAGTAAAGGCTGGTCTCGTGGTATGCTTTCTTTGAATAGCCTGATGCCTTGACCTAATATGCCCTTGCTAAATTGTGGTCTGCGTGGAGACGAAGGGAGCAAAGTGGGTTGGGGACCTTCAATTTAAGTAGACGTCCCTCCTTCTTTTTGCTGGTGATTCTGAACCGACGGTTTAAGGGAGATTGCAGAGTAAGGATGTTACATGAGTGTAAACATTGTTCTGCAGTCGCGTTGAGAATCTAGGCGACTGTGTTATTAGTGTTTGGTTATTATCCGTAAAGCTGTGCTAGGATGCTATACTTTGTATGCCTGAACTTTTACAGTAAGTTGTTGCCATGAGTTTGATTAAGTGATTTATCGTTTTGCGAATTAGGAACCCTTTTGGTTCTTGGAGTTTAAAGTGAGACTTTATGTATCCGGAATAGGTTGTGCACAGTTTCTGATGCAGAATTGCCTGCTTTCTGTTGAGACTGTTCTTAGTCAGTATTGTCTTTTGGTTATAGTTAATGATGACCTTGACCCAGGGCTGAAAGTGGTTTGAAAAAATTGCCGGGTCTCTTTAGGCCAGAAGGTGCTATTTATCAAGTGTTTATTCAAGTGCCAGACAATTAATGCCGGGTCTGAGATCCGGACAGACCCGGCTCACTTTCAGCCCTGCCTTGACCTAGCAACTCATGTGAAACGGATTCAATACGCAGACCTCTGGTGAATTTTCCAGTAGTCTGGAAAATTCAGGCTAAGTAGGCGGGGAGTGTAGCGTTTTTGGAAACGCTACAAGATCTTACTTATTCTTTTATATTGCGTCTAATCCTATAACTAATTCAGAGGTGCACCAGACTGAGGTTCCAGACAACACGCCAGACAGACACGTGACCCTTTAGCTGACGTGGCCAAAGCGCGGGGACTGCGGATTGGCTAGAAGCGGCGCGTGACCCGAAACGGCGGCAGGAACCCGCCTGTGATTGGTTGCTGGGTCAGACAGAGTTAGTTGGCGACAAGACGTGGACCGAGTGGGACCTGTGTGGTGAAACGAGGCAGAAGGTCGGGTAGAAATTTCACTAAAAATATGATTTTTGCATTGTAAGTTCTGGGGAAACTCATCTAAATTAATAATTAAAGGAAGAAGCGGACCGATTGTTGCCTCCGGTGAAAGGAAACCTTTGGAACGAGTGAACTGACGTGAAATTCAGGGAAGTACAATTTATTAGAGTAAAACGTGTTGAATCCGTAATCGATTGAAAGTTGAATACCGCTGTAAAATGCTAACATAGATAATATTGCATTTAATGTAGACAGCGAGGGTAAATTGGAATTTGTGTTACGAAACCTGAATATATTGAAGTGTTTAATAGAAATAGCGACGCATTGGAAAGACCATTGTAGTTAGCCTATAGTTAATCAGTATGAAATACTGACGTTGATTGATTGCATTCTTTGTAATTAGTTAATAGCGCTATATTACTTCCCGTAATTAGATAAGAAAACGGAAGCATAGAGTGTAGTCAATTTGGATGCAGAAACGGAACTGTTAGATGTTGAATAGTACAAATTGTGTAGTGACAATTCGCAAATACTGTCGCCTCTTAGAGATACATTGCAGTCACATTGTATTAAACTGACAGGCACCGCAGAGAGAACTGTATCTGTGCGGACCACTTTGAATTGCATGTTAATTAGGTGCTAGTTAAGGAATAATAAAAGTGTTGTGCATCTAATCGAAATTGAATGTGATTCAATGAGTGAACTTGAACTAGACTTGAATAGGGAAAGCCCCATGTCACAGGCCACCCCTTCCGGTGGGGACGCCCCGGAAGAATCGTATGATTCAGAAGGTGGGCGGTCGGTTAGTAGCGTTGAGACGTTTGTGGAGCGCCCGACAGATAAGACCAGGTACCTTCCACTGGATCTTCGGGAGTTCGATTTCCTTTCGCCCAAAGCTGCCGCTGGGAGAACGAACCCAGACGAGCACCGGAAGGAGGGTGCTGTCGCCCGTCGACAAACAGCCGCTGAGATACGTCCTTTAGGCCCTGGTAACCGTGAAATTATGGAACCTAGACGTTCCTCCCTGTCATCCACACCTGAGGTTCCCGTACGTGCGTCCCTGTTGCCCCGGCAGTACGCCCCAGCGCTAGAGGGAAGCACCGAAAGTAAGCAAGTAAGTGGAACACCACTTGCAAGAGCTCCTAGCCCTCTAGTGGCTAGGGCGGGCGTTACAATACGATAGTCAAAAGAAACGAAGTATAGGCTACTATATTAATTCTTTGAGAAACGAGGGCCATATTTTAGGCCTGGCAGGCCATTTTTGGCTCGCGGGCCACGGGCTGGGAACCACTGCTCTACATAATACGAGATGACTGTCGGAAGATAGATTTGTCTGTGCAAGAAGTTAAATACGCACAAAGCACAGGACAGAGAGGGGTGGAGTAATTCTATTTCTAGCTTCGCAAAAGCCATAAGTCAAATCAAGCTATAACAGATAAGCCCTACGTAGTTTAATTTCGATGTATTCTGTTCTTTTTCGAAAAGCAACACTCGCAGTGCAACCTAATCAGAGGCGCTCTCAGTACGAAGAACCCCTCGAGAAATAAACGCTTCAAGACAACGGGCAGAAACGATAATACCCCAAATAAGATCCCAACACGTTTGCATTCATAGGCGTTGGGGACATTTCGGCAATGGGGGAGGAAAGATTTTCATTTTGCTCGAAAAAACCTGATGACCTTTTTTAGTCATTCGCCGATTTTCTCGTCCGAAAAATCTGATGACTTTTTATTGTCATTTCCTATAAATCTTCTGAAAATATAGCTGTTTACCCCTGTGTGCCGGAAGAAATAATCCTCTCGTGCCTGATAGCTCGAACAAATTAAATTTATTTTTTCGCCCGTGCCTCTTTTGCCCGAAAAACATATTTGCCCGAAATTTGGGGGCATTTGCTCCCCCTGGACCCTCGCCTCCTACGCCTATGTTTCCACTAATCTGAGTTTTTTTTAGTTTTTATTGTTTCTGGTAATTTCGACCACGACTGCCGCAATGTTTTCCTTTTGATAGCATCGGGAAATCCTTTTGTTTGAAACGTTTTTCATTTTTTTATTAATTCCCCCAAAAGTCGTTTTTTTAGTTTTTTTTTTCTCAGCGTTTTTTCTCATCGTTTTATTCCGGTTTTTAAATTTTTCCACATGTTCTCTCAGGGCTTCAACAGACTAGATGTGTCACTATTGAATTGTTTAACGTCCTCATTTGAGCAATGCATGTAGCTGGTCCCTAAAAAAATGAAATTTATTGGAGTTATTTTGATATAAACTTCTTAGGCTAAAGACCTACCTATAATTATTACAGATAGCCTAATAATTTTAAGTGCGAAATATAGGCTTAATACAGTACATATCTGTAATCCTTACTTCTGGTTAGATTTTAATCGCACTATGTCGATCAGCATGAACTATGTTGACCGATGTCTACGGTTTAAATTTGAAAAGATTTCAAGAGCCTACCTTTAACTTTTCCCAATTTTTTTTATTATGCCAAAGTCATAAGAAGAAAAAACTGTTGTAAATATTATTAATGTGACTTATAATTAATTTGGCTTTCAAATAAAGTTGTGTTATTTCCCGATTACGATTAGATTGCAAAAGCAAGGTATTAAAGTTTTAAATGCAGTTTCAGATGCAACAAAGTTAAAAAAAACTTGGTTTTTGTTTTTGTCGGGTTTTTCGTTTTTTCAGATTTTTTAGATTAAAACGACGTTTTCTCGTTTTTCATTTTGCTTCCATAGTTTTTTTTACATCTCTGCCGTGAACAACAAGGCCATCCTTCACTATCCGAATCAGTGAATTTCGCTACCGTCTTGGATCAATTCGGCCTCATGCAGCATGTTGCTGTGCCCACCCACCGGCTGGGTGGTTGGCTCGACATCATCGTTACCAGGGATGATTGCCGGGTGCCTGACGTGACCGTCTTCCCTCCTACTCTCTCCGATCACGGCATAAGGTAATCACGTATAGTGCCTAAACGTGTCCGTCAGCTCCATGGTTCAACTCCGAATGTCGGCTGCTTCGGCGTCAAGCGCGGCGCTTAGAGAGGGTCTTCAGAAGAACACGATCGCCGGCTGACCAAGCCTCGTGGGTCCACTTCGTTCGGAAAATGCATTCCTCCTACCGGGAAAGAGATCGTGTCTACTGGGAAGCCATAATCGCTCGTCAGGCAAAAGATCCGAAAAAGCTGTGGACCACTTTTGACGGCCTCCTTGGCCGCCAAAGGGCCAGTCGAAAGTCCGAGTCGCCTTCGCTGTTCACTGCAGACGCTTTCCTCGAACGATTTTCAGAAAAGATCGCATCAGTTCGGAATGCTACTGCCGATTCCTCTCCACCTGCGTTCTCTACAACGGAATGCCGGCTTCCGGTTCTACACGAGATATCAAGCGTTGAGCTGCGACGCTTAATTCTTGCCTCAGCTCCTAAGACGTGCAAGCTTGATCCTGCACCTACATTCCTTCTGCAGGAACTGATTGACGATTTCCTGCCTTTCCTCACGATCCTGTGCAACCGATCTATCAGTGAGGCATGTTTACCTGCTTCACAGAAACGATCAATTCTTCTGCCTGTGTTGAAGCGAGATGGTTTAGATGTTAGCGATCCTGTTAACTATCGTCCAATCGCAAATGTAACTTTTCTCTCTAAACTTCTAGAGCGCATTGTTGCTAACCAGTTGATTGCATATTTAGATGTTAATGAACTGATCCCTTCGCAGCAGTCTGGCTTCCGGAGGAACCACTCGACAGAGACCCTTTTGCTCCGGCTTCTTTCAGACCTGTACTCCGCTATGGACCATGGTCATGTTACGCTCTTGGCTCTTTTTGATGTTTCTTCTGCATTTGATTCTGTGAACCACTCCATCCTCCTGCAACGTCTTTCTACATCCTTTGGGCTGGTTGTACAGCCTCTAGAATGGTTGCGTTCCTTCCTCTCTGACCGTTCAAACTGTGTGGTTGTTGGATCCTCTAGGTCCCTCTGGGTTCCTGCTCCTCTTGGTGTTCCCCAGGGCTCCGTACTTAGCCCCTTATTATATCTTCTCTACACGGCTGATATTTGTCCTCTACTTGAGTCCCGGGGGCTCCTCCACCAAATTTTTGCTGATGACACTCAAGCCTATATACATTCTAACCCATTGGACTCAGTTAGCACTGTGCGCCTAATGTGTCTGACTGTAGACGTCCTTTCCTCTTGGATGGCGTCAAATCGGCTTCTCCTAAATCCCAGTAAAACACAATTCATTTGGCTGGGTGGCCGTCGGCAACTTGAGAATATCGATCTGCCTCTGCTAGCTCAAATCTTCCCTGACATTAATTTCTCTTCCACGGTTCGTGACCTGGGTGTTACTCTCGACTGTGAACTCAGTCTCAGCCAGCATGTCAACCTTGTTGCTCGAAGCTGTTACTACCAGCTTCATCAGCTTCGAGTGATTGCGCGCTCTCTCTCTCTCTCATGATGAGCTGGTAGTTCTTGTTCATGCCTTCATAACCAGTCGAATCGACCACTGTTGCTCAATCCTTGTTGGCCTCCCCCTTGGGGTTCTGGGACGGTTAGATCGGGTTCTGCGCTCTGCTGCCCGGCTCATTGGACGAATCCCTAAATTCTCCTCTGTTTCTACCTACATGCGTGATGTGCTGCATTGGTTGCCAATAGAACAGCGCATCCATTATCGAATTGCTCCCCTGGTTTCTCGTTGTATCCTTGGTTGTGCTCCATTGTACCTGCGCGTTCTTTGTCGCCCAGTCTCTGACATTGAAGCGCGTCGGGCCCTTCGCTCTGCTGCGAAGGGACAACTGCTTATTCCACGGGCTTCCTTTGCTACCAGACAGCGCCGAGCCTTCTCGGTTGTGGGGCCGTCAATCTGGAATGACCTCCCCCCTAACCTCCATCTCCTCCACCTGACCAGTCAGTCCCTATTCCTTAAGTCCCTTAAATCTTTTTTCTTTTGCCGTGGCTGGGCTGGGAGCGCCTCTGAGTAGTTTCTTGAAGGGGCGCTATATAAATGCTAATAATGAATGAATAAGAATAATGAATTTTGAACACCAGCTGTAGCTGAACTCTACTACCTTTGTGCTTTTGTATGTTTGATATTTCCATTTTTCGACGCTGCATCTCAAACGCTCATAAACTTCACAAACTCACCGACATTTCTAAACGGCTACAGGATTAGCTGGTAATATGTCTACAGTTGTTGTTCTTAAAATTTCAGGCAAATACTAGAAGTTTTCACAGAATAATGACACTTTCGTCGGGGTCTACTTTTCATCGGACCACAGTGTATTGTCTTCATTAGACCAGTATCTGACCTATAGAGGACTAGCTGGGATACCCGGCGTTGCCTGGGAAATTTAGGATTTGACCCGCTCCCGGCCACGACCCACTGCACTCCACAACCAGCCCACTGCACTCTACAACACTCCGACCTCCACGTGTACGCTCCGACCTTCACTTGTACGCAACCCGTGAAATTTGAGTTTGCGGGATATTTCCTTCCCACCCGCCATCCCCCCCCCACGCCCTCCACACACCTCGGCCCTGCGGGTCGAGCAGTGTGGCTGTACGACAGCGTATGATTTTCATGCTAATTAAGCTTTGCGAAAAATGACGTCAAAATATGACGTCAACGGCAACAGGCCGTTACTGAAAACGATTGAAATACGGCGACGCAATTGCAGGCTTTGCAGCGGTAGGCTATTAATAGCCGCTAGCGCATACATTAACACAGGGAAATGTAATTAATGTCTATTTTTCGAAATCTAAAGTGAATAGAAAGCTGAAAATAGCGTACTTTGATGGTTTTTGTGAACGTTTATCTATATGCAATGTTTCAGGTCAGTAGCTGCTAAACTGCGAGCGTGCATCGGTCCCAAATAAATATACGTACATCCTTTCTTATAGATATCATGGGCGCCCGCAGAAATTTTTGCAGGGGGGGCAAAATTTTTACGATAGTCACGGTTAAATTTTTAGTAGCAAGAGCTTGAAAAATGCAATGCTGGAAATTAAGAATAGACCTACGGGTGTTTTTCAAAGAGGTTTTTATGCAAATTTTGCCGTTTCATTTTGTGTATAATTTTTAATATGAATAGTTTCCTTAGAAATTTGTAAAAAATCAAAAAGCAGATGCTAAAAAGTAGTTTCTTAAAGGTGCACTATATATAAGTCTATAGGACCATAGAATGAATGAATGAACAAATGAACGAAAAATAGGTGTCAGTTTTCAAGGGGCAAGTGCTCCTTTAGCTGCTTCTAAAGCGCCACTCTAAGGCCAATCGCAGGGCACCTGCGTTTCCATATGTGCTGCATCGAGTCAGAAGCCTATTCCAAAGAGTAGTCAGACAGAGGTCCGAGTCTGGTAGCTAGAGGGCCAGAGTAACTGTTAATGCGGGTGTCATTTAGGAAGGTGGAGGATCCGAGGAACAGTCTATCAGATGATTGTGGGTATCAATTCTTTTGAAGAGATCTCTTTGTCAGTTTTGGGTGTAAATCCTGAGGCGTGATAACTAGAGTCAAGTTTATCTACAGTTTGACCTCCGTGGATTCTGTATACTGGCAGCTTGCAAAATGAACAAAATGGAGCCTGGCTTATAGCAGACTTGGTTTGCATAATTACAATGCTAGTGAATAAGCAGATCTCCCTGATGTAATTTCAGCGTACTTTGAGAAATTTTTAATTTTTGCTATAGTAGCCTATCTAATTTTCTGCAGTTGTGATTATTTGCACTACAGCTGAAGTTATAAGAGCATGCTTATTTCTGTAGAGATCTCTAAATGTAGATTTATGACTTTCACTCTCTGTAGCATTCATATCATTGGTGCATTAAGGCAAAGAAATTTCTTAGAACCCAAAAGTAGTAGTCAAAAACATAGGTGTCAATTTTCCAGGGGGGGCAAGTGCCCCCCCTTGCCCCTACGTGCGGGCGCCCATGATAGATATAGATATCTATTTGGAAGTGGGGGAACGCAGACAAGGTTTTCCATGTAGTCCAGACATACCCAAACAAGAATCAAGCGAGTCTGTAAGCATTATGGGTTGGAATCAAAAGTTAACGCACTTTCAAGATAGCGGCCAATATGGCTTCCAAAATACTAAAAAATATGTATATATCTGCTCATATGTAAGCTAAAATAACAGATGAAGTGCCAAATTTAATATTCTCAAGGCCAAGGAATCTATTTCTCACATCAGCAATAGCGTGGCAATGTTGAAATCCAAAATGGCGGCCAATATGGCCGCCAGAAGTACAACAAAATATGTATACATATTTCAGCTCATATATGTAAACTAAAATAAATAAAGTATCGAATTCAGCAATTTCAAGGCCAAATAATCGATTTATCGTAGTACCAATAGTGTAGTAATGTTGCTATCCAAGATGGTGGCCAATATGGCCGCCAAAACACAAATTTATGCATATGTGTGCTCACAAGTATGCTAAAATAACAAATTTAGAGTCAAATATAATGTTCTCAAGGCCACAGAATCGATTTATCATATTGAAAGCAATGTAGTAATGTCACAATCCAAGATGGCGGCCAATATGGCCGCCAAAACACAAAATATGCATATGTTAGCTCATAATTAAGCTGAAATAACAAATTTAGTGTCAAATTTAATATTCTCACGGCCACGGAAATGATTTATCATGGTGGAAGTAATGTGGTAATGACACAATCCAAGATGGCGGCCAATATCGCCACCAAAACACAAAAAATGCATATGGCAGCTTATAAGTAAGCTAAAATAACAAATTTAGAGTCTAATTTAATATTCGCAAGGCCAACTCAACTGGCCAAGGTAGTGCTTTCTCACTGTGACAATCGTGTGGTTAATTTTATAACTCAAGATATTGGCCAATATGGCTGCCAAAACATAAATGCATAGGTCAGTTGGATAGTCTGCAGAGTACTTTCAATCACTCATTCACGGTCCCAGACTGGAAGTATGCTAAAATAGCAAATGAAATCAAGTTTAATAATCTCAAGGCCAAGAAGAAAGTAATTTCTCACAGTGGAAATAGAGTGACTGATCATGCTACTATCCAAAATGGCGGCCAATATGGCCGCCAAAACACAAAAAATGTATATCTTATCATGCAGGTAAACTATAATAACCTTCAAAAGATGTTCTCACTTCTCAGAGACTAATGGAGTAATGGATAGTCTGCAGAGGCACTTTCCAATCATTCATTCACAGCTCCAGACTGGAATGGACGATCTTCAAAAACTGCCCAAGGTTTGGAAGTCGTAAATTCTTAGATTGGTTATATTGCTCCCATACTGCCTCCAGTACAAGTCCGCAATTAGATGATTGCTGATGGTGCAGCAGCACCCGGGCCAGCAGTTTCAAGGGATCCACAGTTATGAACATGTGCGTGGTGGACCGGTGGGCTGTGAGAGCTTTTGGAGGGTAATCAGCATCCTGGCCCTAAGCTCTCCAACATGCTTCTATCACCTGCGACAATTGCGTACTATCCGCCACTCACTCTCCCTTCAAGCGGTAAAGGCGCTTGTCCATGCTTTGATTTGCTCTAGAGCCGACTTTGGAAACTCTGCCTATGCTGGTCTCTTCTCTCTTAACCTCTCTAAACTCCAGTCTATTCTTAATGCTGCTGCCCGCCTAATTGCTGGTCTTCCAAAATTCTCTCACATATCTGATTTTATTCGGGACACTCTTCATTGGCTTCCTGTACCTCAGCGCATTGAGTTCAAGATTCTGACTCTTATGCGCAACTCTCTTCTTGGGGTAGCCCCTCTTATCTTCGGGCATTGTGTAACTTGGTCTCCACTCTTCCTGACCGCTCTGCTCTTCGCTCGGCTGCTAATGGCGTTCTAGTTGTCCCGCGCATGCGTGGAGCTACGACCCAGTCCAGAAGCTTCGCATATCTTGGCCCTACTAAGTCTTGTTGGAACCGCATTCCTCACAAGCTGCGTTCTGAGCTTCTTGGCCTTTCTCTTCCCCTGGGCCCGTATGCACATGAGGGAATAACTCGTATATTTGGCTTAAATCTGGCCTATACGGGAATACTGGGTTATTTCCGTATGCACGGCTTGAGATTAGCGAATTAAACTAGGTATAACGTTATTCCAACTTCGAGGTAGGAGTAAGACGGCTACTCCCATTGTGAACAATAGACGGCCGACGTTAGCTGGACAGCGTGAACAATAGGCAGCCGTCGATATTTCCCTGGGGACCGTCTTTAGGTCTGAATCTGTTTACCCCACGCTGGCAACGACCGCATATAAATATCTTTCACGCATGCGCGCTTAGTTATAACCTATTGAATTGGGGGAAGAGCAAGCGTCATGCATCGTCGGGTGCAAGGAATGTGTAGATTAGTTATGTTCTTTGCTGTTTTGTCTCGTGCACACGGATACATTCCAATGGCTATATCGGGAATTGCTAAGTCGCGTTTAGGCACTATACGTGATTACCTTATGCTGTGTCATGTGCATACCAGCCCCGGGCTGGTATGCACAATCACGTATAGTGCCTAAACGCGACTTAGCAATTCCCGATCTAGCCATTGGAATGTATCCGTGTGCACGAGACAAAACAGCAAAGAACATAACTAATCTACACATTCCTTGCACCCGACGATGCATGACGCTTGCTCTTCCCCCAATTCAATAGGTTATAACTAAGCGCGCATGCGTGAAAGATATTTATATGCGGTCGTTGCCAGCGTGGGGTAAACAGATTCAGACCTAAAGACGGTCCCCAGGGAAATATCGACGGCTGCCTATTGTTCACGCTGTCCAGCTAACGTCGGCCGTCTATTGTTCACAATGGGAGTAGCCGTCTTACTCCTACCTCGAAGTTGGAATAACGTTATACCTAGTTTAATTCGCTAATCTCAAGCCGTGCATACGGAAATAACCCAGTATTCCCGTATAGGCCAGATTTAAGCCAAATATACGAGTTATTCCCTCATGTGCATACGGGCCCAGGGGAAGAGAAAGGCCAAGAAGCTCAGAACGCAGCTTGTGAGGAATGCGGTTCCAACAAGTAGGGCCAAGATATTTGTTAGCGGAAGCACTAGCTTGGGTCGGGAGCGCCACTGAATCTGTGAGCGGGGCTATATAAATGTTCAATTACAATTTCTGTGGGGTCGTCAAACCCACAAGTACCCTAACTCCGACCTCCACCGGTACGCCATCCGTGAAATTTTGGTTTTCGGGAAATTTTTTACCATCCAAAATCCGCCCTCCCTCTCCATCCTAGCCTCATAGCTGGGGTACCCGCATGGGCGGAGTTTGGTTTCCGTTCTTAGAGGGGCTAAATTTCTTGGGGCTGAGACTCGGTCCAGGAAACACGAGAAATATTTTGCCGGGACAAAAAGTTGATGACATTCCACTTCTATTTAAGTATATATTCTTTTAATCAATCCGACTTCTATTTAGTAAGAATTCTTTTCGTCAATCCATTGCAACTTGTATGCCATCAGCGCTAAATGTAATTCCACTATGATAATGGTCTACGTTATAAAATATAAGTTATAAGTTATTGTTTATACTAATACCGGAAGTCTTCGAGTTGCATACAAAGATCATGAAGACATTTCTTTAGCGCTGGATTTGGGATAGATTTTTGTACAATTTGATTCTCAAAATTCTTATTTATCCAACCTTATTTCTACGCAGACTCACTGGAAACGTGTTATAAACATGAAAAGCTATATAAAAATACAAATATGCGTTCCCCCGCATTTCCATAAAGCATTTTGTATTGTTAGGTTATGGACTACATGTATAACTTAATAAATTAGCCAGCTGAGTCCTTGGGGATTTTTTAATTCGCAGCTTCATTGACTGCGTCAATGATGCCCAAAAGGAGTTTCATTGTATCTCTTTGCAACACTCTCATGAATGCTGGTGCCTATGTGTCACTTAACGAGTCTATATGCATAAATCTATCTATCCATGCACTCGTCCATCCGTTCGCCCGTCCGTCCGTCCGTCCGTCCTCTTCCATCCATCCGTCTATCCATCTATCCATTCATCAACATAACATCAATCTATTATTATATCAAGGCCGTGTATATATCTTTCTTTTTTCCTATCTGTCTGTTGGTCCGTCCGTTCATTCATCCATCCATTCATCCATCCATTCACCATCTATTCATCTATCCATCCATTCATCCATCCATTCATCCATCCATTCATTCATCCAGTCATTCATCCATCCATCCATTCACCATCCTTTCATCCATCCATCCATCCATTCACCATCCATTCATCTATCCATCCGTCCATCCATTCACCATCCATTCACCATCCATTGATCCAACCATTCATTCATCCATCCATTCACCACCCATTCACCATCCATTCATCCATCCATTCATCCATCCATTCACCATCCACTCATACATCCAAACATTCATCCATCCATTCATCCATCCATTCATTCACCATCCGCTCATCCATTCATTCATCCATCCATTCATCCATCCGTCCATCCATTCACCATCCATTCATTCATCCATCCGTCCATTCACCATCCAATCATCCATCCATTCATCCATTCACCATATATTCATTTATCCATCCGTCATCCATTCTTTCATTTATCCATTTATTCCTCCATCCATTCATTCATCTATCCATTCATCCATCCGTCCATTTCTTCACCATCCATTCATTCATCCATTCGCTCACCATCCATTCATCCATCCATTCATTCATCCATTCGTTCACCATCCATTCATCCATCTATACTTTCATCCTTCCATTCACCATCCATTCATCCATTCGCCATCCATTCACCATCCATTCATCTATCCATTTATCCATCCATTCATCCATCCATTCTTTCATCCATCCATCCATTCATCCATCCATTCATCCATCCATTCACCATCTTTTGATCTGTCTATCCATCCATCGATCCACCCATTCATTCATCCATTCATCCATCCATTCACCATTTTTTGATCTATCCATCCATCCATACATCCATTCACCAACAATCCATCTATCCATTCATCCATTTATTCATCCATTCATCCATCCATTCATCCATCTGTCCATCTATTCACCAACCATTCATCCATCCATCCATTCATCCATCCATTCATCCATACATCCATTCATTCATCCATCCATTCACCATCTTTTAATCTATCTATCCCTGCATGCATCCATTCACCAATCATCCAACTATCCATTGATCCATTTATTCATCCATTCATCCATCCATTCATCCATCCATTCACCAACCATCCATCTATCGATTCATCCATTCACCACCCATTCACCATCCATTCATCCATCCATTCATCCATCCATTCACCATCTACTCAAACATCCATACATTCATCCATCCATTCACCATCTTTTGATCTATCCATCCATCCATACATCCATTCACCAACAATCCAACTATCCATTCATCCATTTATTCATCCATTCATCCATCCATTCATCCATCTGTCCATCTATTCACCAACCATTCATCCATCCATCCATTCATCCATCCATTCATCCATACATCCATTCATTCATCCATCCATTCACCATCTTTTAATCTATCTATCCCTGCATGCATCCATTCACCAATCATCCAACTATCCATTGATCCATTTATTCATCCATTCATCCATCCATTCATCCATCCATTCACCAACCATCCATCTATCGATTCATCCATTCACCACCCATTCACCATCCATTCATCCATCCATTCATCCATCCATTCACCATCCACTCATACATCCATACATTCATCCATCCATTCATCCATTCATCCATTCATTCATCCATCCATTCATTCACCATCCGCTCATCCATTCATTCATCCATTCATCCATCCATTCATCCATCCGTCCATCCATTCACCATCCATTGATTCATCCATCCGTCCATTCACCATCCATTCATCCATCCATTCATCCATCCATTCACCATCTATTCATCTATCCATCCTTCATCCATTCATTCATTTATCCATTAATTCCTCCATCCATTCATTCATCTATCCATCCGTCCATCTTTTCACCATCCATTCAATTATATATTCGTTCACCATCCATTCATCCATCCATTCATCCATCCATTCATTCACCATTCGTTCATCCATTCATTCATCCATCCATCCTTCCATTCATCCATCCGTCCATCCATTCACCATCCATTCATTCATCCATTTCATCCATCCATCGATTCATTCATCCATCCATTCATCCGTCCATTCACCATCTTTTGATCTATCCATCCATCCATACATCCATTCACCAACCATCCATCTATCCATTCATCCATTTATTCATCCATTCATCCATCCATTCATCCATCCATTCATCCATCTGTCTATCCATTCACCATCCATCCATCCATCCATTCATCCATCCATCCATTCATTCATCCATCCATTCACCATCTTTTGATCTATCTGTCTATCCATACATCCATTCACCAACCATCCATCTATCCATTCATTCTTTTATTCATCCATTCATCCATCCATTCATCCATCCATCCATTCACCATCTTTTGATCTATCCATCCATCCATTCAGGGGCTTCTATCCCTATATTGGTGGGCGCAGCTCGCGCCCAGTGAAAATAGAGGGGGAGAATCAGAAAACAGCCAAAATTCACGTCGGTTGGGAGGGAAGGCCGGATATGGAGGGCAGCGTTCAATCTAGGCATCACTAGGAGGAAGAAATTACTCCCTCCATATAAATTTGGACAAAATGGTAGGCCTAATAGTTTTTAGCAAAATGTATACACTTTATACACTTTGAGTTTTTAGTTAGGCTACTATCTGCATTTTTGAATTACATGAACTGCTACAACAGCTATAATATACCATAATAAAATTTCCTATTACATGATTATAATTATGTTTTTTTACTATTTCAATAAATAATACAATCATATTATATACAAATACTATTTTGCACAACTAAATGGCTTTTCACCAATGATATCTTTCAAATTTTAGACAGTCAAATTTGGTCCTTGAACACTTAGTAAAGTAACAACATTATTACGTGGGCTTACAGTGTAGGACATAGCCTACATTCTATTTTATTGTATTGCATTGCGCTCTAAAAATTTATGTAACGCCTCTCGAGTGCACACTGATCAGAGGCGCAAAACATATGGCTGCCCAAATTTGACAGCAATTTCTCCACTGAAATAGCAGAGTAACTTTGCTAAGAGGACAGTTTAAAATGCTGAAATTGCAATGTGGAAATGGCAAAAAAATTATGGGGAGGGGCACATTCCCTCCCCATACCAGGTCCCTTCTCGGCGCTACACATGCTTCGGCGATCGTCTGCTGGATGCTCGTTTCTCCCCCTCCATACAAACCTTCATTCCCACAACAGAGGAGGGCTAGCTTACATTATATTGCATACATAGAGGAAGGCCGGTGTCACGAAATAAAATCTCCCGATACAAAGTCTCTCCCCGGAAACAGAGTCTCCCCCTGGCTGAAACTATGTATTGGAAGAAATTTTCTGAAGTAAAAGTATTATATGTTTTCTTGTTAAATAACCTGGCAACGTAAACTAGCCGTATAGCTTGCTCATCTCTAAATTTGATGCAACTATAGCCAATTTTACGCTGAACGGGGGAGACTTTATTTCGTGGACGGCGGAAATATTCTCTCCCCCACGGAGACTTTATCACGGAATATAGGGAGATATATGGGGAGAATCTCTTTCGAAATAAAGTCTCAGGGGGGAGACTTTTAGGGGGTAGACTCGGTCACGCGACACCGGTCCAGAAAAAGAAGAAAGAAGATGGATTGCGCCCGGTTACTTAGGGGGGATAGAAGCCCCTGCATCCATTCGTCGTTCCATTCATCCATCCATCCATTCACAAACCATCCACCTATCCATTCACCAACCATCCATCTATTCATCCATCCATTTATTCATCCATTCATCCATCCATTCATCCATCCATTCATCCATCCATCCATCCAACAACCATTGCATCTTTTGGCGGCAATTTCGCTTCATTTTGGTTTTTTCATATATAATATTATTGCATAATTTCGCTATTGTCAAAGAAAACACAAAGTTGACAATAGGCCTAAATCTTGACAAAGCCACGACGAAAGTGAGTAATAGAAATGCGACACTTGTAGGCTTACCTTATTTCGCACTACAATGTCTTGGCAATGATCCCGCAGAGTTCAATCTCTATTTTTTTCAATCCTTAAGCAATGAATAAAGAATCGGCAAAAATTTCGGAAAACTTGAAAGCTGAGTGCCAACCAGGAGTTCCTCTAATAATTCACTGGGATGGGAAGTTGTTGGAAGACATCCGCAGTAAACAAAATAGTAGACCATCTTCCTGTCCGCGTTTCTAGAGTTGGTGTCGACCAGATCCTCCGTTTACAGAAGTTATCATCGGGACAAGAAGATGTTCAGTGTCTGCAGTGTATGAAGCGGTTGTGACTTGGGCCGTTACTGATCAAATCAAATCTACGTGTTTCGACACCACATCAGTGAACAGTGGACTAAGAAATAGTGCCTGCATCCTGTTGGAACAGAAGCTGGACAAGGATTTGTTGTAGAGTGCATGTCGCTATCACGTAGGCCTAAATTAAGTTGGAGACAGTGGTTATGTTTTCTCTTGGTTCACCGAAGGGTAAAGACATGATGATTTTTCAGCTGGGCTGCATAGAGCGAGGTTGATGGATCTTTACAGTGTTAAGATAATTATAGATGTTCAAGAAATAATTCAAGTCAACAAGAAGAGAATAAAGGGTATAGCTCACATCTGCCTGCCATACGTCAAAGTCTGGTTTCAAGCACCGTATGCACCATCTAGCCTATGCTCCTCGGCTTGACCTGTAGAGTGTAGATCTTTAAGGACATTGACAACATACAGGGAGATAAATAGTGCAGTTGCAGACGTTGCAATGACCTTTGGTATCTTTCAGAGGAATTGGTGACTTTTGCGCTCTTTGATTATGGGCCCTATGGGGCTTCCATTTATACCAAGCGTCAAATGGTTAGGCCTAATACTCTGGACAAAACTTGGATCGAACATCCACTACAAAGAACAACCTTGGAACCTGCTGTAATAAGCTCAATGCAACCGGAAGATTTTGTCACGGAAAACACGAGATTTTTCAAGTTTTCTCCAACAAGACGTTGATATACATGGTCAAACGACGAGAACTTCAAGTTAGATTAGGCCGCTGCGTGCTCAGTGAAAGTTGTGAATTATATACTTTTCATTCTATACACGGCTGATGTTAATTCTCTCTTTCCAATTCACTCTGCTAGTGGTCATCTCTTTGCTGATGATGTTCAGGCCTATGTACATGGTTCTCCGTATTTTCAACTCATTTTAGTTCGCCATATTGAGCACTTTCCCATGATTTCCACATGTGGAATGTAGGCCTACATGTCTTCAAATCGCCTTGCACTAAATTCTAACAAGACTCAATTCATCTGGCTTGGCACTCCATGGAAAATTCAAGAAATTGACTTTTTGCTTCTTTCTGAGACCTTTCCTCAATTTAAATTTTCAACTTCTCTTCGTGACCTAGGTGTCACTTTTGACTGCTCACTGACATTCTCAACACATGTAACCAACCGTACACGCGCCTCTTACTTTGACCACCACGACGGTGGTCAAAGTAAGAGGCGTAAGATACACGGGCCGACGGGCCATTCTCAAGGCCATTCGCAGATCTGTCTCTCTTTCAACGATGATGTCATCCATTATTATGATAGTCCATGTGTATGGAACTTTAGCCACAGTTTGAGACATTGTCTTATTCTGCAGGCGAGTCAGTGCAATTGCACTGGATCGTGCAATCATCATATACAAAAAAATTGAATGCAATGTAAAACAAAAACGATGCGGCAATTGCAGCGGTATTTTATTTCCAAATATTCAAGCACGTAAAAGTCTCAAATTTCAATTATTTTCTGTCATTATAGTTTCAGATACATATTAATTCTTTATCTAGTAGACTATTCAGTTGATCTCAGGTATATATTTTTTCTATTGATCCCTCGAAGAGTAGCGTGTAAAGAAATCTTTGCTCTTATTAAGGCTTGTATTCGCACAATGGACAAACCTTCGCGGTGCACCATACATCGTGCCAACCGAAGTTGTGGGCACTCGCGATAAGCATGCAGTTTTCTTCAGCAGTGTTTGGTTGACCTGGTGCCCAGTAGGTGTATTCAAGCGAAAGCTTTGTGTCATTTGATGGTTTCCATATGAAAGCACTTTTACCGTCACCTCCGATTAGACGTTCAGCGCTTGTCCAAAACAAATATCCAAGGACATGCCAGTTTTCCAAAAGACAAGAAGTATCACCTTCATTTTCTGTTCAAAATAATATACACATATGCATTCATTGTAGTGTTCCAATTTGCCTTCTGTTAGTGTAGCGAAAAGTATTGTGACTGTTATAATTAAGCTTAGGCTATACTGAATAAGATGTAAGGGACAACGCTTTTGATTAAGCTGCAAGGCTTTTCGCTACACATGTGCTCGGATTTAAATCTGCCTCCACCATTGCCATCTTCCACTCAAAGATTGATTGTGACAATTCCTATTCCTAAACCTTGAATTGCACACAACTTAAGCGCATCCAACTCATCCAAATTTAATTTGCCAGAGCTGTCACCAGCACACTTGAACAGCATCGCATCACCTCAATCCTCAGGTCCATTCATTGGTTGAAAATCCCAAAGGGAATGCACTTCAAAGTTCTCTCCTTAACCTACAACTCCCTACAATATTCCCAGCCCAGATATCATCCATTACTCTTGATCATCCAGCCTACCCGCTCTACTAGATTATCCGTCTGTCTTACTCTCCCACGACCGCCGGTCACAAGACTAGTCATCTCGAGTTCTCCAACCGAGCAATATCCAAAACATCACAACGGATATTATAATTATGTCTCCTGAATTCCGTTGATTTTCAGTTCCTCCACCATCATTACTAATCACACACCATCACCTTTCTCAGGCTGTTCTACCCATCACGCCTCGGACTTTTCATTCGAAACTGAAGTCAAGCCTCTTCAAGAACTCTTACTCTGTCTCATTTGATCCTCCACCTACCAATTCCCAGGGTTGGCCCTAATAAAAATCGCGCCTCTAGCAGAACATACATTTGGTGCCCTTTGAACCCCATTTAGTATAGGCTACGGTTCACCCCAATTCAATATGTACCTAATCGTTGTTTTTGGCACCCCGTCATAATAGCCCGGTCAAACTAGCCCCGTCAAAACAACCCCTGATAATGGCCCAAAGACAAAACAGCCCCGTCAAAATCGCTCAGCGACACAATAGCCCTGTCAGAATAACCCCGTCAGAACAGCCCGGGGCTATTTTGTCGGGGAACGACAAAGTCGCGGAACAACACGCGGTTTTCGTTAAAAAAAATAGACCGACGAAATTAACGTCTTTTTAAGAAAGCCGAATTGATGAAAATAACGCTTGTAAAGTTTAAGATGGCTTCCGAAAATGATCGCGTTGGTGAAACTGTTAATAGAAGTCGGATTTAAGCCTTTTCGTCATTGCAGTCTATATTTTAATATCTATAAAACCTTCATCCAGCTTCGATTTCTCAAGCGTTTGATCATCCATCCAGCTTCGATGTAAGATATAAATACCGTTATCGCGCTTCCATTTCTTAAGCGTTTTATCACTCGTCCAGCTTCTATTTAATATATAAAATACCTTCATCCCGCTTCCAATTCTCAAGCTAAAACGCTTAAGAAACGGAAGCTGGATGAAGGTATTTTATTTATTAAATAGAAGCCGGATGAATGATAAAACGCTTTAGAAATGGAAGCGGGATGAAGGTATTTCATTTATTACATATAAGCTGAATGAATGATAAAACGCTT
Source organism: Lumbricus terrestris (assembly GCA_949752735.1). NCBI lineage: Eukaryota > Metazoa > Annelida > Clitellata > Crassiclitellata > Lumbricidae > Lumbricus > Lumbricus terrestris. The sequence continues at coordinate 11,687,401 of OX457051.1, read as the reverse complement.
GAGATATGGAAGCTGGATGAAGGTATTTTATTCATTAAATAGTAACTGGATGGATGATAAAACGCTTAAGAAATGGAAGCGGGATGAATGTTTTATATATCTGAAATAGAAGTTCTGGAATTGAGCTGTCCGTGGCGTCTATGACTGGACTGTTTTCGCGGAACTGGTTGGCCTACACGGGCTGTTTTGACGGGGCTATTTTGACGGGGCTATTTCGTCGGGAACTGACTTTTTCTGGGCTGTTTTGTCTTTGGGCGATTATGATGGGGCTATTTTGACCGGGCTATTATGACAGGCTGCTTTTATTTATTAGTAGACAAACCCCTAGAAAAGTCTTGAATTGAAATGAAAATAAATCATGAAATTTTAAAAAAAAATGACCAGAAAAGAAAATATAAAACTGTCGAACACATCCTGTGAAAATGGCGCCCCCTAGATCGTGGCGCCCACGCATATGCCTGTAATGCTTGTGCCTATGGCCAATTCCCGACTCAGACGAAACGCGCCTTAGACTAGCTGCGCCGCCCCTCTGATCCTCTTGAAACCGGACTCGGGTCTCCCTTGAACGACTCTTACGGACAACGCTTTTGACTCAACGCAGCACTCGTGGTGGGTTCCTTGTGTGGCGCTCTAAAAGCTGGAGATTTCGATTATGAAGGCGAATTCATAAAATAAGCCTCGAAGGTCTTGGATTCAGCAATTTTAAAGCCTAAGTCTTATAAGATTAAAAGAATTATGTTAACTTTTTATATGAAATAATAAGATTATGACTCTAAAATTCTTAAAAGATTTGGTTTTTAACGTCAGTGTACTCATACCCAATCGTTGGTTAAAAGTAAACCTTGTCACAAGATATGTAGGCCACACAATGTCTAAAAATTAGGAGATGTGTTAAATATTTGGAATTACATCAATAGATCTTAGTAGAGGATTAAGTGCTGCATGTGCGCATTTCCCGCCAAAATGCACCACATGACCATCAGTTCCGACGACATCACGTCAAAAGTAAAGGTATCAAAATGTCGATATTTATTAGATAGACATCAAAATTAATGTCAACACTAATTATCTAGAGTTACAAGATCAAGATTGATTAGTTATGGTATCAAATGTCGACATCCTAATATTTGTTTTATAAGTTCCAAAGGTCAGCGGATATTAACTAGGCCTAGGTCTGACAGATCAACATTGTTTAGGTGCATGTAGGTGCCGAATGTCAGCATTAATTATCTAGGGCTCAAATATCATCATTAATTAGCCAGGGTTTCAAATGTGAAATATTGATTGGGCAGGTTCAAGCAAGTTTAATATTACAAACTCCTTATTGATTTTGATGATTAAGCAATTAAAAAATCATTGGTTGGAAATTCCAGAGGGAATGCACTTCAAAGTTCTCTCCTTAACCTACAACTCCCTACAATATTCCCAGCCCAGATATCATCCATTATTCTTGATCATCCAGCCTACCCGCTCTACTAGATTATCCGTCTGTCTTACTCTCCCACGACCGCCGGTCACAAGACTAGTCATCTCGAGTTCTCCAACCGAGCAATATCCAAAACATCACAACGGATATTATAATTATGTCTCCTGAATTCCGTTGATTTTCAGTTCCTCCACCATCATTACTAATCACACACCATCACCTTTCTCAGGCTGTTCTACCCATCACGCCTCGGACTTTTCATTCGAAACTGAAGTCAAGCCTCTTCAAGAACTCTTACTCTGTCTCATTTGATCCTCCACCTACCAATTCCCAGGGTTGGCCCTAATAAAAATCGCGCCTCTAGCAGAACATACATTTGGTGCCCTTTGAACCCCATTTAGTATACATGTAGGCTACGGTTCACCCCAATTCAATATGTACCTAATCGTTGTTTTTGGCACCCCGTCATAATAGCCCGGTCAAACTAGCCCCGTCAAAACAACCCCTGATAATGGCCCAAAGACAAAACAGCCCCGTCAAAATCGCTCAGCGACACAATAGCCCTGTCAGAATAACCCCGTCAGAACAGCCCGGGGCTATTTTGTCGGGGAACGACAAAGTCGCGGAACAACACGCGATTTTCGTTAAAAAAATAGACCGACGAAATTAACGTCTTTTTAAGAAAGCCGAATTGATGAAAATAACGCTTGTAAAGTTTAAGATGGCTTCCGAAAATGATCGCGTTGGTGAAACTGTTAATAGAAGTCGGATTTAAGCCTTTTCGTCATTGCAGTCTATATTTTAATATCTATAAAACCTTCAACCAGCTTCGATTTCTCAAGCGTTTGATCATCCATCCAGTGGTGTCCCATTTTTGGGGACGCTAGGCACTAATGGGTTAAGAAAGCCGAATTGATGAAAATAACGCTTGTAAAGTTTAAGATGGCTTCCGAAAATGATCGCGTTGGTGAAACTGTTAATAGAAGTCGGATTTAAGCCTTTTCGTCATTGCAGTCTATATTTTAATATCTATAAAACCTTCATCCAGCTTCGATTTCTCAAGCGTTTGATCATCCATCCAGCTTCGATGTAAGATATAAATACCGTTATCGCGCTTCCATTTCTTAAGCGTTTTATCACTCGTCCAGCTTCTATTTAATATATAAAATACCTTCATCCCGCTTCCAATTCTCAAGCTAAAACGCTTAAGAAACGGAAGCTGGATGAAGGTATTTTATTTATTAAATAGAAGCCGGATGAATGATAAAACGCTTTAGAAATGGAAGCGGGATGAAGGTATTTCATTTATTACATATAAGCTGAATGAATGATAAAACGCTTGAGATATGGAAGCTGGATGAAGGTATTTTATTCATTAAATAGTAACTGGATGGATGATAAAACGCTTAAGAAATGGAAGCGGGATGAATGTTTTATATATCTGAAATAGAAGTTCTGGAATTGAGCTGTCCGTGGCGTCTATGACTGGACTGTTTTCGCGGAACTGGTTGGCCTACACGGGCTGTTTTGACGGGGCTATTTTGACGGGGCTATTTCGTCGGGAACTGACTTTTTCTGGGCTGTTTTGTCTTTGGGCGATTATGATGGGGCTATTTTGACCGGGCTATTATGACAGGCTGCTTTTATTTATTAGTAGACAAACCCCTAGAAAAGTCTTGAATTGAAATGAAAATAAATCATGAAATTTAAAAAAAAAATGACCAGAAAAGAAAATATAAAACTGTCGAACACATCCTGTGAAAATGGCGCCCCCTAGATCGTGGCGCCCACGCATATGCCTGTAATGCTTGTGCCTATGGCCAATTCCCGACTCAGACGAAACGCGCCTTAGACTAGCTGCGCCGCCCCTCTGATCCTCTTGAAACCGGACTCGGGTCTCCCTTGAACGACTCTTACGGACAACGCTTTTGACTCAACGCAGCACTCGTGGTGGGTTCCTTGTGTGGCGCTCTAAAAGCTGGAGATTTCGATTATGAAGGCGAATTCATAAAATAAGCCTCGAAGGTCTTGGATTCAGCAATTTTAAAGCCTAAGTCTTATAAGATTAAAAGAATTATGTTAACTTTTTATATGAAATAATAAGATTATGACTCTAAAATTCTTAAAAGATTTGGTTTTTAACGTCAGTGTACTCATACCCAATCGTTGGTTAAAAGTAAACCTTGTCACAAGATATGTAGGCCACACAATGTCTAAAAATTAGGAGATGTATTAAATATTTGGAATTACATCAATAGATCTTAGTAGAGGATTAAGTGCTGCATGTGCGCATTTCCCGCCAAAATGCACCACATGACCATCAGTTCCGACGACATCACGTCAAAAGTAAAGGTATCAAAATGTCGATATTTATTAGATAGACATCAAAATTAATGTCAACACTAATTATCTAGAGTTACAAGATCAAGATTGATTAGTTATGGTATCAAATGTCGACATCCTAATATTTGTTTTATAAGTTCCAAAGGTCAGCGGATATTAACTAGGCCTAGGTCTGACAGATCAACATTGTTTAGGTGCATGTAGGTGCCGAATGTCAGCATTAATTATCTAGGGCTCAAATATCATCATTAATTAGCCAGGGTTTCAAATGTGAAATATTGATTGGGCAGGTTCAAGCAAGTTTAATATTACAAACTCCTTATTGATTTTGATGATTAAGCAATTAAAAAATCATTGGTTGGAAATTCCAGAGGGAATGCACTTCAAAGTTCTCTCCTTAACCTACAACTCCCTACAATATTCCCAGCCCAGATATCATCCATTATTCTTGATCATGGCCAGATTTCATCAAAATATTTCAAACAGAACAAAAGTTATATCACTTTTAGTGAGGCCACCCACCGTGTTCTGATGATTCAAAAACGTAACGCAACAAAAAGTAACAAAAAACTATTTTAGTAAGTCTCGTCTCAAATAATTGTTATCAAATAGCCTTGATATTGCCAGATGATCATTAGTAATACTATTTTAAACAGAAACAGGGTACCAGCGTAGCTGCACGTCACCATGAAGTCACTTAGCAAGATGACAATCAAGTTGGTAAATAATAATCTGTTAGATTATTAATTTTGTTATTAAAACAATGAAATTCAAATTTCTAAAAAAATATGAAAATGGTCAAGATGTTAATGACAGTCAAAATGTGTATTCAGACACCTCTTGAGCAAGATCCTAAAGATACATTGAGCGATGTTTACTCTGATAAAAAAAGTGAGAGCGCAAACATAAAGAGTTGAGCTGAGAGTTAAGATATTTGCCGTTAATGAAAGGAGATTGTTCTGATTTCATTGAGAAAGCCTATGGCCCCAAATCCCCGGATTTGAACCCGATGGATTGATAATCAATTGCGGAGAGCTATGCTGAAGAAATATCACAATCTGCAACCAAACCCAAGGGCGGTAGGAGAATTGATGGGCGCATTGGAGTTAACATGGGAAGGTTTGCCTTTGGAACGCATCAACAGGACCATCAAGAACTTTGAAAAGAGACTCAAAAGTAGTTTTGGCATTGGTGGAGCCATTGAACACAAGTTGTGAAGCACCAAGAAGTTCATTTCACAACAGTTATTTGAGATGTGACTTAATAAAATCGTTTTTTGTCACTTTTTGTTGCGTTACTTTTTGAATCGTCGAAAAACGGTGGGTGGCCTCACTAAAAGTGGTGTAGCTTTTGTTGGGTTTGAAATATTTTGATGAAATCTGGTCACCATGTGCAAATATGAATTGTCATTAAGACTGAAAAATGTCATTTCGAAATTCTTACTTTTGGCCGAGATATTGACAAAAACATAGGGAGTCTTTCTTTTGGCCCACCCTGTAGACTATTCGTGCAGTTTCTATGCAATTTCAAATTATCAAATTCATAGTGAAAAATATAAACATGACATTATACTGCTCTACCTTTGAAAGAGAGCCAAAGTGGAGTAAAACGCATACTAAATTCGTATTTCGGGAAGGGATAGAGGAAAACGAGGGAAGAGGAAACGAAGGAAAGGGGAAAGGAGTATGGCGTAGAAATACGATTTCAAGCCGAGACTGGCTGCAAGCTCACCAACGTCGGCCGTGAAGAGCAGTAACAGCAGCGGACCTATCACAGGGACACAGCAGACGAGGGAACGTTGTAAATTAGCAAAGCCGTACAACGTTCCCTCGTCTGCTGTGTCCCTGTGCTAGGTCCGCTGCTGTTACTGCTCTTCACGGCCGACGTTGGTGAGCTTGCTGCCAGTCTCGGCTTGAAATCACATTTCTACGCCGATGACTCGCAGCCCTATACGTGTGGCCACCCATCAAGTGACGATCAGCAGCGGCGACGGATGGAGTTGGGCGTCGAGCGGATTGCCGAATGGATGCGCTCCAACAGAATCCGTATCAATCCCAAGAAGACGGACTACCTTTCCTGCTGGTAGTTTAGTATGTGTGGCGCCCTTATAACTTCATGGCTGTGTTACGGCGCCATAGAAATCGTCATTGTTATAACTAATTATTATTATTATCATAGGCTACATACATACCTACTAGGGTGGAGTGAAAAAACGAAATTCAGAAATTCGTAAAGTGCATAATAAACACATACATACATACATACATACATACATACATACATACATACATACATACATACATACATACATACATACATACATACATACATACATACATACATACATACACACATACATACATACACACATACATACATACATACATACATACATACATACATACATACATACATACATACATACATATATACATACATACGTGCATACATACATGCAAACATACATACAAAATTGAATGCATGCATAGCATTGTATGCAAACACATAGATAGACAATGATACATCATACATGTAGAGTTGTAGACTTTCATACAAACAGAGAAGTGACCGAATATTATGCTATATTATATTATAAACAATAATCTGTGTCACAATCCATGAAAAGGTACCAAGTCTTAGTAATAAAGTTAGAGCTGCCACAACATAGGCTAATTACACTACGTAACAAAATTTTACTTTTTGTTTGTTCCTGGGTATTAAATGTTATTTCCTAATTGCTTCTGCCTCAAAAGTATAGAAAATGGCTATTATACCCCAGAGACTTTGCTTTTCAGACCAGGAGATTGATTATTCTGAAATGTAACTGCTTCTTTGGTACATTGAAATTCATGTGTTAACTCGGAGTAGCTATACAGCTTTTGTGAACTTCCAGGAATATTCTAGAATGCGCGAGAACCTTCCACACCTATAAATAGCTACAGTTAGTAGTAAAAATAAAGAAAAATAAAGAAAAATGGTTCAGTACCATGCTATTAAGTGCTGTAATATGCCGAGCAAATTTCTGCCCAGGGTAACGGCCTCTGTTGTCATAGACCCTGGTCAAATCGGATCCATCCATAAATAAAGATGCCTTGAGCCCACCATGCACTTCAGTTTAGTTGTACGTCTGACTAGGTGCATAGCCTGTAGACACAACTCATATGGCATCAAGAGGCTGCAAGTATCCGGCTGACGCATTCTGCTATGTTTGTACTTTCTTGCGGAGGATGGTACAGAGGGGAAAAGAGAGCCATGAACTTGGCAATACCAAGAATCTGGCGAGAACCCTCTGACCACTCAAGCAATTGTTACTTCTGCATGGTGGATCCTTCCAAACGTCGGACTGGAAAGAATGCAGCTCCTATCATACATCCCCCGACCTTCCTTCATACATGGCTCCCAGTGCCACACAGTCCTGAGCTTCCGGTACCCACTGTTCTGGATAGAAATCAGTCGCCTTCAGATGAACAAAGTATATCAGAGTCAGAGAGCGATGAAGACTTTTCAGATCCATACTATAATTTTCTAGCTCATGACAAAAATCCGTACTATCCAAACCAAAAAAACCTCAACGACTTGATGAGAGATCTTCGTCTCACCAAGTCCAATGCAGAACTTTTTACGTCTAGACTCAATCAGTGGAACCTGTTGGATGATAGTGTTCAAATCGCAGATCAGAGGAAGCGTCATCAAGCATTTTCAAGCTTTTTTACCAGTCAAGATGGACTCTGCTTCTGTCACAACGTGACCGGTCTTTTCAGGAAATTGGAATCGACTGCAACCCGAACGAGTGGCGTCTCTTCATTGCCAGTTCATCTGGGAGCCTCAAAACCGTGCTACTCCAAAATGGGAACAAGACAGTATCTTTCTCTTCCTCTGGCTCACTTGGTACACTTCAAAAAGGATTACAACAGCGCGAGAACCTTTTTAGCCGCCTTGAAGTTCGATGAGTACGGCTGGGATGTCATAGGAGACTTCCTGATGGGCCTGCAAGGGTTCGGACAAAGTTTCCTTGCTACCTTTGCCTTAGGGACAGCAGAGACAAAAGGCGCACTACCACCAGCGGGACTGGCCCCAGCGGACCGAGTTCAATGTGGGTAGCCAAAATGTCAAGTGGGAGCCACTGATGGATCGTCGAAAGTGACGATGCCACCACGGCATATTAAATTGGCCTAATGAAACAATTTGTCACGGCTCTGGATAAGGAATCGGTAGCTTTCAAATACCTTCAAGGTTTCTTTCCTAAGCTGTCTGAGGCAAAGGTCAAAGCTGGTGTATTCGTCGGACAATAGATAAAGAGAATCATGGAGTGTACGGATTTCTCCAACATGCTTTCTAGGAGTGAGAAAGCAGCTTGGAATAGCTTTGTAGCGTTGGTTAGAGGCTTCACTGGTAATAACAAGGCCGAAAACTATGTAGAGCTGGTTGAGACTCTGGTGAAGAACTACAGTAATTGGGATGCAGGATGTCCCTGAAAGTTCATACCCTTGATGCTCACCTTGATAACTTCAAGGAGAACATGGGAGCATACTCGGTGGAGCAAGGCGAGTGCTTCCACCAGGATATACTAGACTTTGAACGTCGCTACCAAGGACAGTACAATGAGAACATGATGGGAGACTACATCTGGGGCTGATTCGTGAAAGTGATTTACAGTATAACTGTAAATCTCGAAAAGTACGCATTTATGAATTTCGTGTGGTAAATTTTTTTATCATTCTAGTATTGATACATGTTGCTTTAGAGTCATTTTGTGGTTTCTTGTGACCTATATAGTTTTATTCTGCCTTCACATGAGCAAAATCAAACAAATTCGCTCGTTTGTTGTAGAAATAGGATTTTTCTTTTAAATATCATTCTCCAGTCCACAAAAGCAAAGTTTAAACAGAATAACAACCATTTCCTATACTTTTGAGGCACAAAGAACCAGGAAATTACACTAATTGCCCAGGAACAAAAATCGTGTTACATAGTGTTATTACTGGACAGAATTAAAAAAAATTGAAGTTAATATCTTCTCATTTCCCAAAGATATCAGGATTCACACGACATATGAATTAATCGTTACCAAAAGTAAAATTCAAAGAAAATCAGTTTTGAAAAGTTTGTTACACTATACACACTGATAAACTAGAGTGTTAGTTTTGAAACTTTATAGTGTCTGTACCATGACTATTAACTATCAAAAATAACAAAAATGACCACTCTTTTGTGCTAAATAATAGCGTAGTAATACACTACGAATAAGTATAATAACGATGAGGCAATAAAAAAAATTGGCTAAAAATAGACCCCAACGTCCTTTCAGACTGGTTTCTGACGAAACTGTGAACTAAGACTTGGTACCTTTTCTTGGATTGTGACATTGTTATACTTGTACGTACTTGACAATTCTGAGGCAAGGAACGTCTTCAATGCGTCGTTTTCAATTGCGTTTCTGATGGAAACCAAGTTAGATTCTTTCCACAATTGCTGGCATTTCTGAGCAGCGGATTCCATGTTGTGACTTTCAAATACAGCCTTGTAACATTTTTCAGTTGAAGGCAAATACGTGAAACCGGGAGAGCACAGAGCTGAAACAATATAATGAATACATTATTAGTCCTACCATAGTGTAGCATATGAAAAACGCATGTGCAGTCAGAATCAGTCAATCAGTTAATCAATTGTTTAATGCGGCCATTGCAGGTACACGAATAAGTAATGACAACATAGCTTCTGTAGTAGCAAAAGGAATGGCACTCACACTATGCAGGCATAATTATATAAAGTACGACATCGACTAGAAAAAATTACGTAGGCCTAAGCATCAACCACACAGGAGATAACAATTTTTTACCAACAGGTTCCAAAATCCCGTTATGCCCTACCACCTGAGGTAAAAATAATGGGAAACCTATCCCATTATGCCCCATAACATGCAAATTCTATGCTTTCAAAAAAGTGCCACATATTTTTTTAATATTGCTCGTTTTGTAATGTGAGCACTGATTGAGAGGTGAGGGATAATTAGAAGCCATGAAATATTACAATATGATAAATATGGAAAAAATTGCTGTAGAATCATAAAATGGGGGCAAAATGAGATATCTGTGTCCCACTATGTGCCAATTTACCACAATTGTAAACTCGCCATTTTGAAGCAAAATACTGAACTCGCACAAATTTTCATATGGGAATATATGACTTTATATATTACCGTACACATGGATGGTATAAGCTAAATTTAATTTAGCTACCCTGCCCCACCCGGCCCCTGCGGGGCGAGGAATGTGTTGGGTCATTGCGACGTGACCACGGTAGCACTCTGTCTAGCTGCAACGTTTAAGGTGAATAGTTCTGAAACCATGGTGAAGGAATGGAATTAGCGAAAGTTTGGGTTTTCGTCCCCACCCTGGCCCCAGGGCGGGAGAGATTCGCCAACCCCTTCACTTGGTGGTCATGATGGCCTTCCGTCTATGTGCAAAATTTCATATCAATAACTGCGAAACTTTGGTGTGCATTCTATAGACAAACATACATGCACACATAGCCACATTCTCCGTTATAGACATAGATGGCTTGACGACTACACGGTGACCGTGGGGTCCAAAGGGAAAGGCAATCCAAAGGAATGGGCAACGAAGCAACGTCATGCAGTGAAAGCAACACCCAGCAGTCGATGATGGGACGAGTCAGAGACTGGACGTGCCTAGAGTGAATCGAACAATTACGTCTAAGGAGTAGGAGAAATAACTCGCATGGCCTGAAGTCGGTGCGCGTTAGGGTAAAATACGCCGTTTGTGAACGCACGCAGCGGAACTCTCAACAACGAAACGACGCCTTTGGACTTCTAACCCAACAGCCGTTCCGCAGGAACTGTCCTGCCTCAGGAGGTTTGAACGGTCAACGAACTGTGAGTCTCAATTCTTAATTGTCGGGGGAAGGTGGGGATCTGGGTTGGGAAACGGTCATCGGCCCAGGGTAACAGTTACTGTAAAGTAGCGAAATTTAGTAGAGTAATGTCTAGAGACGCAACAGTGACAGCACTTAACTATTTATCGTTGATTCATATGTTCTGACTGTACATTATTTATATTATGTTTCATTTTGTATACGAAGGCATAGGCTACTCTAGTCAAGAGTAACTATAGTAGGCTATTGTTGCTAACAACTATATTTAGTGAGCTATGTAGGGCTGCCAACACTTGATTTGTCCATTCCGGGACGTCCGCAGTCACCAGATAGGCTATTACATTTTGTGCCAATTTACGCTTTCCACATAGGCTATGCATTGCATAGGCACAAAGTCGTGGAAATCATGCAAATCATGAGCACGTCATATCTCAAAAAGCACTAGAACGGACTAATAGAATGCATAGGCTAGACCAGTAGGCAGGGCTAAAAGTGAGTATGTCCGGTCTCAGACCCGGCATTCATTTTTTGGCTCTTGAATAAGCACTGATCTACCATCCTCTGGCCCAAAGAGACCCCGCAATTTTTTCCAACCGCTTTCAGCCCTGCCTGTAGGACACAATGTATGCTAGTGGTTTGTAAAGTTTTCAAGACTTAAACCCAGCGCTATTCAAAATTCGATGTTCAGCCAACGGCGTTAGGTTTGATAGAGCGCAGAACGTGAAATCATCACGCAACTTGCCGAATTTAGCGTGGAAAATGACAACATTTTGTCATGTGCATCTCTACCAAAAATTCCGGGACAATTTGTGATCAATCCGGGACACGGGACGCACAGGGCCGATTCCGGGACTGTCCCGGCGAATCCGGGACGGTTGGCAGCCATAGAGCTATGGCCTAGTTCAGGGACCTACTTTGACGAAGTTCAAAGTCACTTTTCTCGGAAGAGTGATTTTTTTTTAGTTAAGTCATGTTGTGTAACGCTATTCGAACATATCGATACAGGTGTCATCGCAGTTAAATGTAATGATCATTAGGCCTATAGATTTCAATGTAGAAAACTCCAATCTGCTCTATAGTCGTCAGTGCACTCAGTGCAGCACTCTTCATAAAAATGACCACTCTCTCAATCGGCCCTCAGAGTGTGATCTAGGTCAGAAGAAGATTTAATGTGTCTCGGGGGACGGGCAAACAAGCAGGAAACAGGTTTGGGAAGGTAGGCTATGTGCCCCTCACCATCAAAAATTTAAACATTTCAACACTCCAATGGCAGCATCTGAAGCTGTCATCTGAAAGATATTGCACTACTAGATCGGTGCTGAAACAAATTGTCCAACTCACATTACAACCCTGCCGAAATCGATTAAAATATAGATCTGCGGTTACCACTGAAATTGTAGTCCAATTATTAAAACTTTCGCGTTTCGCCTTGATATTTCCTAAAATCTATTAACTAAACACACTAGCATACAGGCTATGGAATATAATCAATTCCATTTTTCAAAATGTTGATAGGACTCAAGGAGTGTACTGATATTAAAACACACGACAGATTATCACGCGACACTTAAACACAGACAGACGTGGGGCGCGGTGGTATAGTGGGTATTTTCGTAGCCTTGCAGCCGAGGATTTGCAGGTTTGAATCCACCCCATTTGCCGCGTAGTGACCTTGGACAAGTCCTTCACTCCCAATTGCTCAGCGCTTCGGCGTCAAATTCCGATGCAGTGTCCGCGTAGCATTCGGAAGCGCCTCTGGTTAGAAAAAAGAGCTCGAAAGGGCGATATACAACGCACACATACAAAGAAGCAAGCATTCGCACGAACACGGTCCCTCAAATAACGTTTAGCTGTTGTTGGTTTCGTTGACGGTGGTGTATATTAAAGGTTCGGATGACATGAATTTGACGCTTCGAAAGGTCGGGTTTGATTATCAGTTTGAATATTAACTTTACTCTGCAAGGCCTCAACAGCCGGTGACCGATCTATTGACATGTTATGGAACAAACCTTTGCTATCAAGTCTATAAGCTTTTTACTCAACTAGATGTATTAGCCGGCGTTGCCCGGGAAATTTAAGGTTTTCAACACTGCTCCTCTGGGGTACCCAGCGTTGACCGCTAAATTTCGGGTTTTCGGCAACCCTCCACCCCATCCTGCTTCCCCAAAAAAACCAAACCAGACCCGTCCCTGAAGCGCGGGTCTGTGTGCCTATTGTGGCCTAATAAATTATTGCATGCTGTCTGTGCTGTTAGTATAGTTAATATTTCTGTGATCTACGTATTATTGCTGCAACTGCATATTTGTAGGCTACAGGTAACCGGTTTTCGTTTTTCAACAGGATTTTTGAATAAACTGAATGACGTCATGCGGCCTGTCGATTCTTTACTAATGCGGCACGTGGCTGACTAAATCTGTCTTAAAACGCTAATAATTCGGGTTCAAAAATGAATTAAAAGCTGAAAATAGTGGCGCTGTCCTTAAATTTGATGACCGGAAGTGCTCAAAATAAATTAAAATGTATAAAAATGTTGGGGTTTTTTGCAACGCGAACCGATATGTGTGCGTAAACGTTTTTCAGCAGCTAAAACAGGTTTGTTTTTTGATTTAACATAAAACCGACTTATCACTAGTTTTTATAGTTGAATATTGGACTTTATTATATGTAAACTACTTTTTATATATAAATCATGTATAAAACACACAGAATCTAATATATTCCCTATGCGTAAGCATACATTTTGTGGAATCGATGGGAATCGATGGGTACCCATGGTAAAAAAAGTCATAATTTCGAGGTGCCTTCATATTTTCTAAACCTAAATATACCATTTTGTGCAGAAATGAACGCTGAATCCAATGGTGTATTACAAGTTATGATATCTCAAACCAAACCCAAAATCATTACCACCCCCCCTTGGTAGTCAGTGTTACAAAAAAAGCTTGGTAGCCTGAGGGTTAATGTTCGTTGTCATTATAATTAGAATAAAAATTCTAATGTTCATAAAGTAGTTAGAACATAATTTTAGACTCACTTTCACAGTTTCGCCCTGTGTATCCATTCGGGCAAGTGCACATGTAGTCTTTCCCGGTGTCTCTGCATGTTCCATTATTTTTGCAGGGATTTGGAGAGCAGCGCAGATGACCTGAAATGGAAAAGAATTTATGAGATTCGACCCGCACATGTTTCCAAAGAGAAGTTCACACGATTAATAAGCCTGTTATGTTAACAATTATGAATAATATCAATAAAATTCATTGTTATTTTAATATTTGCTGTTGACTTTGTTGCCGGTTCTCGATTTAAAGCTTTTTATGACAAGAAGTTCACGTTACGAAAATCCAAGTTTGAATAAAAGATTGAATGTTAGGGTTAGGGTTAGGGTTAGGGTTAGGGAATATTGTTGAATAGGGCTAGGGTTAGGGTTAGGGTTAACCCTAACCATAACCCTAACCCTAACCCTAATGTTGAATATTAACTTTTCTCTACAGGTCATCAACACCCGGTGACCGAACTACCGACATGACATGGAGCGACCCGGCTGTATCGATTCCATTTTACTAAATGCTGATAGGACTCAAGGAGTGTACCGATATGAAAACACACGACAGATTATCACGCGACACTTAAACACAGACACATCCACAAGTGGGGGGCGGTGGTGTAGTGGGTATTTTCGTAGCCTTGCAGCCTAGGATTTGCAGGTTTGAATTCACCCCCTTTGCCGCGTAGTGACCTTGGACAAGTCCTTCACTCGCAATTGCTCAGCGCTTCGGCGTCAAATTGCGATGCAGTGTCCGCGTAGCATTCGGAAGCGCCTCTGGTTAGAAAAAGAGCTCGAAAGGGCGATATACAACGCACACATACAAAGAAACAAGCACTCGCACGAACACGGTTCCTCAAATAACGTTTAGCTGTTTTTGGTTTCGTTGACGGTGGTGTATATTAAAGGTTCGGATGACATGAATTTGACGCTTCGAAAGGTCGGCTTTGATTATCTTTACTCTGCAAGGCCTCAACAGCCGGTGACCGATCTATTGACATGTTATGGGACAAACCTTTGCTATCAAGTCTATAAGCTTTTTACTCAACTAGATGTATTAGCCGGCGTTGCCCGGGAAATTTAAGGTTTTCAACACTGCTCCTCTGGGGTACCCAGCGTTGACCGCTAAATTTCGGGTTTTCGGCAACCCTCCACCCCATCCTGCTTCCCCAAAAAAACCAAACCAGACCCGTCCCTGAAGCGCGGGTCAGTTAGTATAGTTAAGTTTAATTAAGATAACTGCATAACTTGTAAATGTAAAGCGCAGTGCGTCTTGCATGCGCTCAAATATTTAAAGAAAAGATTATTATTATTATTATTATTATTATTATTATTATTATTATTATTATTATTATTATTAAAGATGTTGATAGCGATAAGACTCAAGGTTACCACGTCTATTGGAACAGATATTTCTCATTTGGAGCGCAGACTGTTTCGTGTACATGTTATTTATGAAAGCTTTTAGAGCCACATCCTCTCCATAATCGTGCGTAGCAATGGGGTAATTATTATTAGAGAGAGTCATTGCCTCGATTACGGTCGTGTCCGTTATCAAAGGCACAGAACGCTGCGGAATCACGCATGATTCGAGGTGAAAATCACTAATTTACTGTCGTTCTGCTTAATGTTCGTTGTCATTATAATTAGAATAAAAATTCCAATGTGCATAAATTAATTAGAACTTAACTTTAGACTCACTTTCACAGTTTCGCCCTGTGTATCCATTCGGGCAAGTGCACGTGTAGTCTTTCCCGGTGTCTCTGCATGTTCCATTATTTTTGCAGGGATTTGGAGAGCAGCGCAGAGGACCTGAAATGGAAAAGAATTTATGAGATTCGACTCACACATATTTCCAAAGACAAGTTCACACGATTAATAGGCCTGTTATGTTAGCAATTATGAATAATATCAATAATTTTCGTTGTTATTTTAATATTTGATGTTGACTTTGGTTGTCGATTTAAAGCTTTTTATGACAAGAAGTTCACGTTACGAAAATCCAAGTTTGAATATAAGATTGAATATTAGGGTTAGGGTTAGGGTTAGGGAATATTGTTGAATAGGGCTAGAGTTAGGGTTAACCCTAACCCTAACCCTAACCCTAATGTTGAATATTAACTTTTCTCTACAGGTCATCAACACCCGGTGACCGAACTACCGACATGACATGGAGCGACCCAGCTGTATCAATTCCATTTTACTAAATGTTGATAGGACTCAAGGAGTGTACCGATATTAAAACACACGACAGATTATCACGCGACACTTAAACACAGACAGACAGACACATGATTCGTGGTGAAAATCACATATTTACTGTCGTTCTGCTTAGTGTTCGTTGTCATTATAATTAGAATAAAAATTCTAATTTGCATAAATTAGTTAGAACATAATTATTTTTAGACTCACTTTCACAGTTTCGCCCTGTGTATCCATTCGGGCAAGTGCACGTGTAGTCTTTCCCGGTGTCTCTGCATGTTCCATTATTTTTGCAGGGATTTGGAGAGCAGCGCAGAGGACCTGAAATGGAAAAGCATTTATGAGATTCGACCCGCACATGTTTCTAAAGTTAAGTTTACACTATTATTAGGCCTGTTATGTTAACAATTATGAATAATACCAATAATTATCATTTATACCCGTGACCGAACTACCGACATGACATGGAGCGACCAGGCTGTATCGATTCCATTTTACTAAATGCTGATAGGACTCAAGGAGTGTACCGATATGAAAACACACGACAGATTATCACGCGACACTTAAACACAGACACATCCACAGGTGGGGGGGCGGTGCTGTAGTGGGTATTTTCGTAGCCTTGCAGCCGAGGATTTGCAGGTTTGAATTCACCCCCTTTGCCGCGTAGTGACCTTGGACAAGTCCTTCACTCGCAATTGCTCAGCGCTTCGGCGTCAAATTGCGATGCAGTGTCCGCGTAGCATTCGGAAGCGCCTCTGGTTAGAAAAAGAGCTCGAAAGGGCGATATACAACGCACACATACAAAGAAACAAGCACTCGCACGAACACGGTTCCTCAAATAACGTTTAGCTGTTGTTATTAAAGGTTCGGATGACATGAATTTGACGCTTCGAAAGGTCGGGTTTGATTATCAGTTTGAATATTAACTTTACTCTGCAAGGCCTCAACAGCCGGTGACCGATCTATTGACATGTTATGGGACAAACCTTTGCTATCAAGTCTATAAGCTTTTTACTCAACTAGATGTATTAGCCGGCGTTGCCCGGGAAATTTAAGGTTTTCAACACTGCTCCTCTGGGGTACCCAGCGTTGACCGCTAAATTTCGGGTTTTCGGCAACCCTCCACCCCATCCTGCTTCCCCCAAAAAACCAAACCAGACCCGTCCCTGAGGCGCGGGTCTGTGTGCCTACTGTGGCCTAATAAATTATTGCATGCTGTCTGTGCTGTTAGTATAGTTAATATTTCTGTGATCTGCGTATTATTGCTGCAACTGCATATTTGTAGGCTACAGGTAACCGGTTTTCGTTTTTCAACAGGATTGTTGAATAAACTGAATGACGTCATGCGGCCTGTCGATTCTTTACTAATGCGGCACGTGGCTGACTAAATCTGTCTTAAAACGCTAATAATTCGGGTTCAAAAATGAATTAAAAGCTGAAAATAGTGGCGCTGTCCTTAAAACTTGGGTAATAATCAATTGCCGAAAATTGGTTGAACCGACGCTCTGTCATTTGCGAGCCTTTTCCGGAACGAAGAGTCAAAATACATCCACACAAACAGGAAGACAAACTTTCGGAAATATATTGACTATCAGTTTGAATATTAACTTTACTCTGCAAGGCCTCAACAGCCGGTGACCGATCTATTGACATGTTATGGGACAAACCTTTGCTATCAAGTCTATAAGCTTTTTACTCAACTAGATGTATTAGCCGGCGTTGCTCGGGAAATTTAAGGTTTTCAACACTGCTGCTCTGGGGTACCCAGCGTAGACCGCTAAATTTTAATGAAGGGGCCCGGTAGAGTAATGGTTAACACGCTGGCCATGAGTGCGAGAGGTAGCAGGTTCGAGCCCCGCTGGGCGGATATGCTTTGTAGGCTGCTATTAGCGCCGTTGTAATTGCAAAGCTGTCTGTTCAGTTAGTATAGTTAAGTTTAATTAAGATAACTGCATAACTTGTAAATGTAAAGCGCAGTGCGTCTTGCATGCGCTCAAATATTTAAAGAAAAGATTATTATTATTATTATTATTATTATTATTATTATATTATTATTATTATTATTATTATTATTATTATTATTATTATTATTATTATTATTATTATTATTATTATTATTAAAGATGTTGATAGGGATAAGACTCAAGGTTACCACGTCTATTGGAACAGATATTTCTCATTTGGAGCGCAGACTGTTTCGTGTACATGTTATTTATGAAAGCTTTTAGAGCCACATCCTCTCCATAATCGTGCGTAGCAATGGGGTAATTATTATTAGAGAGAGTCATTGCCTCGATTACGGTCGTTTCCGTTATCAAATGCACAGAACGCTGCGGAATCACGCATGATTCGTGGTGAAAATCATACATTTACTGTCGTTCTGCTTAATGTTCGTTGTCATTATAATTAGAATAAAAATTCCAATGTGCATAAATTAGTTAGAACATAATTTTAGACTCACTTTCACAGTTTCGCCCTGTGTATCCATTCGGGCAAGTGCACGTGTAGTCTTTCCCGGTGTCTCTGCATGTTCCATTATTTTTGCAGGGATTTGGAGAGCAGCGCAGAGGACCTGAAATGGAAAAGCATTTTTATGAGATTCGACCCGCACCTGTTTCTAAAGTTAAGTTTACACTATTATTAGGCCTGTTATGTTAACAATTATGAATCATACCAATAATTATCATTTATATTTGATTATTTGCTGTTGATTTTGTTGCCGGTGATGTATTTAAAACTTTTGATGACAAGAAGTTCAATTTATGAAAATCCAAGTTTGAATATAAGATTGAATATTAACTTTTCTCTACAGGTCATCAACACCCGGTGACCGAACTACCGACATGACATGGAACGACCCAGCTGTATCAATTCCATTTTACTAAATGTTGATAGGACTCAAGGAGTGTACCGATATTAAAACACACGACAGATTATCACGCGACACTTAAACACAGACAGACAGACACATGATTCGTGGTGAAAATCACTCATTTACTGTCGTTCTGCTTAGTGTTTGTTGTCATTATAATTAGAATAAAAATTCTAATGTGCATAAATTAGTTAGAACATAATTTTAGACTCACTTTCACAGTTTCGCCCTGTGTATCCATTCGGGCAAGTGCACGTGTAGTCTTTCCCGGTGTCTCTGCATGTTCCATTATTTTTGCAGGGATTTGGAGAGCAGCGCAGAGGACCTGAAATGGAAAAGCATTTATGAGATTCGACCTGCACATGTTTCTAAAGTTAAGTTTACACTATTATTAGGCCTGTTATGTTAACAATAATTATGAATAATACCAATAATTATCATTTATATTTGAATATTTGCTGTTGATTTTGCTGCCGGTGATGTATTTAAAACTTTTGATGACAAGAAGTTCAAGTTATGAAAATCCAAGTTTGAATATAAGATTGAATATTAACTTTTCTCTTTTGTCCTTAAAACTTAATTAATAATTAATTGCCAAAAATTGGTTGAACTGACGCTCTGTTATTTCCGAGCCTTTTCTGGAACGAAGAGTCAAAATACATCCACACAAACAGGAAGACAAACTTTCGGAAATATATTAAAGATGTTGATAGGGAAAAGACTCAAGGTTACCACGTCTAATGGAACAGATATTTTTCTCATTTGGAGCGCAGACTGTTTCGTGTACATGTTATTTATGAAAGCTTTTAGAGACACATCCTCTCCATAATCGTGCGTAGCCATGGGATAATTATTATTAGGGACAGTCACTGCCTCGATTACGGTCGCGTCCGTTATCAAAGGCACAGAGCGCTGCGGAATCACGCATGATTCGAGGTGAAAATCACACATCTACTGCCGTTCTGCTTAACCCTCGGGCTATCAAGGGGGGTGGTTGCCACCCCCCTAGGTTTTTCGCAAATCAAACGCGTTCCGTCTGGAATAAAATTTTGAAAAAATTGGTAGCTGTAGAGGGTTCATTGGGACACATTTTGAGCTAAACGTTTTGATGATGCCCCCTACCGTTCAAAAGTTACACTCGATATACCCAAGGTACCAGGGGAAGGTGGATACCACCCCCTTAGAATATCGTCTGTAACTTTTCCGCCCCTTAATATTAAGAGACACAAATTATACCATTCTATAGAGGGAATGTGGGGCTACATTTCCATGCTCATTGAGTTGTCTTTTGACAACCGGAAGTGCTCAAAATAATTTAAAATATATATATATATAAAGGTGTTTTATTTTCATAAAATTGTCATGTTTTTTCTATTATAACTTATCCATAATTTATTTTTTAATATAAATAAACTATGCCTTTCTGTAGAGGGCATTTAGGGCTATTTTTTTAGTATTAAATAATTTAAAATTTGATGACCGGAAGTGCTCAAAATAAATTAAAATGTATAAAAATGTTGGGGTTTTTTGCAACGCGAACCGATATGTGTGCGTAAACGTTTTTCAGCAGCTAAAACAGGTTTTTTTTTGATTTAACATAAAACAGACTTATCACTAGTTTTTATAGTTGAATATTGGACTTTATTATATGTAAACTACTTTTTATATATAAATCATGTATAAAACACACAGAATCTAATATATTCCCTATGCGTAAGCATACATTTTGTGGAATCGATGGGTACCCATGGTAAAAAATTCATAATTTCGAGGTGCCTTCATATTTTCTAAACCTAAATATACCATTTTGTGCAGAAATGAATGCTGAATCCAATGGTGTATCACAAGTTATGATATCTCAAACCAAACCCAAAATCCAGGGGGGTGGTAACCACCCCCCTTGGTAGTCAGCGTTACAAAAAAAAGCTTGGTAGCCTGAGGGTTAATGTTCGTTGTCATTATAATTAGAATAAAAATTCTAATGTTCATAAATTAGTTAGAACATAATTTTAGACTCACTTTCACAGTTTCGCCCTGTGTATCCATTCGGGCAAGTGCACGTGTAGTCTTTCCCGGTGTCTCTGCATGTTCCATTATTTTTGCAGGGATTTGGAGAGCAGCGCAGAGGACCTGAAATGGAAAAGCATTTTTATGAGATTCGACCCGCACCTGTTTCTAAAGTTAAGTTTACACTATTATTAGGCCTGTTATGTTAACAATTATGAATCATACCAATAATTATCATTTATATTTGATTATTTGCTGTTGATTTTGTTGCCGGTGATGTATTTAAAACTTTTGATGACAAGAAGTTCAATTTATGAAAATCCAAGTTTGAATATAAGATTGAATATTAACTTTTCTCTACAGGTCATCAACACCCGGTGACCGAACTACCGACATGACATGGAGCGACCCAGCTGTATCAATTCCATTTTACTAAATGTTGATAGGACTCAAGGAGTGTACCGATATTAAAACACACGACAGATTATCACGCGACACTTAAACACAGACAGACACATGATTCGTGGTGAAAATCACTCATTTACTGTCGTTCTGCTTAGTGTTCGTTGTCATTATAATTAGAATAAAAATTCTAATTTGCATAAATTAGTTAGAACATAATTATTTTTAGACTCACTTTCACAGTTTCGCCCTGTGTATCCATTCGGGCAAGTGCACGTGTAGTCTTTCCCGGTGTCTCTGCATGTTCCATTATTTTTGCAGGGATTTGGAGAGCAGCGCAGAGGACCTGAAATGGAAAAGCATTTATGAGATTCGACCTGCACATGTTTCTAAAGTTAAGTTTACACTATTATTAGGCCTGTTATGTTAACAATTATGAATAATACCAATAATTATCATTTATATTTGAATATTTGCTGTTGATTTTGTTGCCGGTGATGTATTTAAAACTTTTGATGACAAGAAGTTCAAGTTATGAAAATCCAAGTTTGAATATAAGATTGAATATTAACTTTTCTCTTTTGTCCTTAAAACTTAATTAATAATTAATTGCCAAAAATTGGTTGAACCGACGCTCTGTTATTTCCGAGCATTTTCTGGAACGAAGAGTCAAAATACATCCACACAAACAGGAAGACAAACTTTCGGAAATATATTAAAGATGTTGATAGGGATAAGACTCAAGGTTACCACGTCTAATGGAACAGATATTTTTCTCATTTGGAGCGCAGACTGTTTCGTGTACATGTTATTTATGAAAGCTTTTAGAGACACATCCTCTCCATAATCGTGCGTAGCAATGGGGTAATTATTATTAGGGACAGTCACTGCCTCGATTACGGTCGCGTCCGTTATCAAAGGCACAGAGCGCTGCGGAATCACGCATGATTCGAGGTGAAAATCACACATCTACTGCCGTTCTGCTTAATGTTCGTTGTCATTATAATTAGAATAAAAATTGTAATGTGCATAAAGTAGTTAGAACATAATTTTAGACTCACTTTCGCAGGTTCTCCCTGTGTATCCATTCGGGCAAGTGCACGTGTAGTCTTTCCCGGTGTCTCTGCATGTTCCATTATTTTTGCAGGGATTTGGAGAGCAGCGCAGAGGACCTGAAATGGAAAAGCAATTATGAGAATCGACCTGCACATGTTTCTAAAGTTAAGTTTACACTATTATTAGGCCTGTTATGTTAACAATTATGAATAATACCAATAATTATCATTTAGACCCGTGACCGAACTACTGACATGACATGGAGCGACCAGGCTGTATCGATTCCATTTTACTAAATGTTGATAGGACTCAAGGAGTGTACCGATATTAAAACACACGACAGATTATCACGCGACACTTAAACACAGACAGACAGACACATGATTCGTGGTGAAAATCACTCATTTACTGTCGTTCTGCTTAGTGTTTGTTGTCATTATAATTAGAATAAAAATTCTAATGTGCATAAATTAGTTAGAACATAATTTTAGACTCACTTTCACAGTTTCGCCCTGTGTATCCATTCGGGCAAGTGCACGTGTAGTCTTTCCCGGTGTCTCTGCATGTTCCATTATTTTTGCAGGGATTTGGAGAGCAGCGCAGAGGACCTGAAATGGAAAAGCATTTATGAGATTCGACCTGCACATGTTTCTAAAGTTAAGTTTACACTATTATTAGGCCTGTTATGTTAACAATTATGAATAATACCAATAATTATCATTTATATTTGAATATTTGCTGTTGATTTTGCTGCCGGTGATGTATTTAAAACTTTTGATGACAAGAAGTTCAAGTTATGAAAATCCAAGTTTGAATATAAGATTGAATATTAACTTTTCTCTTTTGTCCTTAAAACTTAATTAATAATTAATTGCCAAAAATTGGTTGAACCGACGCTCTGTTATTTCCGAGCCTTTTCTGGAACGAAGAGTCAAAATACATCCACACAAACAGGAAGACAAACTTTCGGAAATATATTAAAGATGTTGATAGGGAAAAGACTCAAGGTTACCACGTCTAATGGAACAGATATTTTTCTCATTTGGAGCGCAGACTGTTTCGTGTACATGTTATTTATGAAAGCTTTTAGAGACACATCCTCTCCATAATCGTGCGTAGCCATGGGATAATTATTATTAGGGACAGTCACTGCCTCGATTACGGTCGCGTCCGTTATCAAAGGCACAGAGCGCTGCGGAATCACGCATGATTCGAGGTGAAAATCACACATCTACTGCCGTTCTGCTTAACCCTCGGGCTATCAAGGGGGGGTGGTTGCCACCCCCCTAGGTTTTTCGCAAATCAAACGCGTTCCGTCTGGAATAAAATTTTGAAAAAATTGGTAGCTGTAGAGGGTTCATTGGGACACATTTTGAGCTAAACGTTTTGATGATGCCCCCTACCGTTCAAAAGTTACACTCGATATACCCAAGGTACCAGGGGAAGGTGGATACCACCCCCTTAGAATATCGTCTGTAACTTTTCCGCCCCTTAATATTAAGAGACACAAATTATACCATTCTATAGAGGGAATGTGGGGCTACATTTCCATGCTCATTGAGTTGTCTTTTGACAACCGGAAGTGCTCAAAATAAATTAAAATATATATAAAGGTGTTTTATTTTCATAAAATTGTCATGTTTTTTCTATTATAACTTATCCATAATTTATTTTTTAATATAAATAAACTATGCCTTTCTGTAGAGGGCATTTAGGGCTATTTTTTAGTATTAAATAATTTAAAATTTGATGACCGGAAGTGCTCAAAATAAATTAAAATGTATAAAAATGTTGGGGTTTTTTGCAACGCGAACCGATATGTGTGCGTAAACGTTTTTCAGCAGCTAAAACAGGTTTTTTTTTGATTTAACATAAAACAGACTTATCACTAGTTTTTATAGTTGAATATTGGACTTTATTATATGTAAACTACTTTTTATATATAAATCATGTATAAAACACACAGAATCTAATATATTCCCTATGCGTAAGCATACATTTTGTGGAATCGATGGGTACCCATGGTAAAAAATTCATAATTTCGAGGTGCCTTCATATTTTCTAAACCTAAATATACCATTTTGTGCAGAAATGAATGCTGAATCCAATGGTGTATCACAAGTTATGATATCTCAAACCAAACCCAAAATCCAGGGGGGTGGTAACCACCCCCCCTTGGTAGTCAGTGTTACAAAAAAAGCTTGGTAGCCTGAGGGTTAATGTTCGTTGTCATTATAATTAGAATAAAAATTCTAATGTTCATAAATTAGTTAGAACATAATTTTAGACTCACTTTCACAGTTTCGCCCTGTGTATCCATTCGGGCAAGTGCACGTGTAGTCTTTCCCGGTGTCTCTGCATGTTCCATTATTTTTGCAGGGATTTGGAGAGCAGCGCAGAGGACCTGAAATGGAAAAGCATTTTTATGAGATTCGACCCGCACCTGTTTCTAAAGTTAAGTTTACACTATTATTAGGCCTGTTATGTTAACAATTATGAATCATACCAATAATTATCATTTATATTTGATTATTTGCTGTTGATTTTGTTGCCGGTGATGTATTTAAAACTTTTGATGACAAGAAGTTCAATTTATGAAAATCCAAGTTTGAATATAAGATTGAATATTAACTTTTCTCTACAGGTCATCAACACCCGGTGACCGAACTACCGACATGACATGGAGCGACCCAGCTGTATCAATTCCATTTTACTAAATGTTGATAGGACTCAAGGAGTGTACCGATATTAAAACACACGACAGATTATCACGCGACACTTAAACACAGACAGACAGACACATGATTCGTGGTGAAAATCACATATTTACTGTCGTTCTGCTTAGTGTTCGTTGTCATTATAATTAGAATAAAAATTCTAATTTGCATAAATTAGTTAGAACATAATTATTTTTAGACTCACTTTCACAGTTTCGCCCTGTGTATCCATTCGGGCAAGTGCACGTGTAGTCTTTCCCGGTGTCTCTGCATGTTCCATTATTTTTGCAGGGATTTGGAGAGCAGCGCAGAGGACCTGAAATGGAAAAGCATTTATGAGATTCGACCTGCACATGTTTCTAAAGTTAAGTTTACACTATTATTAGGCCTGTTATGTTAACAATTATGAATAATACCAATAATTATCATTTATATTTGAATATTTGCTGTTGATTTTGTTGCCGGTGATGTATTTAAAACTTTTGATGACAAGAAGTTCAAGTTATGAAAATCCAAGTTTGAATATAAGATTGAATATTAACTTTTCTCTTTTGTCCTTAAAACTTAATTAATAATTAATTGCCAAAAATTGGTTGAACCGACGCTCTGTTATTTCCGAGCATTTTCTGGAACGAAGAGTCAAAATACATCCACACAAACAGGAAGACAAACTTTCGGAAATATATTAAAGATGTTGATAGGGATAAGACTCAAGGTTACCACGTCTAATGGAACAGATATTTTTCTCATTTGGAGCGCAGACTGTTTCGTGTACATGTTATTTATGAAAGCTTTTAGAGACACATCCTCTCCATAATCGTGCGTAGCAATGGGGTAATTATTATTAGGGACAGTCACTGCCTCGATTACGGTCGCGTCCGTTATCAAAGGCACAGAGCGCTGCGGAATCACGCATGATTCGAGGTGAAAATCACACATCTACTGCCGTTCTGCTTAATGTTCGTTGTCATTATAATTAGAATAAAAATTGTAATGTGCATAAAGTAGTTAGAACATAATTTTAGACTCACTTTCGCAGGTTCTCCCTGTGTATCCATTCGGGCAAGTGCACGTGTAGTCTTTCCCGGTGTCTCTGCATGTTCCATTATTTTTGCAGGGATTTGGAGAGCAGCGCAGAGGACCTGAAATGGAAAAGCAATTATGAGATTCGACCTGCACATGTTTCTAAAGTTAAGTTTACACTATTATTAGGCCTGTTATGTTAACAATTATGAATAATACCAATAATTATCATTTAGACCCGTGACCGAACTACTGACATGACATGGAGCGACCAGGCTGTATCGATTCCATTTTACTAAATGTTGATAGGACTCAAGGAGTGTACCGATATTAAAACACACGACAGATTATCACGCGACACTTAAACACAGACAGACAGACACATGATTCGTGGTGAAAATCACTCATTTACTGTCGTTCTGCTTAGTGTTTGTTGTCATTATAATTAGAATAAAAATTCTAATGTGCATAAATTAGTTAGAACATAATTTTAGACTCACTTTCACAGTTTCGCCCTGTGTATCCATTCGGGCAAGTGCACGTGTAGTCTTTCCCGGTGTCTCTGCATGTTCCATTATTTTTGCAGGGATTTGGAGAGCAGCGCAGAGGACCTGAAATGGAAAAGCATTTATGAGATTCGACCTGCACATGTTTCTAAAGTTAAGTTTACACTATTATTAGGCCTGTTATGTTAACAATTATGAATAATACCAATAATTATCATTTATATTTGAATATTTGCTGTTGATTTTGCTGCCGGTGATGTATTTAAAACTTTTGATGACAAGAAGTTCAAGTTATGAAAATCCAAGTTTGAATATAAGATTGAATATTAACTTTTCTCTTTTGTCCTTAAAACTTAATTAATAATTAATTGCCAAAAATTGGTTGAACCGACGCTCTGTTATTTCCGAGCCTTTTCTGGAACGAAGAGTCAAAATACATCCACACAAACAGGAAGACAAACTTTCGGAAATATATTAAAGATGTTGATAGGGAAAAGACTCAAGGTTACCACGTCTAATGGAACAGATATTTTTCTCATTTGGAGCGCAGACTGTTTCGTGTACATGTTATTTATGAAAGCTTTTAGAGACACATCCTCTCCATAATCGTGCGTAGCCATGGGATAATTATTATTAGGGACAGTCACTGCCTCGATTACGGTCGCGTCCGTTATCAAAGGCACAGAGCGCTGCGGAATCACGCATGATTCGAGGTGAAAATCACACATCTACTGCCGTTCTGCTTAACCCTCGGGCTATCAAGGGGGGGTGGTTGCCACCCCCCTAGGGTTTTCGCAAATCAAACGCGTTCCGTCTGGAATACAATTTTGAAAAAATTGGTAGCTGTAGAGGGTTCATTGGGACACATTTTGAGCTAAACGTTTTGATGATGCCCCCTACCGTTCAAAAGTTACACTCGATATACCCAAGGTACCAGGGGAAGGTGGATACCACCCCCCTTAGAATATCGTCTGTAACTTTTCCGCCCCTTAATATTAAGAGACACAAATTATACCATTCTATAGAGGGAATGTGGGGCTACATTTCCATGCTCATTGAGTTGTCTTTTGACAACCGGAAGTGCTCAAAATAAATTAAAATATATATAAAGGTGTTTTATTTTCATAAAATTGTCATGTTTTTTCTATTATAACTTATCCATAATTTATTTTTTAATATAAATAAACTATGCCTTTCTGTAGAGGGCATTTAGGGCTATTTTTTAGTATTAAATAATTTAAAATTTGATGACCGGAAGTGCTCAAAATAAATTAAAATGTATAAAAATGTTGGGGTTTTTTGCAACGCGAACCGATATGTGTGCGTAAACGTTTTTCAGCAGCTAAAACAGGTTTTTTTTTGATTTAACATAAAACAGACTTATCACTAGTTTTTATAGTTGAATATTGGACTTTATTATATGTAAACTACTTTTTATATATAAATCATGTATAAAACACACAGAATCTAATATATTCCATATGCGTAAGCATACATTTTGTGGAATCGATGGGTACCCATGGTAAAAAATTCATAATTTCGAGGTGCCTTCATATTTTCTAAACCTAAATATACCATTTTGTGCAGAAATGAATGCTGAATCCAATGGTGTATCACAAGTTATGATATCTCAAACCAAACCCAAAATCCAGGGGGGTGGTAACCACCCCCCCTTGGTAGTCAGTGTTACAAAAAAAGCTTGGTAGCCTGAGGGTTAATGTTCGTTGTCATTATAATTAGAATAAAAATTCTAATGTTCATAAATTAGTTAGAACATAATTTTAGACTCACTTTCACAGTTTCGCCCTGTGTATCCATTCGGGCAAGTGCACGTGTAGTCTTTCCCGGTGTCTCTGCATGTTCCATTATTTTTGCAGGGATTTGGAGAGCAGCGCAGAGGACCTGAAATGGAAAAGCATTTTTATGAGATTCGACCCGCACCTGTTTCTAAAGTTAAGTTTACACTATTATTAGGCCTGTTATGTTAACAATTATGAATCATACCAATAATTATCATTTATATTTGATTATTTGCTGTTGATTTTGTTGCCGGTGATGTATTTAAAACTTTTGATGACAAGAAGTTCAATTTATGAAAATCCAAGTTTGAATATAAGATTGAATATTAACTTTTCTCTACAGGTCATCAACACCCGGTGACCGAACTACCGACATGACATGGAGCGACCCAGCTGTATCAATTCCATTTTACTAAATGTTGATAGGACTCAAGGAGTGTACCGATATTAAAACACACGACAGATTATCACGCGACACTTAAACACAGACAGACAGACACATGATTCGTGGTGAAAATCACATATTTACTGTCGTTCTGCTTAGTGTTCGTTGTCATTATAATTAGAATAAAAATTCTAATTTGCATAAATTAGTTAGAACATAATTATTTTTAGACTCACTTTCACAGTTTCGCCCTGTGTATCCATTCGGGCAAGTGCACGTGTAGTCTTTCCCGGTGTCTCTGCATGTTCCATTATTTTTGCAGGGATTTGGAGAGCAGCGCAGAGGACCTGAAATGGAAAAGCATTTATGAGATTCGACCTGCACATGTTTCTAAAGTTAAGTTTACACTATTATTAGGCCTGTTATGTTAACAATTATGAATAATACCAATAATTATCATTTATATTTGAATATTTGCTGTTGATTTTGTTGCCGGTGATGTATTTAAAACTTTTGATGACAAGAAGTTCAAGTTATGAAAATCCAAGTTTGAATATAAGATTGAATATTAACTTTTCTCTTTTGTCCTTAAAACTTAATTAATAATTAATTGCCAAAAATTGGTTGAACCGACGCTCTGTTATTTCCGAGCATTTTCTGGAACGAAGAGTCAAAATACATCCACACAAACAGGAAGACAAACTTTCGGAAATATATTAAAGATGTTGATAGGGATAAGACTCAAGGTTACCACGTCTAATGGAACAGATATTTTTCTCATTTGGAGCGCAGACTGTTTCGTGTACATGTTATTTATGAAAGCTTTTAGAGACACATCCTCTCCATAATCGTGCGTAGCAATGGGGTAATTATTATTAGGGACAGTCACTGCCTCGATTACGGTCGCGTCCGTTATCAAAGGCACAGAGCGCTGCGGAATCACGCATGATTCGAGGTGAAAATCACACATCTACTGCCGTTCTGCTTAATGTTCGTTGTCATTATAATTAGAATAAAAATTGTAATGTGCATAAAGTAGTTAGAACATAATTTTAGACTCACTTTCGCAGGTTCTCCCTGTGTATCCATTCGGGCAAGTGCACGTGTAGTCTTTCCCGGTGTCTCTGCATGTTCCATTATTTTTGCAGGGATTTGGAGAGCAGCGCAGAGGACCTGAAATGGAAAAGCAATTATGAGATTCGACCTGCACATGTTTCTAAAGTTAAGTTTACACTATTATTAGGCCTGTTATGTTAACAATTATGAATAATACCAATAATTATCATTTAGACCCGTGACCGAACTACTGACATGACATGGAGCGACCAGGCTGTATCGATTCCATTTTACTAAATGTTGATAGGACTCAAGGAGTGTACCGATATTAAAACACACGACAGATTATCACGCGACACTTAAACACAGACAGACAGACACATGATTCGTGGTGAAAATCACTCATTTACTGTCGTTCTGCTTAGTGTTTGTTGTCATTATAATTAGAATAAAAATTCTAATGTGCATAAATTAGTTAGAACATAATTTTAGACTCACTTTCACAGTTTCGCCCTGTGTATCCATTCGGGCAAGTGCACGTGTAGTCTTTCCCGGTGTCTCTGCATGTTCCATTATTTTTGCAGGGATTTGGAGAGCAGCGCAGAGGACCTGAAATGGAAAAGCATTTATGAGATTCGACCTGCACATGTTTCTAAAGTTAAGTTTACACTATTATTAGGCCTGTTATGTTAACAATTATGAATAATACCAATAATTATCATTTATATTTGAATATTTGCTGTTGATTTTGCTGCCGGTGATGTATTTAAAACTTTTGATGACAAGAAGTTCAAGTTATGAAAATCCAAGTTTGAATATAAGATTGAATATTAACTTTTCTCTTTTGTCCTTAAAACTTAATTAATAATTAATTGCCAAAAATTGGTTGAACCGACGCTCTGTTATTTCCGAGCCTTTTCTGGAACGAAGAGTCAAAATACATCCACACAAACAGGAAGACAAACTTTCGGAAATATATTAAAGATGTTGATAGGGAAAAGACTCAAGGTTACCACGTCTAATGGAACAGATATTTTTCTCATTTGGAGCGCAGACTGTTTCGTGTACATGTTATTTATGAAAGCTTTTAGAGACACATCCTCTCCATAATCGTGCGTAGCCATGGGATAATTATTATTAGGGACAGTCACTGCCTCGATTACGGTCGCGTCCGTTATCAAAGGCACAGAGCGCTGCGGAATCACGCATGATTCGAGGTGAAAATCACACATCTACTGCCGTTCTGCTTAACCCTCGGGCTATCAAGGGGGGGTGGTTGCCACCCCCCTAGGGTTTTCGCAAATCAAACGCGTTCCGTCTGGAATACAATTTTGAAAAAATTGGTAGCTGTAGAGGGTTCATTGGGACACATTTTGAGCTAAACGTTTTGATGATGCCCCCTACCGTTCAAAAGTTACACTCGATATACCCAAGGTACCAGGGGAAGGTGGATACCACCCCCCTTAGAATATCGTCTGTAACTTTTCCGCCCCTTAATATTAAGAGACACAAATTATACCATTCTATAGAGGGAATGTGGGGCTACATTTCCATGCTCATTGAGTTGTCTTTTGACAACCGGAAGTGCTCAAAATAAATTAAAATATATATAAAGGTGTTTTATTTTCATAAAATTGTCATGTTTTTTCTATTATAACTTATCCATAATTTATTTTTTAATATAAATAAACTATGCCTTTCTGTAGAGGGCATTTAGGGCTATTTTTTAGTATTAAATAATTTAAAATTTGATGACCGGAAGTGCTCAAAATAAATTAAAATGTATAAAAATGTTGGGGTTTTTTGCAACGCGAACCGATATGTGTGCGTAAACGTTTTTCAGCAGCTAAAACAGGTTTTTTTTTGATTTAACATAAAACAGACTTATCACTAGTTTTTATAGTTGAATATTGGACTTTATTATATGTAAACTACTTTTTATATATAAATCATGTATAAAACACACAGAATCTAATATATTCCATATGCGTAAGCATACATTTTGTGGAATCGATGGGTACCCATGGTAAAAAATTCATAATTTCGAGGTGCCTTCATATTTTCTAAACCTAAATATACCATTTTGTGCAGAAATGAATGCTGAATCCAATGGTGTATCACAAGTTATGATATCTCAAACCAAACCCAAAATCCAGGGGGGTGGTAACCACCCCCCTTGGTAGTCAGCGTTACAAAAAAAGCTTGGTAGCCTGAGGGTTAATGTTCGTTGTCATTATAATTAGAATAAAAATTCTAATGTTCATAAATTAGTTAGAACATAATTTTAGACTCACTTTCACAGTTTCGCCCTGTGTATCCATTCGGGCAAGTGCACGTGTAGTCTTTCCCGGTGTCTCTGCATGTTCCATTATTTTTGCAGGGATTTGGAGAGCAGCGCAGAGGACCTGAAATGGAAAAGCATTTTTATGAGATTCGACCCGCACCTGTTTCTAAAGTTAAGTTTACACTATTATTAGGCCTGTTATGTTAACAATTATGAATCATACCAATAATTATCATTTATATTTGATTATTTGCTGTTGATTTTGTTGCCGGTGATGTATTTAAAACTTTTGATGACAAGAAGTTCAATTTATGAAAATCCAAGTTTGAATATAAGATTGAATATTAACTTTTCTCTACAGGTCATCAACACCCGGTGACCGAACTACCGACATGACATGGAACGACCCAGCTGTATCAATTCCATTTTACTAAATGTTGATAGGACTCAAGGAGTGTACCGATATTAAAACACACGACAGATTATCACGCGACACTTAAACACAGACAGACAGACACATGATTCGTGGTGAAAATCACTCATTTACTGTCGTTCTGCTTAGTGTTTGTTGTCATTATAATTAGAATAAAAATTCTAATGTGCATAAATTAGTTAGAACATAATTTTAGACTCACTTTCACAGTTTCGCCCTGTGTATCCATTCGGGCAAGTGCACGTGTAGTCTTTCCCGGTGTCTCTGCATGTTCCATTATTTTTGCAGGGATTTGGAGAGCAGCGCAGAGGACCTGAAATGGAAAAGCATTTATGAGATTCGACCTGCACATGTTTCTAAAGTTAAGTTTACACTATTATTAGGCCTGTTATGTTAACAATAATTATGAATAATACCAATAATTATCATTTATATTTGAATATTTGCTGTTGATTTTGCTGCCGGTGATGTATTTAAAACTTTTGATGACAAGAAGTTCAAGTTATGAAAATCCAAGTTTGAATATAAGATTGAATATTAACTTTTCTCTTTTGTCCTTAAAACTTAATTAATAATTAATTGCCAAAAATTGGTTGAACTGACGCTCTGTTATTTCCGAGCCTTTTCTGGAACGAAGAGTCAAAATACATCCACACAAACAGGAAGACAAACTTTCGGAAATATATTAAAGATGTTGATAGGGAAAAGACTCAAGGTTACCACGTCTAATGGAACAGATATTTTTCTCATTTGGAGCGCAGACTGTTTCGTGTACATGTTATTTATGAAAGCTTTTAGAGACACATCCTCTCCATAATCGTGCGTAGCCATGGGATAATTATTATTAGGGACAGTCACTGCCTCGATTACGGTCGCGTCCGTTATCAAAGGCACAGAGCGCTGCGGAATCACGCATGATTCGAGGTGAAAATCACACATCTACTGCCGTTCTGCTTAACCCTCGGGCTATCAAGGGGGGTGGTTGCCACCCCCCTAGGTTTTTCGCAAATCAAACGCGTTCCGTCTGGAATAAAATTTTGAAAAAATTGGTAGCTGTAGAGGGTTCATTGGGACACATTTTGAGCTAAACGTTTTGATGATGCCCCCTACCGTTCAAAAGTTACACTCGATATACCCAAGGTACCAGGGGAAGGTGGATACCACCCCCCTTAGAATATCGTCTGTAACTTTTCCGCCCCTTAATATTAAGAGACACAAATTATACCATTCTATAGAGGGAATGTGGGGCTACATTTCCATGCTCATTGAGTTGTCTTTTGACAACCGGAAGTGCTCAAAATAATTTAAAATATATATATATATAAAGGTGTTTTATTTTCATAAAATTGTCATGTTTTTTCTATTATAACTTATCCATAATTTATTTTTTAATATAAATAAACTATGCCTTTCTGTAGAGGGCATTTAGGGCTATTTTTTAGTATTAAATAATTTAAAATTTGATGACCGGAAGTGCTCAAAATAAATTAAAATGTATAAAAATGTTGGGGTTTTTTGCAACGCGAACCGATATGTGTGCGTAAACGTTTTTCAGCAGCTAAAACAGGTTTTTTTTTGATTTAACATAAAACAGACTTATCACTAGTTTTTATAGTTGAATATTGGACTTTATTATATGTAAACTACTTTTTATATATAAATCATGTATAAAACACACAGAATCTAATATATTCCCTATGCGTAAGCATACATTTTGTGGAATCGATGGGTACCCATGGTAAAAAATTCATAATTTCGAGGTGCCTTCATATTTTCTAAACCTAAATATACCATTTTGTGCAGAAATGAATGCTGAATCCAATGGTGTATCACAAGTTATGATATCTCAAACCAAACCCAAAATCCAGGGGGGTGGTAACCACCCCCCTTGGTAGTCAGCGTTACAAAAAAAAGCTTGGTAGCCTGAGGGTTAATGTTCGTTGTCATTATAATTAGAATAAAAATTCTAATGTTCATAAATTAGTTAGAACATAATTTTAGACTCACTTTCACAGTTTCGCCCTGTGTATCCATTCGGGCAAGTGCACGTGTAGTCTTTCCCGGTGTCTCTGCATGTTCCATTATTTTTGCAGGGATTTGGAGAGCAGCGCAGAGGACCTGAAATGGAAAAGCATTTTTATGAGATTCGACCCGCACCTGTTTCTAAAGTTAAGTTTACACTATTATTAGGCCTGTTATGTTAACAATTATGAATCATACCAATAATTATCATTTATATTTGATTATTTGCTGTTGATTTTGTTGCCGGTGATGTATTTAAAACTTTTGATGACAAGAAGTTCAATTTATGAAAATCCAAGTTTGAATATAAGATTGAATATTAACTTTTCTCTACAGGTCATCAACACCCGGTGACCGAACTACCGACATGACATGGAGCGACCCAGCTGTATCAATTCCATTTTACTAAATGTTGATAGGACTCAAGGAGTGTACCGATATTAAAACACACGACAGATTATCACGCGACACTTAAACACAGACAGACACATGATTCGTGGTGAAAATCACTCATTTACTGTCGTTCTGCTTAGTGTTCGTTGTCATTATAATTAGAATAAAAATTCTAATTTGCATAAATTAGTTAGAACATAATTATTTTTAGACTCACTTTCACAGTTTCGCCCTGTGTATCCATTCGGGCAAGTGCACGTGTAGTCTTTCCCGGTGTCTCTGCATGTTCCATTATTTTTGCAGGGATTTGGAGAGCAGCGCAGAGGACCTGAAATGGAAAAGCATTTATGAGATTCGACCTGCACATGTTTCTAAAGTTAAGTTTACACTATTATTAGGCCTGTTATGTTAACAATTATGAATAATACCAATAATTATCATTTATATTTGAATATTTGCTGTTGATTTTGTTGCCGGTGATGTATTTAAAACTTTTGATGACAAGAAGTTCAAGTTATGAAAATCCAAGTTTGAATATAAGATTGAATATTAACTTTTCTCTTTTGTCCTTAAAACTTAATTAATAATTAATTGCCAAAAATTGGTTGAACCGACGCTCTGTTATTTCCGAGCATTTTCTGGAACGAAGAGTCAAAATACATCCACACAAACAGGAAGACAAACTTTCGGAAATATATTAAAGATGTTGATAGGGATAAGACTCAAGGTTACCACGTCTAATGGAACAGATATTTTTCTCATTTGGAGCGCAGACTGTTTCGTGTACATGTTATTTATGAAAGCTTTTAGAGACACATCCTCTCCATAATCGTGCGTAGCAATGGGGTAATTATTATTAGGGACAGTCACTGCCTCGATTACGGTCGCGTCCGTTATCAAAGGCACAGAGCGCTGCGGAATCACGCATGATTCGAGGTGAAAATCACACATCTACTGCCGTTCTGCTTAATGTTCGTTGTCATTATAATTAGAATAAAAATTGTAATGTGCATAAAGTAGTTAGAACATAATTTTAGACTCACTTTCGCAGGTTCTCCCTGTGTATCCATTCGGGCAAGTGCACGTGTAGTCTTTCCCGGTGTCTCTGCATGTTCCATTATTTTTGCAGGGATTTGGAGAGCAGCGCAGAGGACCTGAAATGGAAAAGCAATTATGAGAATCGACCTGCACATGTTTCTAAAGTTAAGTTTACACTATTATTAGGCCTGTTATGTTAACAATTATGAATAATACCAATAATTATCATTTAGACCCGTGACCGAACTACTGACATGACATGGAGCGACCAGGCTGTATCGATTCCATTTTACTAAATGTTGATAGGACTCAAGGAGTGTACCGATATTAAAACACACGACAGATTATCACGCGACACTTAAACACAGACAGACAGACACATGATTCGTGGTGAAAATCACTCATTTACTGTCGTTCTGCTTAGTGTTTGTTGTCATTATAATTAGAATAAAAATTCTAATGTGCATAAATTAGTTAGAACATAATTTTAGACTCACTTTCACAGTTTCGCCCTGTGTATCCATTCGGGCAAGTGCACGTGTAGTCTTTCCCGGTGTCTCTGCATGTTCCATTATTTTTGCAGGGATTTGGAGAGCAGCGCAGAGGACCTGAAATGGAAAAGCATTTATGAGATTCGACCTGCACATGTTTCTAAAGTTAAGTTTACACTATTATTAGGCCTGTTATGTTAACAATTATGAATAATACCAATAATTATCATTTATATTTGAATATTTGCTGTTGATTTTGCTGCCGGTGATGTATTTAAAACTTTTGATGACAAGAAGTTCAAGTTATGAAAATCCAAGTTTGAATATAAGATTGAATATTAACTTTTCTCTTTTGTCCTTAAAACTTAATTAATAATTAATTGCCAAAAATTGGTTGAACCGACGCTCAGTTATTTCCGAGCCTTTTCTGGAACGAAGAGTCAAAATACATCCACACAAACAGGAAGACAAACTTTCGGAAATATATTAAAGATGTTGATAGGGAAAAGACTCAAGGTTACCACGTCTAATGGAACAGATATTTTTCTCATTTGGAGCGCAGACTGTTTCGTGTACATGTTATTTATGAAAGCTTTTAGAGACACATCCTCTCCATAATCGTGCGTAGCCATGGGATAATTATTATTAGGGACAGTCACTGCCTCGATTACGGTCGCGTCCGTTATCAAAGGCACAGAGCGCTGCGGAATCACGCATGATTCGAGGTGAAAATCACACATCTACTGCCGTTCTGCTTAACCCTCGGGCTATCAAGGGGGGGTGGTTGCCACCCCCCTAGGTTTTTCGCAAATCAAACGCGTTCCGTCTGGAATAAAATTTTGAAAAAATTGGTAGCTGTAGAGGGTTCATTGGGACACATTTTGAGCTAAACGTTTTGATGATGCCCCCTACCGTTCAAAAGTTACACTCGATATACCCAAGGTACCAGGGGAAGGTGGATACCACCCCCTTAGAATATCGTCTGTAACTTTTCCGCCCCTTAATATTAAGAGACACAAATTATACCATTCTATAGAGGGAATGTGGGGCTACATTTCCATGCTCATTGAGTTGTCTTTTGACAACCGGAAGTGCTCAAAATAAATTAAAATATATATAAAGGTGTTTTATTTTCATAAAATTGTCATGTTTTTTCTATTATAACTTATCCATAATTTATTTTTTAATATAAATAAACTATGCCTTTCTGTAGAGGGCATTTAGGGCTATTTTTTAGTATTAAATAATTTAAAATTTGATGACCGGAAGTGCTCAAAATAAATTAAAATGTATAAAAATGTTGGGGTTTTTTGCAACGCGAACCGATATGTGTGCGTAAACGTTTTTCAGCAGCTAAAACAGGTTTTTTTTTGATTTAACATAAAACAGACTTATCACTAGTTTTTATAGTTGAATATTGGACTTTATTATATGTAAACTACTTTTTATATATAAATCATGTATAAAACACACAGAATCTAATATATTCCCTATGCGTAAGCATACATTTTGTGGAATCGATGGGTACCCATGGTAAAAAATTCATAATTTCGAGGTGCCTTCATATTTTCTAAACCTAAATAT
Source organism: Lumbricus terrestris (assembly GCA_949752735.1). Taxonomy (NCBI): domain Eukaryota; kingdom Metazoa; phylum Annelida; class Clitellata; order Crassiclitellata; family Lumbricidae; genus Lumbricus; species Lumbricus terrestris. The sequence goes on along the minus strand of OX457051.1, from coordinate 11,649,422 downwards.
ACCATTTTGTGCAGAAATGAATGCTGAATCCAATGGTGTATCACAAGTTATGATATCTCAAACCAAACCCAAAATCCAGGGGGGTGGTAACCACCCCCCCTTGGTAGTCAGTGTTACAAAAAAAGCTTGGTAGCCTGAGGGTTAATGTTCGTTGTCATTATAATTAGAATAAAAATTCTAATGTTCATAAATTAGTTAGAACATAATTTTAGACTCACTTTCACAGTTTCGCCCTGTGTATCCATTCGGGCAAGTGCACGTGTAGTCTTTCCCGGTGTCTCTGCATGTTCCATTATTTTTGCAGGGATTTGGAGAGCAGCGCAGAGGACCTGAAATGGAAAAGCATTTTTATGAGATTCGACCCGCACCTGTTTCTAAAGTTAAGTTTACACTATTATTAGGCCTGTTATGTTAACAATTATGAATCATACCAATAATTATCATTTATATTTGATTATTTGCTGTTGATTTTGTTGCCGGTGATGTATTTAAAACTTTTGATGACAAGAAGTTCAATTTATGAAAATCCAAGTTTGAATATAAGATTGAATATTAACTTTTCTCTACAGGTCATCAACACCCGGTGACCGAACTACCGACATGACATGGAGCGACCCAGCTGTATCAATTCCATTTTACTAAATGTTGATAGGACTCAAGGAGTGTACCGATATTAAAACACACGACAGATTATCACGCGACACTTAAACACAGACAGACAGACACATGATTCGTGGTGAAAATCACATATTTACTGTCGTTCTGCTTAGTGTTCGTTGTCATTATAATTAGAATAAAAATTCTAATTTGCATAAATTAGTTAGAACATAATTATTTTTAGACTCACTTTCACAGTTTCGCCCTGTGTATCCATTCGGGCAAGTGCACGTGTAGTCTTTCCCGGTGTCTCTGCATGTTCCATTATTTTTGCAGGGATTTGGAGAGCAGCGCAGAGGACCTGAAATGGAAAAGCATTTATGAGATTCGACCTGCACATGTTTCTAAAGTTAAGTTTACACTATTATTAGGCCTGTTATGTTAACAATTATGAATAATACCAATAATTATCATTTATATTTGAATATTTGCTGTTGATTTTGTTGCCGGTGATGTATTTAAAACTTTTGATGACAAGAAGTTCAAGTTATGAAAATCCAAGTTTGAATATAAGATTGAATATTAACTTTTCTCTTTTGTCCTTAAAACTTAATTAATAATTAATTGCCAAAAATTGGTTGAACCGACGCTCTGTTATTTCCGAGCATTTTCTGGAACGAAGAGTCAAAATACATCCACACAAACAGGAAGACAAACTTTCGGAAATATATTAAAGATGTTGATAGGGATAAGACTCAAGGTTACCACGTCTAATGGAACAGATATTTTTCTCATTTGGAGCGCAGACTGTTTCGTGTACATGTTATTTATGAAAGCTTTTAGAGACACATCCTCTCCATAATCGTGCGTAGCAATGGGGTAATTATTATTAGGGACAGTCACTGCCTCGATTACGGTCGCGTCCGTTATCAAAGGCACAGAGCGCTGCGGAATCACGCATGATTCGAGGTGAAAATCACACATCTACTGCCGTTCTGCTTAATGTTCGTTGTCATTATAATTAGAATAAAAATTGTAATGTGCATAAAGTAGTTAGAACATAATTTTAGACTCACTTTCGCAGGTTCTCCCTGTGTATCCATTCGGGCAAGTGCACGTGTAGTCTTTCCCGGTGTCTCTGCATGTTCCATTATTTTTGCAGGGATTTGGAGAGCAGCGCAGAGGACCTGAAATGGAAAAGCAATTATGAGATTCGACCTGCACATGTTTCTAAAGTTAAGTTTACACTATTATTAGGCCTGTTATGTTAACAATTATGAATAATACCAATAATTATCATTTAGACCCGTGACCGAACTACTGACATGACATGGAGCGACCAGGCTGTATCGATTCCATTTTACTAAATGTTGATAGGACTCAAGGAGTGTACCGATATTAAAACACACGACAGATTATCACGCGACACTTAAACACAGACAGACAGACACATGATTCGTGGTGAAAATCACTCATTTACTGTCGTTCTGCTTAGTGTTTGTTGTCATTATAATTAGAATAAAAATTCTAATGTGCATAAATTAGTTAGAACATAATTTTAGACTCACTTTCACAGTTTCGCCCTGTGTATCCATTCGGGCAAGTGCACGTGTAGTCTTTCCCGGTGTCTCTGCATGTTCCATTATTTTTGCAGGGATTTGGAGAGCAGCGCAGAGGACCTGAAATGGAAAAGCATTTATGAGATTCGACCTGCACATGTTTCTAAAGTTAAGTTTACACTATTATTAGGCCTGTTATGTTAACAATTATGAATAATACCAATAATTATCATTTATATTTGAATATTTGCTGTTGATTTTGCTGCCGGTGATGTATTTAAAACTTTTGATGACAAGAAGTTCAAGTTATGAAAATCCAAGTTTGAATATAAGATTGAATATTAACTTTTCTCTTTTGTCCTTAAAACTTAATTAATAATTAATTGCCAAAAATTGGTTGAACCGACGCTCTGTTATTTCCGAGCCTTTTCTGGAACGAAGAGTCAAAATACATCCACACAAACAGGAAGACAAACTTTCGGAAATATATTAAAGATGTTGATAGGGAAAAGACTCAAGGTTACCACGTCTAATGGAACAGATATTTTTCTCATTTGGAGCGCAGACTGTTTCGTGTACATGTTATTTATGAAAGCTTTTAGAGACACATCCTCTCCATAATCGTGCGTAGCCATGGGATAATTATTATTAGGGACAGTCACTGCCTCGATTACGGTCGCGTCCGTTATCAAAGGCACAGAGCGCTGCGGAATCACGCATGATTCGAGGTGAAAATCACACATCTACTGCCGTTCTGCTTAACCCTCGGGCTATCAAGGGGGGGTGGTTGCCACCCCCCTAGGGTTTTCGCAAATCAAACGCGTTCCGTCTGGAATACAATTTTGAAAAAATTGGTAGCTGTAGAGGGTTCATTGGGACACATTTTGAGCTAAACGTTTTGATGATGCCCCCTACCGTTCAAAAGTTACACTCGATATACCCAAGGTACCAGGGGAAGGTGGATACCACCCCCCTTAGAATATCGTCTGTAACTTTTCCGCCCCTTAATATTAAGAGACACAAATTATACCATTCTATAGAGGGAATGTGGGGCTACATTTCCATGCTCATTGAGTTGTCTTTTGACAACCGGAAGTGCTCAAAATAAATTAAAATATATATAAAGGTGTTTTATTTTCATAAAATTGTCATGTTTTTTCTATTATAACTTATCCATAATTTATTTCTTAATATAAATAAACTATGCCTTTCTGTAGAGGGCATTTAGGGCTATTTTTTAGTATTAAATAATTTAAAATTTGATGACCGGAAGTGCTCAAAATAAATTAAAATGTATAAAAATGTTGGGGTTTTTTGCAACGCGAACCGATATGTGTGCGTAAACGTTTTTCAGCAGCTAAAACAGGTTTTTTTTTGATTTAACATAAAACAGACTTATCACTAGTTTTTATAGTTGAATATTGGACTTTATTATATGTAAACTACTTTTTATATATAAATCATGTATAAAACACACAGAATCTAATATATTCCATATGCGTAAGCATACATTTTGTGGAATCGATGGGTACCCATGGTAAAAAATTCATAATTTCGAGGTGCCTTCATATTTTCTAAACCTAAATATACCATTTTGTGCAGAAATGAATGCTGAATCCAATGGTGTATCACAAGTTATGATATCTCAAACCAAACCCAAAATCCAGGGGGGTGGTAACCACCCCCCTTGGTAGTCAGCGTTACAAAAAAAGCTTGGTAGCCTGAGGGTTAATGTTCGTTGTCATTATAATTAGAATAAAAATTCTAATGTTCATAAATTAGTTAGAACATAATTTTAGACTCACTTTCACAGTTTCGCCCTGTGTATCCATTCGGGCAAGTGCACGTGTAGTCTTTCCCGGTGTCTCTGCATGTTCCATTATTTTTGCAGGGATTTGGAGAGCAGCGCAGAGGACCTGAAATGGAAAAGCATTTTTATGAGATTCGACCCGCACCTGTTTCTAAAGTTAAGTTTACACTATTATTAGGCCTGTTATGTTAACAATTATGAATCATACCAATAATTATCATTTATATTTGATTATTTGCTGTTGATTTTGTTGCCGGTGATGTATTTAAAACTTTTGATGACAAGAAGTTCAATTTATGAAAATCCAAGTTTGAATATAAGATTGAATATTAACTTTTCTCTACAGGTCATCAACACCCGGTGACCGAACTACCGACATGACATGGAGCGACCCAGCTGTATCAATTCCATTTTACTAAATGTTGATAGGACTCAAGGAGTGTACCGATATTAAAACACACGACAGATTATCACGCGACACTTAAACACAGACAGACAGACACATGATTCGTGGTGAAAATCACATATTTACTGTCGTTCTGCTTAGTGTTCGTTGTCATTATAATTAGAATAAAAATTCTAATTTGCATAAATTAGTTAGAACATAATTATTTTTAGACTCACTTTCACAGTTTCGCCCTGTGTATCCATTCGGGCAAGTGCACGTGTAGTCTTTCCCGGTGTCTCTGCATGTTCCATTATTTTTGCAGGGATTTGGAGAGCAGCGCAGAGGACCTGAAATGGAAAAGCATTTATGAGATTCGACCTGCACATGTTTCTAAAGTTAAGTTTACACTATTATTAGGCCTGTTATGTTAACAATAATTATGAATAATACCAATAATTATCATTTATATTTGAATATTTGCTGTTGATTTTGCTGCCGGTGATGTATTTAAAACTTTTGATGACAAGAAGTTCAAGTTATGAAAATCCAAGTTTGAATATAAGATTGAATATTAACTTTTCTCTTTTGTCCTTAAAACTTAATTAATAATTAATTGCCAAAAATTGGTTGAACTGACGCTCTGTTATTTCCGAGCCTTTTCTGGAACGAAGAGTCAAAATACATCCACACAAACAGGAAGACAAACTTTCGGAAATATATTAAAGATGTTGATAGGGAAAAGACTCAAGGTTACCACGTCTAATGGAACAGATATTTTTCTCATTTGGAGCGCAGACTGTTTCGTGTACATGTTATTTATGAAAGCTTTTAGAGACACATCCTCTCCATAATCGTGCGTAGCCATGGGATAATTATTATTAGGGACAGTCACTGCCTCGATTACGGTCGCGTCCGTTATCAAAGGCACAGAGCGCTGCGGAATCACGCATGATTCGAGGTGAAAATCACACATCTACTGCCGTTCTGCTTAACCCTCGGGCTATCAAGGGGGGTGGTTGCCACCCCCCTAGGTTTTTCGCAAATCAAACGCGTTCCGTCTGGAATAAAATTTTGAAAAAATTGGTAGCTGTAGAGGGTTCATTGGGACACATTTTGAGCTAAACGTTTTGATGATGCCCCCTACCGTTCAAAAGTTACACTCGATATACCCAAGGTACCAGGGGAAGGTGGATACCACCCCCCTTAGAATATCGTCTGTAACTTTTCCGCCCCTTAATATTAAGAGACACAAATTATACCATTCTATAGAGGGAATGTGGGGCTACATTTCCATGCTCATTGAGTTGTCTTTTGACAACCGGAAGTGCTCAAAATAATTTAAAATATATATATATATAAAGGTGTTTTAGTTTCATAAAATTGTCATGTTTTTTCTATTATAACTTATCCATAATTTATTTTTTAATATAAATAAACTATGCCTTTCTGTAGAGGGCATTTAGGGCTATTTTTTAGTATTAAATAATTTAAAATTTGATGACCGGAAGTGCTCAAAATAAATTAAAATGTATAAAAATGTTGGGGTTTTTTGCAACGCGAACCGATATGTGTGCGTAAACGTTTTTCAGCAGCTAAAACAGGTTTTTTTTTGATTTAACATAAAACAGACTTATCACTAGTTTTTATAGTTGAATATTGGACTTTATTATATGTAAACTACTTTTTATATATAAATCATGTATAAAACACACAGAATCTAATATATTCCATATGCGTAAGCATACATTTTGTGGAATCGATGGGTACCCATGGTAAAAAATTCATAATTTCGAGGTGCCTTCATATTTTCTAAACCTAAATATACCATTTTGTGCAGAAATGAATGCTGAATCCAATGGTGTATCACAAGTTATGATATCTCAAACCAAACCCAAAATCCAGGGGGGTGGTAACCACCCCCCCTTGGTAGTCAGTGTTACAAAAAAAGCTTGGTAGCCTGAGGGTTAATGTTCGTTGTCATTATAATTAGAATAAAAATTCTAATGTTCATAAATTAGTTAGAACATAATTTTAGACTCACTTTCACAGTTTCGCCCTGTGTATCCATTCGGGCAAGTGCACGTGTAGTCTTTCCCGGTGTCTCTGCATGTTCCATTATTTTTGCAGGGATTTGGAGAGCAGCGCAGAGGACCTGAAATGGAAAAGCATTTTTATGAGATTCGACCCGCACCTGTTTCTAAAGTTAAGTTTACACTATTATTAGGCCTGTTATGTTAACAATTATGAATCATACCAATAATTATCATTTATATTTGATTATTTGCTGTTGATTTTGTTGCCGGTGATGTATTTAAAACTTTTGATGACAAGAAGTTCAATTTATGAAAATCCAAGTTTGAATATAAGATTGAATATTAACTTTTCTCTACAGGTCATCAACACCCGGTGACCGAACTACCGACATGACATGGAGCGACCCAGCTGTATCAATTCCATTTTACTAAATGTTGATAGGACTCAAGGAGTGTACCGATATTAAAACACACGACAGATTATCACGCGACACTTAAACACAGACAGACAGACACATGATTCGTGGTGAAAATCACATATTTACTGTCGTTCTGCTTAGTGTTCGTTGTCATTATAATTAGAATAAAAATTCTAATTTGCATAAATTAGTTAGAACATAATTATTTTTAGACTCACTTTCACAGTTTCGCCCTGTGTATCCATTCGGGCAAGTGCACGTGTAGTCTTTCCCGGTGTCTCTGCATGTTCCATTATTTTTGCAGGGATTTGGAGAGCAGCGCAGAGGACCTGAAATGGAAAAGCATTTATGAGATTCGACCTGCACATGTTTCTAAAGTTAAGTTTACACTATTATTAGGCCTGTTATGTTAACAATTATGAATAATACCAATAATTATCATTTATATTTGAATATTTGCTGTTGATTTTGTTGCCGGTGATGTATTTAAAACTTTTGATGACAAGAAGTTCAAGTTATGAAAATCCAAGTTTGAATATAAGATTGAATATTAACTTTTCTCTTTTGTCCTTAAAACTTAATTAATAATTAATTGCCAAAAATTGGTTGAACCGACGCTCTGTTATTTCCGAGCATTTTCTGGAACGAAGAGTCAAAATACATCCACACAAACAGGAAGACAAACTTTCGGAAATATATTAAAGATGTTGATAGGGATAAGACTCAAGGTTACCACGTCTAATGGAACAGATATTTTTCTCATTTGGAGCGCAGACTGTTTCGTGTACATGTTATTTATGAAAGCTTTTAGAGACACATCCTCTCCATAATCGTGCGTAGCAATGGGGTAATTATTATTAGGGACAGTCACTGCCTCGATTACGGTCGCGTCCGTTATCAAAGGCACAGAGCGCTGCGGAATCACGCATGATTCGAGGTGAAAATCACACATCTACTGCCGTTCTGCTTAATGTTCGTTGTCATTATAATTAGAATAAAAATTGTAATGTGCATAAAGTAGTTAGAACATAATTTTAGACTCACTTTCGCAGGTTCTCCCTGTGTATCCATTCGGGCAAGTGCACGTGTAGTCTTTCCCGGTGTCTCTGCATGTTCCATTATTTTTGCAGGGATTTGGAGAGCAGCGCAGAGGACCTGAAATGGAAAAGCAATTATGAGATTCGACCTGCACATGTTTCTAAAGTTAAGTTTACACTATTATTAGGCCTGTTATGTTAACAATTATGAATAATACCAATAATTATCATTTAGACCCGTGACCGAACTACTGACATGACATGGAGCGACCAGGCTGTATCGATTCCATTTTACTAAATGTTGATAGGACTCAAGGAGTGTACCGATATTAAAACACACGACAGATTATCACGCGACACTTAAACACAGACAGACAGACACATGATTCGTGGTGAAAATCACTCATTTACTGTCGTTCTGCTTAGTGTTTGTTGTCATTATAATTAGAATAAAAATTCTAATGTGCATAAATTAGTTAGAACATAATTTTAGACTCACTTTCACAGTTTCGCCCTGTGTATCCATTCGGGCAAGTGCACGTGTAGTCTTTCCCGGTGTCTCTGCATGTTCCATTATTTTTGCAGGGATTTGGAGAGCAGCGCAGAGGACCTGAAATGGAAAAGCATTTATGAGATTCGACCTGCACATGTTTCTAAAGTTAAGTTTACACTATTATTAGGCCTGTTATGTTAACAATTATGAATAATACCAATAATTATCATTTATACCCGTGACCGAACTACCGACATGACATGGAGCGACCAGGCTGTATCGATTCCATTTTACTAAATGCTGATAGGACTCAAGGAGTGTACCGATATGAAAACACACGACAGATTATCACGCGACACTTAAACACAGACACATCCACAGGTGGCGGGGCGGTGGTGTAGTGGGTATTTTCGTAGCCTTGCAGCCGAGGATTTGCAGGTTTGAATTCACCCCCTTTGCCGCGTAGTGACCTTGGACAAGTCCTTCACTCGCAATTGCTCAGCGCTTCGGCGTCAAATTGCGATGCAGTGTCCGCGTAGCATTCGGAAGCGCCTGTGGTTAGAAAAAGAGCTCGAAAGGGCGATATACAACGCACACATACAAAGAAACAAGCACTCGCACGAACACGGTTCCTCAAATAACGTTTAGCTGTTGTTATTAAAGGTTCGGATGACATGAATTTGACGCTTCGAAAGGTCGGGTTTGATTATCAGTTTGAATATTAACTTTACTCTGCAAGGCCTCAACAGCCGGTGACCGATCTATTGACATGTTATGGGACAAACCTTTGCTATCAAGTCTATAAGCTTTTTACTCAACTAGATGTATTAGCCGGCGTTGCCCGGGAAATTTAAGGTTTTCAACACTGCTCCTCTGGGGTACCCAGCGTTGACCGCTAAATTTCGGGTTTTCGGCAACCCTCCACCCCATCCTGCTTCCCCCAAAAAACCAAACCAGACCCGTCCCTGAGGCGCGGGTCTGTGTGCCTACTGTGGCCTAATAAATTATTGCATGCTGTCTGTGCTGTTAGTATAGTTAATATTTCTGTGATCTGCGTATTATTGCTGCAACTGCATATTTGTAGGCTACAGGTAACCGGTTTTCGTTTTTCAACAGGATTGTTGAATAAACTGAATGACGTCATGCGGCCTGTCGATTCTTTACTAATGCGGCACGTGGCTGACTAAATCTGTCTTAAAACGCTAATAATTCGGGTTCAAAAATGAATTAAGAGCTGAAAATAGTGGCGCTGTCCTTAAAACTTGGGTTATAATCAATTGCCGAAAATTGGTTGAACCGACGCTCTGTCATTTGCGAGCCTTTTCCGGAACGAAGAGTCAAAATACATCCACACAAACAGGAAGACAAACTTTCGGAAATATATTGACTATCAGTTTGAATATTAACTTTACTCTGCAAGGCCTCAACAGCCGGTGACCGATCTATTGACATGTTATGGGACAAACCTTTGCTATCAAGTCTATAAGCTTTTTACTCAACTAGATGTATTAGCCGGCGTTGCTCGGGAAATTTAAGGTTTTCAACACTGCTCCTCTGGGGTACCCAGCGTTGACCGCTAAATTTTAATGGGGGGGCCCGGTAGAGTAATGGTTAACACGCTGGCCAAGAGTGCGAGAGGTAGCAGGTTCGAGCCCCCGTTGGGCGGATATGCTTTGTAGGCTGCTATTAGCGCCGTTGTAATTGCAAAGCTGTCTGTTCAGTTAGTATAGTTAAGTTTAATTAAGATAACTGCATAACTTGTAAATGTAAAGCGCAGTGCGTCTTGCATGCGCTCAAATATTTAAAGAAAAGATTATTATTATTATTATTATTATTATTATTGTTATTATTATTAAAGATGTTGATAGCGATAAGACTCAAGGTTACCACGTCTATTGGAACAGATATTTCTCATTTGGAGCGCAGACTGTTTCGTGTACATGTTATTTATGAAAGCTTTTAGAGCCACGTCCTCTCCATAATCGTGCGTAGCAATGGGGTAATTATTATTAGAGAGAGTCATTGCCTCGATTACGGTCGTGTCCGTTATCAAAGGCACAGAACGCTGCGGAATCACGCATGATTCGAGGTGAAAATCACTAATTTACTGTCGTTCTGCTTAATGTTCGTTGTCATTATAATTAGAATAAAAATTCCAATGTGCATAAATTAATTAGAACTTAATTTTAGACTCACTTTCACAGTTTCGCCCTGTGTATCCATTCGGGCAAGTGCACGTGTAGTCTTTCCCGGTGTCTCTGCATGTTCCATTATTTTTGCAGGGATTTGGAGAGCAGCGCAGAGGACCTGAAATGGAAAAGAATTTATGAGATTCGACTCACACATATTTCCAAAGACAAGTTCACACGATTAATAGGCCTGTTATGTTAGCAATTATGAATAATATCAATAATTTTCATTGTTATTTTAATATTTGATGTTGACTTTGGTTGTCGATTTAAAGCTTTTTATGACAAGAAATTGACGTTACGAAAATCCAAGTTTGAATATAAGATTGAATATTAACTTTTCTCTTTGGGTCACTAACAGCCGTTGACCAGTCTGTCGAAATCATAATTTTTATGGAACGACGCTGTTTTATCAATTCTATTTTGCTCAATGTTGATAGGACTCAAGGGGTGTACCGACTATAAACACACGACAGAATAATCACGCGACACTTATACACCGAAGTTGAAACACTCGACAAATAAACACGCGGACAGATAAACACACTACTGATATTATCAGTAGTGTGTTTTTCAGTATGATAAACACACGGACAGATAAACACGCATCACCTAAGCACAAGCAGACACATACGCATTTAGGTGGCGGTGGTGTAGTGGGTATGTTCGCCGCCTTTCAGCCGAATAGTTGCAGTTTCGAATCCACCTCAATTTCCCGCGCTGGGGCCTTGTGCAAGTCCTTCACTCCAAATTGCTCAGCGCTTCGGCGTGAAATTCCGATGCAGTGGCCGCGCAGCATTCGGAAGCGCCTCTAATTAGCAAGGGAGCTCGAAAAGGCGATGCAGCTGCTACCCAACAGCGACATTCCGAGTAGCCTACTGAACAAGCTAGACTCTTGCGGATACAATACAGTAGGCCGCCAGATGCCAGCGCTCTGTGATTGTGGTCTATGGATTATAGCCTTAGCTTACATAAGGCACGGCATTTAAAGTTTCAATGTTTGGAAATTTCTCGTATTAAAGAGTAACAGCTTTTACTATTGTCTTTGTGTAATTTTGAAACGATCGTCAGGAACATGTCTTTTGGCGCTATTATTGCCGCGTTCAGAGTGATAAAAGCCTAATTAAGTCATCTGATTGCTACAGTTATTAGAACATAACACTGTACTGCTGGAAATTGTGTTCTACAAACCATTCTCCGAAGATGGACATTTTGCACGATGATCTTTGATGATGTCTATCATTTGGTTATACTCCAACTCGAGTTCTTCCAGATACTCCTGAGTATCAGGACAGCACCCGTTAGTACCTTGTGATGTTGAAGAAAGAAGAAAATATTTCACACAGAAGCAATAAATTTTCATTTTAAAGAGATGGCGAATTCAGAAACATGTGTTATGCGGATTATAGTCCTGCATACACCGGAGTGACATTACTTCTTATTGGTTACTGGAACATCCACGTTCTGCTGATTATTGATTAAGAAGATAATAAAATTTTAGGCCTAAGTGGCAAAAGTGGTTTTTGACAATTTAACTAGTGTTTAGGTTTTAACGATTTTCAACATCATCTTCGATATATTAAACAAGCTTTATGAGCAAGGAAATTTTAACAGTGGGTTAGTGTGTGCAAATAATATGTTTATCGCAGAGAATGCCAAAATAGGCTACAGCGAGTTTTGGTGAAAAATAAATTAGCCTACTGGCACTGGATTCGGTGAGCCAAAATATTGGAGCACTCTGCATGTATAACGGGTTGAAAACCTACATTTTCCAGTCATGTTATCCATCGTTTTTACATCCAATATTATTCCTCACTTTATGGCATGTTATATGATTAAATAGGCGGAATGAGGTTGTGATGAGACATGCCTGCAATATAATCGTTTACTACCAACAGGAATGCACAGAATGACATTGGCCTATTAACGGATCAAATAGGCGGCGCACACGGTCAGTCTGAACGACGGTGCAATTATATCCCAAGAGCGACATTCTGAGGAGTGAAGGAGCTGGACGCTTGCGGTTACAATACAGTAAGCCGTCAGATACCAGCACTCTGTGATATTGGTTAAATGACTAGACGCAAGATACGGTATCTAAAGTTTTAAATTGGCGATAATTCTCATGATACAAAAGTGTAACAACATTTAATATAAGCTTAATACTTAGAGTAGATCTAATTTTGATATGATGACCTGGAGTAACGGCCCATATTATTGTTATGCTATAATTGCCACGTTGATTGCGCTAGAGTGCTAATTAAGTCTGCTGATTTCTGCAGCTATTAATTAGAACATAATATTACTATTGTAGGCCAGGCCTGCTGCTAGACATTGTATTCTACAAACCATTCTCTAAATGTGGGCAGTTTGACGATGCACGAAGATCTTTTACGTATTGTAACGACATATTGTACTCGGACTCGAGTTTTTCCAGGTACTTCTGAATTTCAGGACAGCACAGGTTAGTACCTAGTAATGTTGAAACAGAAAAGAATATTTCACACAGAAGGAACGCATGTCATAATACTGTCAATTTTTTTGGAGAACTGTGCATGTAATATAGCGGAGTGTAAGCCTACAGTTCCCGGTCATGTTATCCATATTTTTTTACTATTTTGCATCAAGTTCCTAACTCCATGACTAAGTCTTGTTATATGATCAAATATGCGGGATGAAGTTGTGATGTGACATTCTTGCAATATGGTCGTTTGATAAGAGGAAAGCACAGAATGGCATGTTATCGGGTAAAATAGAGGGAATGAAGTTGTGATGTGACATTCTTGCAATAATCATCGTCATTTTTAATGGAAAAACACAGAATGACTTTTTGTCTGGTCAAATAAACTGAATGAAGTTATACTGTGGCATCAATCAATCAATCGACTAAGGTTTCTTTTATTGCATCCAATTGTAATGGTCAGTAAGCACAATTTGCATTTGTTACATATAAAACTTCATTTTAAGCTTTAAACATGCAATTTTATCTTAATCTGCAAATAACAGAACTTTATTTGTAGGCCAAAATTAATTGTTATAAGTAACATTAATCTACAGTACAGCAGTTATTTTTTCCTATAACTTTGGCTAAATAAGAAATTTAGAAAAATTAAAAGCGTTGTAATTTTTTCCAAATTTCAATTGCAAGCATACTGTTCGACATTAACCCTCGGGCTACCAAGGGGGGTATCCACCTCCCCTGGTTTTTCCCCAAATCAAACTTGTTCCGTTTGGAATAAAATTTTGACGTTTTAGGTAGCTGTAGAGGGTCCATTGGCACACATTTTGAGCACAAATTTATTTTGAGCACTTCCGGTTGTCAAAAGACAACTCATTGAGTATGGAAATGTAGCCCCACATTCCCTCTATAGAGTGGTATAATTTGTGTCTCTTCAGATTAAAGGGCGCAAAAATTATAGTCGATAATCTAAGGGGTGGTATCCACCCCTGGTACCTCGGGTTTATCGGGTATAACTTTTGAACGATATGGAGTATCGTCACAAATTTTACCTCAAAATGTGTGCAAATGAACCCTCCACAGCTACAAAAATGTCAAAATTTTATTCCTAACGAAACGAGTATCATTTTGGAAAAACCTAGTGGGGTGGAACCATTCCCTCTTGGTAGCCCGATGATTAATAGGCCTACTGCTTTTTAACCTCTATCGAGCCAATTGAAACACCTCGCACTATGTTTAAAATGACCCTTATAGTTGCAAATTTCAATAGCATAGCTCCATTCGAAAGCATTAATGTTTTGCAATGAATTTAATGTTTAAACTTCTATCGGACCGCTGGCAACATCAAGTTTCTATAGCGCCATTCGAAAATGATGCGTAGGCTATAGACAAGGGGTTTGACGTTTAAACTTCTATGGCACCTGGGCTTTGGTCATTCGGTCAGGAGAGTGAAGAGGACGAGGAGTGGAGAACTGGCAGTAAATGATATGTGCCATGGTCAACGATCAGATGAGTGCACGGGGCTTTTTTTATCAAGTTGTAATATTAATTATATCCAGATTAAGACAATTTTTCTACTAAATGAATTATATTGTTGGCATCATTTTAATAATGGCTTCAACCATATTTCAACCGGACAACCCTTTTGACTCAGCGCAGCGCTCGTGAATAAGCTGGTGCCTTGCGCTTGGCTTTCGAGTGGCGCTTTATAGATTTCTGGATTACGATTAGGATCTCGCATTTTCGTTCTATCCTGAAAGGCAAATAGATCTCACATTTGGTAGGTTACAGTCTAAATTGGCAATATGTTTATCGACGTCAATAAGAGAGTCGATTCAAGGACTAAGTCGGAGACATAAACTTCATCAACGACTCAGCCTTATCAACTGTTGACGTCCTTTCCTCTTGGATGGCGTCAAATCGGCTTCTCGTAAATCCCAGTAAAATGCAATTCATTTGGCTGGGTGGCCGTCGGCAACTTGGGAATATTGATCTGCCTCTGCTTGCTCAAACTTTTCCGGATGTTAATTTCTCTTCCACGGTCCGTGACTTGGGTGTCACCCTTGACTGTTAACTTAATCTCTCCCAACATGTTAACCTAATCGCTCGAAGCTGTTACTATCAGCTTCGTCAACTCCGAGTGATTGCTCGCTATCTTTCTCATAAGGCGCTAGTTGTGCTTGTGCATGCCTTTGTAACCAGTCGAATCGACCATTGTTGCTCGATTCTTGTTGGTCTCCCACTGGGGGTTCTGGGACGGTTGGATCGGGTTCTGCGCTCTGCTGCCCGACTCATTGGACGAATTCCTAAATTTTCATCTGTCTCTGCCTACATGCGTGATGTGCTGCACTGGCTGCCAATGGCTCAGCGTATCCAGTATCGAATTGCTGCTCTGGTCTCACACTGTTTCCTTGATTGCGCTCCATCTTACCTACGTGATCTCTGTCGCCCAGCTTCTGACGTTGAAGCGCGTCGGGCCCTTCGCTCTGCTACGAAGGGACAACTGCTTGTTCCACGGGATCGCTTAGCTGCCAGACAGCGCCGAGCCTTTTCGGTTGTGGGCAGTCAGTCTGGAACGAACTCCCTTCTAACCATCATTCCCTTCACCTGACTGTAGTCATTCTTTGCTTCTTAAATCTCTTAAATCTTTTTTCTTTCACCGTGGCTGGACTGAGAGCGCCTCTGAGTAGTTTTTTGAAGGGCGCTATCAAATTTTTTTATAATGAATGAATGAATGAACTGTTGCGGTTTAATTTGTCCATCCTATGTGAGCTCAAAGCGTTTAGAAATCAAATTTCGAAAATAAATTGAACTATACATCCGATTGCTCAATTTTTCTCAATGACCTGATCCTGTCCCCGATATCACTATGGAGCTGTCAAACAAGGCTCGCAGAAGCTGAAGGCTGGCAGCGATACTTGGCTGCATTACAAAGACCTGCCTGCACAGTTTGACACTTGATTAGTAATTTTAAATAGCCTTTATAACTATATAGTATATATTCACATGCGAGCCATAAATATTTGACTCAAATCTTATTACCTGATTCATTCAGAATCACGTTGCTTTGGATTGACGCGCTGGCAGTAGTGCAAAATAATAGAACTGTCTTCAAATTAGAACAGTTTGTAATGACAGAAACAAGAAACCCAGCTTGGCCTACATACCATTCTGGTAAGCTTTCTCGAATTTCATGCGAAGTTCTTTCAACATATTCTGCAAGGCTTCAGCTTTCGGCTCGAGCCTTACGAATGACTTCTGTACCGGTATGGTACGACTCTTTTGTTTTCGGCCTTGCTCTGTTGAAACCACAATTACAAGGAAAAGAATAATGCGAGAAAATCTGACCATTTTATTAGTGTTTTCATGTTGGAGGGTTTGATACTATTTTATTAATGTTTTCATGTTGGAGGGTTTGATATCTTCTTCATGTGACAAAAATATCTGGAGACACCTGCCTGCTGTGTGCTTTGCTGCAAATTTGGAATGTCTCATTCAGTCGGGCACCCTTAATTCAAGGTATGTCTTTGAACTCGCATGTAATAATCTTATCAGCTGTCGTTAAGAACGATGCATTACCATTCGATCAACTATGAACATCTGGTATAAAAGTATTGCAGATATGTCAATGCAGAGAAATGTTAAAAGCAAATCTGTTGGCTAATGGATTGTAGTGGCGATCCTAAATTTATTGTAGTCCTTTCGGGAATGTTCATTATTTGGTAGTTGTGTAGACTGTAGGCCTACCGACACGGAGTAACGTCTGTTTGTTTGTTTGTTTGTATGCGTACTTGTTATAGCGCCCCTTCAAGCTCTCTTCTACTCAGAGGCGCTCCCGAATGCAGAGCGGACACTGCATCGGAGTTTCACGCCGAAGCGCTGAGCAATTGTGAGTGAAGGACTTGCCCAAGGTCCTTACGCGGCGAGTTGGATTCGAACCTCGAGCCTTCCGGCTTCAAGGCAACGACGCCACCACTACACCACCGCGTCCCACAACGTCGTTGTATCATGTAAGCTTAAACCATTTCTGACACCCCCCCCCAAAAAAATTAGTGAGCAGGCCTCAAATATTTTTATGTCGCGTCGGGTCGATGAAACGATGATCTTGGAAAGAATTAACGACTTTGTTGCAAGTCAATCGGGTCGACGATTTTTTGATCGACTCGACTTGGCCGCGATACAATAGACTCGATCGATCGACTAGATCGTTCTGCGGAATATTATAGGCCACTGCACAGTGCACACTCTAGTGCTGTCATTACACGCTACATTTACTAGTAGACCATGAAACATTAACTTCAAAAGTGTCTTACTCCATTTAAAAATTATGTAAAATTCCTCTAATAAAGGCAAAATTCAATCATTTATTTTAGAAAATGCAATCCTACATCATCATTTAATCCGAATAAATTGGTGGAGCAACATTAGTCGGGTAAGACTAAATACCGTATAGGGTAGTGATGTAAGTCTTACTTTATTTCAATTGGGAAGATTTTGTTACGCTACGGCATAAAGTTTCCGGGTGGCGAAAAATAATGTAGCCTATCACTCGGGGAAGAATCTGTTTCGGGGAAGACTTTGTTTTGTGACACCGGAAAACACATGTTTTCGAGTCGCAGAACATGACGCTGGACGTATACCAAGACGTTTTCTCCTGTATGCAAATGTCCAGCCTCTGGCCGATGTCTTCGAAAGACATACAGATAAATATCCGCGGCCTCGACTCGGCATACTAAATAATTTAACACGCCATATCTTGGGATGCCCAACTTGAGGCATAATTATTGGCAGCAAAGACTAAGTTGCTGATCAAGAACGGTCTGTAGAGCGTCAGATGCAAACGCTCTGTGAAATTGGTCCAATTAGATTAGACGGAAAGTACGGGAAGTTAAGTTTTAACCTTTCGAAACTCTCATTGAGAAACGTTACAACTTTTACACTTAGGGCTGGGGCTTATGTACTTCCGTCAAATTCAAAATGATCAACAGGCCTGGCATTTAGTGTTATAGGCTAATTGCCACGTTCATCGCGATTAAGTGCAAATTAAGTCTCATGAATTGAACATCATAAATTTTTTACTGCTAGACACTGTATTATACAAACCATTCTTTGAAGTTGGGCACTTAAACGATGATTTGAGCCTTGAACGAATGTCTTTGGCGAGCGTTACCAAAATTGCAAAATCCGACTTGACAGCTGCCCGGGAATTCTGCATTTCTGGACGGCACAGGTCAGCACCTAGTAATGTTTAAAAGAAAATTTAAAATAGAAGGAAAACGGTTTTAGTTAGGCATTGTGATATTGTCTTTCTCTCCTTTTTTGTAAACTAGTAGGCTACTACTTTGGCTAATTTCAATGTATATGGGATTATCCCATTGACAAGAGAACAATGAAATATTTCTGCAAGTGAAAAGTCAATAATTATGGTACAAACCGTCCAAGCTGTCTTCCGAGGCATTTTCGGGGATTTAGCTGTTTCAGGGTCAATGTTGTCAGCTATGCGTTGGGCGCATCGTGAAGCTAATATTTCTATGACATCCTCCCGGGAGGTCAAAAGGGGGCACGTGGGACCCTGGATTGGCACCTACACATAGGTGCCAAAAGATTGAAGGCAGTCTGGTATTTCCTCTGCAAGTGCATGAGCAATGCTCGTGTAATAAGCTTACCTGATGAAACTACTTACCATTGCCCCAGCCTCCGTGATGGTCTTATGCCATTGATTTATATGTCTTGTATATTATTTTATCAACCACTTCCCTAACTGCTTAATTTTACTCGTGAGCTTTCGTGTTTCAGTTGCTTGGGACGCAAAATGTTACCAAAGTGCATTGCCTCCTCTGTTTACACGTAAATTCAACATGAATATTGAATAAGTAGGCTTACTCCAATAAACAGTTGAAATTATCAGTCAAGTTCAGAACAAAAGACAGGTGTGCAAGCGCGTGTTACATGTTTGTCGGCGTTTCTGTCCAATGTCTCTAAAAGAGCATGGTTTTTCATGCAAACCTAATTGCTTGAGCCTATTAGGCTGAAATAAGGAAACTAAATCGAATAGGAACGTTCAACGACTGTTGAAGACGGCTTGTTAAATAATATAACGTATAATAGTTATGGGAGGAAGAATGAACTAGCATCCGCGTATCTAAGAGTGGATTAATATAAATAACGCATTTTTTGCCTATTATTATTTTGTACTAAAAGAAGCTTTAACCCTATGACGCACACCTGGGGTCTATTGGACCCCAGAGGTGCGAAACTTTGAATATCTCTATTGCTCTAAATACTAAAATTCTGAAATAATTCAAATTCCTAAACAATTCATCCTTCTACATGTACGAAAAAGTTGGAAGACTGAAGCGTCCTTGGTTCAATGGGGAAAAATTGGGTAAGACACCTAGAGCACATTTAGCATACCTGGGGTCCAACGGACCCCAGGGTTCAGCATTGATAGATCCATGGTGCATCGACTATAGAATAATGGGAACAGGACATACCGCTCGGCCCATAACCCCAACCATTGCCCCCACAACTGCCCCCAACCCTTACCCCCATTGAGACATTACACACTGCCCCGCCATTACCCCCATCCGTCGGTTTACATCCGTCAGTGTACGTATGTATATATGCAAAGTATGTATATATGAAATGTTTGTATGTATATATGTATGTATGCATGTATGTATCAATGTATGCATGCATGCATGTATGCATGTATGCATGTATGCATGTATGCATGTATGCATGTATGTATGCATGCATGTATGCATGTATGCATGTATGTATGTATGTATGTATGTATGTATGTATGTATGTATGTATGTATGTATGTATGTATGTATGTATGTATGTATGTATGTATGCATGTATGTATATAGGTACGTACATACAAACATACATACATACACACATACTACGCATTTGTATATGCAAACATACATAAGCTTACATTCATAAACATAACACATGCAATCATTCCTACATAGATTACATACGTACACACATAAGCTTATATACACGGATAAATATATAAAATTAGAGCACATGTATGCATGCATACATGCATGCATGCAAGCATACATACATACATACATACATACATACATACATATATACATACATACATACATACATACATACATACATACATACATACATACATACATACATACATTCAAACTTGCATACATAATGGCATCCCGTAATTTTTTTGGCTACGCCACTGGTAAAAATGATTGAGCAAGTTACAAATCCTCGGTAGGAAAATTTTATGAAAAAATCACTATTTTCAGACATTTTAATTTATTTTGAGCACTTCCGGTTATGAAAGGACAAATTATTTAGTATGACAATGTAGCCCCACATTCCCTCTATAAAATGGTATAATGTTTTTATCTTTATTATAAATGAAGGAAAGGATAATGTAGTCGATAACCTAAGTGGGTGGTTTCCACCCCCCTCTTGGTACCTTGGGTATATTGGGCATAACTTTTGAACGGTATGGGGTATCATCACAAACCTTACATCAAAATGTGTGTAAATGAACCCCTAAAATAACTTAAATTGTCAGTATTTTATTCCATATGAAACAAGTTTGATTTTGAAAAAAACCTAAAAATTGATAGAATAGATAACACTTCTTTTGGTAGTCCTAGGGTTAATTTTAGGCCTATATATTTGACCCAAACATGTTCCATGAGTGCATGTGCTATGAACAAGACATATTTCAGTCATTCATTCCCATGTTCTGTCTAATTGATATAATATCAACCCATGTTATCGGTGGGGTCCATTGGACCCCAGGTGTGCTAAATGCGTTGGCGCGGAAGGTGTGCGTCATAGGGTTAAACCACATTTTGGTATATAATAGCGTATAATAATTTAAAAGATGATTTGAACCGCATATTTGAGTTGCTATAAAAACGATCTATCTTCAGATCCAAAAATATTTTGGATGTTCAGTGGTTCTACCTTCCGTCATAAGCTGTCATTTTGCGTATTTTCTTTCGAAAACATATATATGTCATGTTCGGAGACATAAAATTTAAAAACCAATTCATCATTCCAACGAGGGGAATGATCCGTCATCCAAATATTTATGAATCACAATGATATAAATAATTATATATCTTCAGATCCGAAAATATTTTTGAAATGTGCGAAGGTGCTATCGTCTGTCATTTTCAGTAGGCCTACTGTCCGTTGCAAACTTTTTTATTTCATGCGCGGCGAAATGACTTTGTGAAAATGAATACATTATTCCAACTAAGGATATGACCTGTCATTTAAATATCCATAAATCACAAAATACCACAACTGTGTCGCCGCTTTATCCAACGCGCATCTTAGAAAATCCACTTGATCGGAATCTGATATGTTGAGCCAGCGGCGCCCGCAGGATTTTTTTCTTGTACGCACAGAAATTTTCGAAGGAGGGGCGAACAGGGAAACATTTTCGTTAGGTCAACCTAGAATTCCCCCCCAAAACATACCTTTTCTATCCGCCGAAAAACTGATGCCCTTTTTTTTTTAGTCATCAACCTAGAATTTCCAAAAAACATACCTTTTTCTATCCTCCGAAAAAGCTGATGACCTTTTTTTTTTAGTCATCAACTTAGAATTTCCCAAAAAACATACCTTTTGGGTCATCGCGCTGTACGCACTTACGTATGTGCGTACGTCTGCGGGCGCCGCTGCTGTACGCACTTGCGTAAGTGCGTACGCCTGCGGGCGCCGCTGTGTTGAGCGCACACTTCGAATTGAGTCAGAAAGGATTCAAGCGACGAAGTTCCGTCAAACTTTCCCTATTTCATTTGAATCTTTCTCGGCTCCATCAGATAACTGCGAATTGAGGCTAGATGACAAGGCAGTCCGCATTGCAACTGGCCTGCGCCTGGGAGACGTTTTATGCACTTCACATGTATGTCCCTGTGGAGTGACGGTCCAAGAGGACGGCTCACATGGCATGTCATGCAGCCGGGGCGGGTCGTACTGCCACACGCCTTGCTGTATGGCATCATATGGCGTGGCCTTACCAAAGCTAGCTTCACAGTCACAAAGGAGCCTGTTGATTTCGCCAGGTCTGATGGGGAGCGTCCCGATGGTGTGACGCTAATTCCGTGGGAGGGTCGAAAGTGTCTTGCCTGGGATGCCACTCTTATCGATACCCTGGGAGATTCTTACAGTACCAGATCAGCTGGGATTGCAGGCGCTGCTGCTAAGATCGTAGCAGATAGAACGAAATCTAAATACACTGCCAGTTTGCCTTTGTATTGCTTTGTATCATTGGCCTTTGAGAATCTGGGTTCAATAAATCAATCTGGCCTCACACTGATCAATCTCCTCGGCTACCGGCTTTCACAAAATGTCAGGAGACATCAGAGAAACAACTTTTCTGTTTCAAAGCATATCTATGAATATTAAACGCTTCAACGCAATCGCTTTCTGCAGCACTTTTCCCATCTGCCAAGACTAGCCATTCCAGAACATTGTCCCCTAATTTTTTATAAATTCTGAGGGATCATTGATACCTCGGGCATTTATGCCGCCTTACGTAGGAACATTGTTGAGCGTCAATAATAATTATTGTTGACCGAAGCTGATACAGCCTGATAGATAATGTTGTTATTGCACAACCTGAGCATTAAGATAGGCGGTCCAACGCAGCAACTTAGGCGGGATGGGCTGCCTTGATAACGGCATCTCGCCCGTTTGCAACTACTTTGGCGGTAGGCCTACCCGTTTCAAACCTGGATAAATGAGGAGGCTTCACTAATATGGTGTCATGCACAAGTGGACCAACCACCAAATTCATTATTGTCCAGAAAACGGTTATTTTTAATTTACTCTCTCGTTTCGAATGGAAAAATCTTGAATTAAATCATGTAATAGTAGAAATGTAATATTGATAAACGGGTAATATTGGTTTCAATAATTTGTTAGAAATTTTGAGAAAAAAAGGAATTTGTGAGTTGGTCCATTTGTGTCCTGGGAATTTGTGGCTATTGTGAGTTGGTCCATTTGAATTCCAAGAAAAGTGTGGGTAATTGCTTCATTCTGATGCTGCTAAATGGATCCAATGACTAGTAGTAGCATTAGTAGTGGTATCAGTAGTCGTATTAGTGGTGGCAGTAGTAGCAGCAATTATAGTAATTGTAATAGTAGTAGCTGTAATAGTAGTAGTTATAATAGTGGTTGTAGCAGTAGCAGCAGCAGCAGCAGCAGCAGTAGTAGTAGTAGTAGTAGTAGTAGTAGTAGTAGTAGTAGTAGTAGTAGTAGTAGTAGTAGTAGTAGTAGTAGTAGTAGTAGTAGTAGTAGTAGTAGCTGTAGTAGTAGTAGTAGTTGCTGTAGTAGTAATGGTTGTAGTAATGGTTGTGGTGGTGGTAGTGGTAGTGGTGGTAGTAGTAGTTGTAGTAGTAGTGACAGTAGTAGTGCTGGTGATTGTGGGGGTGATAGTAGTAGCTATTGTAGAAGTTGTTATGGTGGAAGTAGCAGCAGCGATGCCCAGAGAACCTGGGAAGGAATGGACGCACGTGAAAGTTTTGAAAAATGCGAAAAACAATAATTATTATTTGATTGAATGCAATTTTTTCGACAAGCAGTTCTGGGTTGGATCAGGCAATCGTATAAGAACACATCTTTGAAGTGCTGCAGCAGAACTGAGACGACTGACTGACATTAGTGCATTAGGCTAAGTGCAATGTATCGCGCCTATAGAACTACATAGTTCTATGTCCACTTTTTGCGAAACTGAGAAAAACGAATTTTAAGATTTGGTGACGAAAATGTTTTTCCTTGTTTCATTGATGGCGATTAAATTTACATTTTCGGACAACACTGTTTTTTCATAGTATGATCATAATATTTATTTTGATCATAATTTAAATTAAATATGAGTAATTTATATATAAATATGGCATGGGTGACAATTTTTGGACATAGAGCAGTATAGCATTAGTAATGGACACACAAAAACAATACGATTGCGTACTATGTTCACTAGCAACTCTGTTACGCAACAATTTTGAAGCCATGTCGTACTGTCATATTTCCGTTTGGCTTGAACTTTTTCACAGAATACTATTATATTTCTTAAAAGCTATCGTTTTAACCTTAGATTCGCACTGCCGGTTAAAACAATCGTCTACATTTCGGTTTTTTTGCAAGTTGCCTAAGCGTCACCATTACTTAAATCAACCTTGTTCGGGTCACGTGTTCTAATCTCTCACTGCTATTGGCCATGGACATAACGCTGTATAGAAATATTTCACACATCCATAAATCGCTGTTATTTTTGAGGACATAGACCAGTGCTGTCAAACGTGCGGCCCGCGGGCCGCATGCGGCCCGCGAGGTGATTTCAAGTGGCCCGCCAGGGCTCACTAAATTTGTGCACTTTTATTGTGTAAAATGAAGTAAAGGATAAAGTCACTGACTGACTTTAGCTTTTTTTTATTGATTTTGTGACAGTTACCGATTTGGACAGCTACCAGGAAGGTCAATCCGAAAACTAAAATTACTCTCTTGAATTCTTTCTTTTCTTGGGGTTAGGTTTCTGTATAGTCTACTTGGAGATTGACCCACGATTTCTGGTTTTAACGGCTCTTATTACTGTACTCAATTAAACTCACTTCGCAAACCATCCCAAACCGTTCACATCTAGACAGTCCCTAAGATGTGCAGGTTACAGAGTCCCAGCACGTCTGCAAGTGACTATGACCATTCCTTCGAATGGTATTCTTTAGGGTCTTTTACCACCAGCCCAGCCACCTTGACGAAAAAGTTCAGAAAACGATCACCGCAACACAACCTAAGAGTTTCACAGACATCAGGTTCTCAAATGAGCCGATCACAGACCCATAGAAGAATTGGGATGCTCTTCACATTCTTTGGAGAGAAAGTCTAACTATAGTCCTAATGATTAGAAAGAAACCATCGCTAAGAGACACAGAGGCCAGGGATGACGAACGTCAATGTCTTGGTTCTGTCTGGTCCGACGAATATGGTGCTATAGCTCTTTAGACCGAAACCCTGACTTCGACGATTTTTTTATGAAAGTCAGGGCAGGAGAATGGAATTCGGCCGTCATAAATTGGATCTTAGCCAAAAATGTACTGGTCGACGTAATGAAGAGCTGAGCGGGCCAAACTGTGTCTAGGCGACGAAACTGAGCGCGAGGCAGGGTTAAACGCCACCTTGCACGTTTTGGTGCTCAACTATTGTGAAGCATGACAATCGTCGTTTGTGTAGCCTACACAAGGGGCGAAGACCTGGGCGGAGATTTGGGGGGGGATGGAAACACGCGAGATTTTTGGACGGACGAATGGCTGAATGTCGCCGAAAAATTTCCATCTTTTCACGGCCAAAATTTCTGGTCGTCCGCCGAAATCTCGGAAAAAAGTTGTATTTTCGCCGCCAAAAAAGTTGATGACCTTTTTTTAGTCATTCAGCCAAATTTCGAACCAAATTTTCTATATATTTTTCTATTTTCGCCGCCAAAAAAGTTGACGACCTTTTTTTTAGTCTTCACGCTCAACGATTAAGGGGGGGGGACAAATGCATGGACCGTCCCCCCCAACACCATTATTGGGGGGCCCCCTAGATCTCCGCCCATGAGCCTACATGATATCATTCATTAGTATTATTCCTGTGGCGATTGTCGAACTCTTTCGATAAACTGCTCAAGACTTTCCTCTTTGGTCATTCCTGGGTAGGGAGCATATCTGAATATCTGAATAGTTATCTTAAACCGGCGGTATATAAATTTTATAACAGATAGCTATGGGCTAGATTGATAGATAGGCTAGAATCATTCCATATTAAATTCAATAGGCCTACCCGTTTCAATGTTAACCCATCAATAAATTTAGAGTTTACTGTTGCGGCCCTCGGCTTCAAGAATCTTGCTTTTGCGGCCCGTAGTACCAAAAAGGTTGGACAGCACTGACATAGACCATATCACCTAACAAGCACGTGACACAAATTACACTTTCTATTGGTTGTGGACATGTGTCTCTATAGCCTTGAAAAACCTTCCAAATTTATGGACATAGAACTATTTTGAACTGGCATATGAGCTTTACAAAGCGTTTCCAGTTAAGCTAGACGGCTGAGGACATAGCCCATGTCACCGCCATAACGGATATAGCGTTAGGTTGATTTTTCAAAAAAGTGGACATAGAACTATATAATTCTAAGGCTGCAGTAGCGGAGGTGGTGGTTATGGTGAGGGGAGGTGGTGGTGATGGTAGACCATGTAGTATGCATTTTGTCTTACAACACTGTGTCCCAATAAAGATCATTAGCGTCGACGTTCCTCTTCTTCGAGGGTTGTCAGAGTAGGCCTACCAACAGTGAGTGGAGTTACTAATGACTACCCGATGCCAGTCAGCCAAGGCAGGCTGTTAGCACAGAATGACCTTTTGAAGCTATCAGCGCTCTGCATGAACTGTTTTCAGACAGTAGCCTCATCATTATGAAGTTGCTAGCAATTATAAATTATAAAGTTGCTAGCAACACCCAATGGCAGGCAACAATATTCAAAACTGTCCCTTTGTCATAAGACTTGTTTTCGATGGATTCGTCGCACTGGAAGTGCTACTGATTGGCCTATAAGTTGTACAGTGAGAAGCGCTTTATAACTCATTAAAATATAGTGGGAAGACTATGCATTATTGAGCACTTATTCAAGTAAAACATTCGTCAGCCAGTAACTCCTTTGACCATCTGGACATGCTTCTAGCTCCATCTCCGTTGCGTGTTTACTTAGTTGGTCCTAGTTGTGTTCGTATACGATATGCGTGCGCACATGAACCAAGTCACGTCTATCTATGGTTAAGTGTGGCTTTGGACGTGACTTGGTCCAATTGTGCATATCAGAGTCGTCTCAACTCTGTTATGCACAATTGGACCAAGTCCAAAAGTGCTTAGCTAATAATTAATTAATTAACTAACTAACTAATCATTCTGATGGGCTAGAAGGTTGATTCTAGTGTAAAAAAAATGCGAAAAATTAAACCTCATTTTATGGAAAAATAAAATAAAAAATGAAATTTTGGTGGTTGGTCCACTTGTGCATGACACCATCCATTAT
>OX457051.1:11419850-11617350 GCA_949752735.1 Lumbricus terrestris | reverse complement strand
GATGCCCTGAATGCATGAACTGTTTGAAACAGCAACTAGGCCTATAGAGTTTTTGCATGCAATCGGTGACTTAGACGAAAAGCTTTTATGCCAGAATATCATATTAAAGGTATTGCATAGCAATGCTTTGTATTGTATTGCAGTGAATTTTTTAGAACGCCTTCAAAGGGGTGAATCGCATAGAAGCGCACAGTTCCAGTAGGCCTACTCAGGGCCACCAGAGAAGAAAAGAGGTTTCGAGAAAAGCAAAGGAGGAGGTGGCTACCCGCTAAGATCTCAAAGCGGGTAGACGGAGACAGCGCAATACAATGAAAGGGGCAATTGACGCAAAGTATCGGGACTGAGTCATTGCAGTTTGAGTATGGCTTCTATAGTAGATGATAAAGTCTGTTTGAAACCAAAGTGATGAAGCTGGATGAGATGAAACATCACATCTAGCTAGATATAGGTACGTGAGTATGTATGTTATGTAGTAGGTAAGTAGAAGGTACGCACTAGGGTGTCCCCCAAAAACTTTTCTTGAAACGCTTAGGTCTATCCATTCAAAAAGCTTCCAGTGGCGATTATAATATTTGTGTAATTTTTTCGATTTTAAAAAATAATTTTGGGGGTCCCCAACGAGCTCCAAATTTTAAGTATATCTTACAATGACATTATGTGTGCAAATATTTCAATACTAGCTGGGTTAACCGTCCTTGCACGGGAATTTTAGGATTCGTCGCGTTCCCGGCCACTCTCATTCCCTCCATTCACCACCATCCCTTCCTCCCTCCCCTACATCCCTCCGTACCTCCCTCCACTTCAGGTCTCCCCTCACTCCTCTCTCCTTCCCCTCCACTCGCTCTGCCTACCTTCCTCCCCTCCCTTGCTTTCTCTCTCCTCCCCACATTCCTAATCACTCCTCCTTTCCCATCCCTACTCCCTCCGCCTCCCTCCCCTCCAACCTCCCTTTCTCCACATCTCACACCTCCTCCTCCAAAATTGCAAATTAGGCCTAAAAACATTTGCTAAACCAGTACATAGCGTCATAGTCTATCAGTTAGACTTCCCTTCCTCCCCCTCCCTCCCACCTCCCCTCCAACTTCCCACTCCCTCCTCCCTCCACCAACTCACCACCACCCCCTCTGTCCCTCTCTACCTCCCTCCCTTCCTCCCCTTCCCACCCCACCACACCCAACATGCCCCACCGCAACCCGACCTCCACCGGTACGCCACCAGTGAAATTTTGACTTTCCGGGAAAAAATTTCTTTCCCCTCCCAACAACCCCCACCACCCACCGCACCCTACCACCACCCGACCACATTTTGACCTCGACCGGTACGCCACCCATGAAATTTTGGTTATCCGGAGAAATTTTCTTCCCCCATGCCTCACCACACCCCACCACACTCCGACCTCCACTCGTGAAATCTGGTTTTTCGTGGGAAATAATTTCCCTCCAACAATACCCTGTCCCACCCGACCCTGCGAGCTGAGGTGTGTGTTGGGTGAAGGCAAGGTGGCCCGTGTAAAATTCTGTCTAGCTGTAACGTTTCAGGTAAATAAGTGTGAAAATATTCATGGCAACGGCTGAACAATTTATTTGAGACACGACTTAATAAAATCGTGTTTTTGCTACTTTTTGCTGCGTTAGGTTTTTGAATCGTCAAAAAAGTGGTAAGCTTATAACTTTTGTTCTGTTTGAAATATTTTGATGAAATCTGGCCATCACGTGTATATATGAATTGTCTACACGCCTGCAAAATTTCATTTCGAAATTCTTCCCTTTGGCCAAGATATTGGCAAAAAACCTAAGGATCGGGGTCTTTTTTGCGCACCCTGTATATGTATATATATATCAGCAAGTCTGTGTGTCTGTTTGTATGTTAGATGAACAAAGCCACAGTTTTGAAGCAATATTATTGATTCCAATCCTTCGCAGGGGTCGGGGTCGACCCGGGCCAGGTTATAGGGGGTTCGAGAATCTCTGCCACCATGGGGGCCAGGGTGGGAGCAAAAACCATCATTTTTGCTACTTGTTCAGCCGTTACCATGCATATTTTCACACTTATTTACCTGAAACGTTACAGCTGGACAGCTTTTTACATGGGCCACCTCGCCTCCACCCAACACACACCTCGGTTCGCAGGGCCGGGTGGGGAGCAGGGTATTGTTGGGGGAAATCTTTTCCCGAAAAACCAAATTTCACGAGTGCCGTACCGGTGGAGGTTGGAGTGTGTAGTGGGGTGTGGTTGGGGGTGGAGTTTGTGGTGTGATGAGAATTGTTTCCAGAGAAACAAAGTACCACGGGTTGCGTTCAGCTGGAGGTCGGAGTGTGGTGGGGTGGCCCTGGTAAGGTTTGGTGGGAATGGGGGAATAAAATAAAATTTATCCGGAAAATCAAAATTTCACGGGTGGCGTACCGGTCGAGGTCGGAGTGTGGTCGGGTGGTGGTAGAGTGTGGTGGGGTGGAGTTAGGATGGGAAAGAAACTTTTTCCCAGAAAGATAAAATTTCACTGGTGGCGTACCGGTGGAGGTCGGATTGCGGTGGGGCATGGTAGGTGTGGTGGGGAGGGAGGGAGGTAGGGAGAGAAGGAGGGAGGGGTGGTGAGTGGAGGAGGGACGAGGGAGGGGAAGGGAGTGGGGAGGTGGGAGGGGAGGAGGGAGGGGAGGAAGGGAGGGAAGTCTACTTGAGATACTATGACACTATGTGCTGCATGGTTAAGCTAAAGTCTACAGGCCTAATTTGCAATTTTGGAGGAGGGGTGAGAGGTAAAAGGAGGGAGGTTGGAGGGGAGGGAGGCGGAGGGAGTGGGGAGGGGAAAGGTGGAAATTTGACAAAATTGATATATGCACAGACGTTCATATAATTATTATTAGATTTTGGAATATCATTTTACCATTATTGACTACTGTAATAATTCGAGCAGTTATTCAAGACATAGTTTACTTTGAGATGGCATATTGGTACAGAGTACCAGATGTGAAATAGTCACACTTTTGGTTCAATCGCTACATCTGAACAAGTGACTCAAGTGAGTCATCGTCGCAATTTGGGAAGTCCTTTCGATGTTTTTCAACAACTTGCAATAAGAACTGCTCATGATTTTCATTTGTTGTGGTATTAAATGTCTGTACCAGGCACAGCCATTGACACATGCCAAGTTGTTCACGATTGCAATGGCTTAATTGTACGATTTCCCAGATGATCAACTTGCAGCAGGACTCTCTAGAAAGCTGTCGTCAATGCCGGCAGTCTGGAAAAAGGTTTGAGAGATAAATAGCTCTAGTCAATTTGTGGAAGAGACTTAACCAAGTGAGATCCAAGTGAGATCGGGATTGTTTGTAGTAGGCCTATGAGATTTGCTTCCTTGTGAGGTGTTAAGAGATTGGAAAACAATCCAGAGTTGCATGCCCTGGACTAATGTACCAAGAATGGCATTGCATTGCATTGCTTTAAGTGCAGTAACACTGAGACCAGTATAATCGTATGCTTGTAATCTCCAGTCTTGTTTCCATAGAACAGCAACTCAATTTTCATTAAGTAACGGTCTTGCCCATACAACGCAGTTTATCTGAAAAGTGTCAGGCTTGCAAATACCAGTGGTGTTTGGTACATCCACCCACCATCAACTCGGCAAATGTGAAAAATTGATGTCAATCCTTCAGAGGATGATGCTTTGTGAGCTGATCCGACAAGCACAATATTTTTAAGTCCTCAGCTAACAATAATTATCTTTTGGGATTTGTTGCTGCAGAACCTGACGTTTGTTTAATTTGAATTAGTTTTCATCAAACATCTTGAAAGCACAGAATAGCCTATCTGGCCTTGTAGACGGTAAAAGACATGTAGAAAAGGCGTTGGAAAGTATCACCTCAAATATAGCACAAGTTCTCATAATTATGGATGGGTCAATTAATCAACTTTATCAGTGCTTTGGTTTTACTGTGACTTGCCATGACAATAAAATTAACCAATATTAATGGATGTATGTATTGATTCATGTATGTGTGCTTGTTTGTATGTATGTATGTGTGCATATACATGTATGTCTGTTTGTGTGCAGGTCTGCCTGTATGTCTGTCTGTATGCCAATCTTTCAGGCTGCTTACATGAATGCAGACAGAAGACAGTATAAACCTCTATGTATAATCGATTGCAATGCATGTATGCATAGTAGGGTGCTCCAGATTGTAATGCATTTTCAAAAAGTTTCTCAAAATTTTGCTCCCTGGCAATTTTCTCATTCCATCTATCATTTTGTTCAACTGTACCAATTTTCAAACCAATTGAAAAAGGTTAAGCCTTGCCACCGGCATAAAAACTTTACAATGTGAAAATACATAGGAATTTTCTTAAAAATCGGCAAATTGGAAACCATGCTGGGAATTGGTAAGAAAACTTTTTTATTTCGTGATGATTAACTTCTTTTGCAAGCTTTTGTATGTGCCTGACAATATTTATTAGGAGAAATATTAGGTGCACTGAGTGCAGTATGAGAATGTTAGAAAATAGCTGCATGTGACTCAGACGTTGATTTATGTGGAGTTGCGTTGTGCAATGAAAACTTTACTGTGGATCTTAAGAACGACTATGGGGTTGAATCTCAAACCAGGAAATTCTTGCACTGACTGGGTGTGTATTAGATTGTTTAATGAACATGGATGAACAATTTTTGAGAAGTGATGACAAGCTATATGGCCTTTTGGGGGCCAATTGTCCCATTGCCAGATAATGGAATTTCTATAAATGGAGATGCTCTGCGTTTGTTCGTTTATCTGAAACGATCCAAATGTTCATGTTACTAGAACGATTCCAGAAGCTGAGAAAAGCAGTGAAAAACAATTAAATACGTTTGGGGTTGTAGAACAACGAAAGAAGAACGTTAAGGCCAATATTTTGAATCTCTACGATAATATTTATAGCGTCGTGTTTGCACGTTCAATGCCTTTTTTGTCAAGGCTTGGCTCTTAGCGGTGTCTGCTATGATGCACCTTTAGATTGTCTGCAGTTCTGGACTGATCTCAACACGATTGATTCAGATGTTGCAGGAGCTGAAGTTACTGTTCTTAGACATTTATGATATCTTGCAGAAGAAATTGTGCCATTGATCTTGAACTTGGTTTATGAATTCTAAAACCCACAAATCGCTCGCCAACTTCTGACAGCGAGACAAACAGAACCACTGGAAACCCCATTTCAGCCGGGTATTTCCGCAGTTGAATGCATCTTCATAACTGATTCATTTGATTACCAACAAGTCAGTGCTTATTGTTCAAACTACTTAATATTGCAACTGATTGGCTCACCTTAGGCTACTATACCAGCACAGTGGAAAGCTGTTGACAATTTCCAGCAAGCAGCACTATACTAGGCTATATGTCTATTTCCTCGTGAGTGGAAAAAGTGATGAAACTAATAACAGACTTTATAAATACAGTCATAAAGGATGAATATCAACGATAGTCTACTCTGTAGGTGGTTGAAGCTCATCGACACAGATTCCGAGATTTTAAGCACTGATGAAACTCTTGAAACAGAACACGTGTAACACTGTAAGATCTGTAGGTCTGTGGGAGTGAGAGTGGAATTGCAGTAGCTGTTTGTGGATAGAGTTACATTTGTCTGCTGATATTAGCGCCATGTTCTGATCAATCAAATAATAAACACATATCTGTTTTTCATGTATACTTATATACTTGCAATTTGTATTTTCAACCAAAAATAGCGGTTATTGTTAAACTTCATCGTGCTGGTGGCAAGGCTTAACTTTAATTTAGAATCCTAAAATTTGGTTTTTTAGACTCATCTCTATGAGACACATGGGAAAATATCCGGGGAGCTATGAATTTCCAACTTTTATTTTTTTGAAGCACCCTAATGCATAGTCATAGATACATGCATACATAGGCCTATATACATATATACATACATACATACCTATATAGTATATACATAGGACAACATACGTATATACAATTTATACATACACACATTCATACAGACATACATTAATACAATCCTGCATACATACATACATGATACATACACACTTACAAACATGCATACATACATAGCCCTACATACATAGGCCTACATACATACATAAATACATACATGTCATACATACGTGTCATATATACATGTAGATACACACGAACATCTAAGATATTAAGTCTGAGCTTTTATTTGGAAACTATGTGGTTTTAAAATGTGAAAAGATGTTGTATCATCTACTCGCCGTAACTGAATGTATATTTCATTGGATTTTAAGTCATGCCAAGTGCATTGCAATTAACTATTGTGTGAACATCTGGTGACAAAATCGGCTTTTGACAGCCTTATGTTGACTGCGGACGCGCTTCAGAAAAATTAATTCCATATTTTAGAATATTATTATCATCTCGAATGAATTTGCACAAAACACAAAAGTGCAACCTATGTTACTCCAGATAAAATCAGGCTAGACATTGAATATGCAATATATACAAATTATACATATATACATAAATATACATACAATAGGGGAAGCCGGGGTAATTTCGGCCATTTTTCTTATTTTTTTTAATAAATTGAAACGGGTTGACTGCTAAAATTAAATAAAATCACAATTAAGTAAGGCAAGATAGGGACAATATACTGCAAGATAACTTTTTGGGAAAGAGGAAAACATTTGTGGAGAAAAAATTAGTTTTTAAAGTGAATTTTTGGCCGGTTTTACCCCAGTACACGGGGTGAATTCGGCCAACACGATTAATTTGATCCTCACAACAAACCAGATGAGGTATATGTGGTGGTTCACACCGAAATCAGCATTGAGTCGGAAATTATGCATCAGAGATATTCAGGGAATACCTGGTAGTATGTTTGAGATTTAATTAATTTTTTTGCAGAATTTAATAAAAAAATATTAATTTTTGTAAAATTTATTTTTTCAAATTTTTTAAAACACAATATAGAGTATGAAATGATGCGTTGTAGTTATATTTTAAATTAAAACTGGGTATATTGGTGTAAAATATAAAGTTACTATCCTAAAATAGGCACTATGTGCCATTCCTAACATCTCTGGGGTAAATTCGTCCACATGGCCGAATTTACCCCGACCCACCCACCCTCCATCACAATCTTAACGAGCATGGACCGCATTTTTGGATCATTAATTTGGATAACCAAATTGGCCAAAAATATAGTGGTTTGCAGAATAAAAAGCAAATAATTAACGTTTGAACAAGATTACCTTCAATTCTTAGCTTTTACTGTCACAGCATGGATAAGTGGACTAGGCTCGAACTCATTTTTTTGGCTTTTAGCAAATTATACTCACATAAAAGCAAAATTATCTCGATAAACATACTTAATATGATATTATACGCTAGATGGCAGCATTAAAATCTTCCCATGCCCTCTGGTTTCCTTGAAATCACCCTGGCCGAATTTACCCAATGGCCGAAGTTACCCCGTCTTCCCCTATACATACATTGTGGGGCGCTGTGGTGTAGTGGTGGCGTCATTGCCTTGAAGCCGGAAGGTTCGAGGTTCGAATCCACCTCGCCGCATAAGGACCTTGGGCAAGTCCTTCACTCACAATTGCTCAGCGCTTCGGCGTGAAACTCCGATGCAGTGTCCGCTCTGCATTCGGAAGCCCCTCTGAGAAGAGAGAGTTTGAAGGGGCGCTATAACAAGTGCACATACAAACAATAAACATAATATATATATATATGTTAACTTGCTGTCTGGTGGGGACTTGGTTGGGGTGTAAGACCAAAATTTCCAGGGCAACGGCGGTTAACACAGAGGGGTAGGTGCTATGTGGGGGCGGGTTGGGAGAGGCGTTGTGAATATGGGATGGGGATCGTGATGGGGGCCGAGGTGGTGCGAAAACCAAAATCCACCGGGCAGCTCCGGGTACGGCATAAGGGTAGGGCGGGTGAGGGGTGGGGCGTGGTTGGTTGAGGGGTGGTGACAAGTGGGGCGGCGGACAAAGAAAAAATTTCATGGGCAACGCCGGATTCCAAGGTGAAATAATTATATGTTGTTTATTCGACTTTGCAACATGTGAACGAATGTAAGAGGGACCACTCACCACACACAAATATAAATTATAATTATACATATATAAATAAATTATATATATATATATTATATATATTGTTAGTTCGGCCTGGCAAAATTCGTCGTTCATCATAGGTTCGCCCGGGTTCAAAACTTACTAACACCTTTTGTTGACCAGACAGTAAAACACGAATAATAATTGACAATGTATGGCTGAATAGGAATTTGACCAACAAACATTGCATATACACACGAGCTGGCCGATACATTGAACACATACCCCATAACACTGACAAAATAATGTGAGATCATGGTCAATCGATTTTAAAAATAATGTCACAACCTCTACATCTTACGAATACTAGTCTGTGGCACCCCGGGAAGGGCGAAACGATCCCGATGTACTGGCTTCCATGTGCAGAATTCTCATATAAATATCTGTGAAAGAACAACACGCTAGTTTTCAATCTTTTCCAACTAAAAGTTTTTCAAGCACAATCCTAAGATCTTAATAATAATTATTAGTGTCTTTCCAACATAGGCCAATGCAACTTGTGTTCCATTCTAAGTCTGTCTGCGGATTTTTCCGCTTGACTGCTTGTGTGCTTGCTTGTCTGGTTACATGTCTGTGTGCTTGTCTTCTTGTGTGTCTGTCCGCTTGACTGCTTTACTGCGTGTTAGTCTGTGCACTTGTCTGTATGTTTGTCTGCTTGACCGTCTGTCTGTTAGCATGTATGTCTGTTTGTCCATCCGGTTGGCTGTTTGCTTGACTGTTTGCTTGACTGTGTGCTTGTCTTTGTGCTTGTCCGTGCGATTTTGTTTATGTGTTAGTCTGGGTTACAGCATTTCTACCTCTGTAACTGTCTGACTCTTGCTAGTAATTCTGGATTGTTCCAGACGCACATACAAGATCATCCTTCGACAATCGTTTTTTGACCCAAGTTAATTCTCGACTTACATTCTAACTCGCCACCCAAGTATCTTTAAAGACTTGATCATAGGTCTATGTGTCAAAGTATGCAATGCATATATATATAGGCTATATATATATCTCTAAATACCTGTGATTTTGTGTGTGTGAGTTTACGCGTATGTTTGTGCGTGAGACTGAGAGACAGAGATAGAGAGAGAGAAAAAGATATATAGAAACAGACAGACAGACACACAGATAGACAGACATACAGAGACAGGAAGAGACATGGACAGAGATAAAGACAGACAGAGACAGACAGTCACAGTGGGGGCTCCAGGATTTCAGTTATGGAGGGGGGGGCTGAATTTTCGGAACAGATTTTCCGTTTTCAGTCGCCAAAATTTCTGATTTTTTTAGTCATCGACCGAAATCTCAAGAAATATTTCCACTTCAGCCGTCAAAATTTCTTATGACCTTTTTTAGTCATTTGGTCGAAATCTTGAGAAAATGGTCCTTTTCCTTGACCGCCAAGCTGTCTGCCAAACATCGTGCCTACCTTTGCGGTCATTTTGAAGGGGGGGCTAAAGGGGGTTAATCGTCCCAATTTTTTTTAAATGGGAAAAAAGGATGGCTTTTTTAGATGGGGCTTAGCACCCCTAGCCCCCCGCTAGCGTCGCTACTGGACAGTCAGAGAGAGAGAGATAAAGACAGACAGAGACAGACAGTCAGAGAGACAGACAGAGAGACAGAGGCAGACAGAGAGAGAGACACATAGAGAGTGAGCCAGAGACAGAGAGACAGAGGTGGACGGAAGCGAAGACGGAGACATAGAGAGAGTGAGTGAGGGGCAAACAGCCGCATTTTTAGTTATGCGTTTATGTGGATTGTATTATATCGATGAATAGGGATTTAGCTAAGGAGCCTCTAATGTATAATGCTTTGTAACAAGGAACTGCAGATTACTGAGTAGCCTAGAAATTCTCGAACTGCGACTGCTCGCCTACAGCCATACTTACACGTGACCTACGCGCAGACGAACTGATTTTCATCAGGTGTCGACGAGGACTTCCGACACGATTCGCCATAATCGTAGTAGGCCTACAACATAATAATAGGGATATAGGCTAATATCACTTAATCGACTCATTGACGGACTGATTACATAGGCAAACGCGCCATGGCCTGTGGAGTTCGCTTTGTGAATAGAAAAGATAAGCCACTTTTATTGCCTATTTCAAGTTCGTTTCAATCAATAACCCAGAACCGTAGAAAGCGGCAGCGCTTCCGTTTTATTGGATAACTAGCTGGGGTATCCGGCGTTGCCCGGAAAATTTAGGATTCGACCCGCTCCGGTCACAACCCCACCACACCACACCCACCCCACTTCGACCTCCACCGGTACACCACGCGAGAAATTTAGGTTATCGGGGAAATGTCCTCGTCCCAGCTCCTCCCCACCCACTTCCAAACCAACCTCCACCTTTCAACCCCCCCAACCCACCTCATCCCGCCGCCCACCCCACCTCACCCCTCCACCCCCACCCCACCGCTCCACCCCGATTAAGTTCAATGAATAATTATTATAAACGCTCGTTACTACATTGTCTGTCTGTTTGCACCGAAATGCGGATGGCGATTGATTAAATACAGAATTTTTTTATCTTATCTTATAAATAGTCCTGTACTAGAAACAGATAGTCCGTTCCTCGGAAGGGGCAACATCAGACCGGATGGTTTGCTATGGAAGGACAACAAATAGGACCAACGTAGAGTTTCGTGCATCTCGAGGGAAACATTAACACACATGGAGAATCTGAAACAGTCGTGGACAGCTCGAAGGAAATAGGAAAGGACACAAAATGTTCGGAAGTAAGAAGAGACTCTAGTGTTGAGAGCGTTTTCCCGTACAACTACATGTATTTTTCGGAGACTTTTGAATGGACATTCCGGGAGGTAGAGAAACGGCGACTGAGAGTCTTTTATAATATTATGGCGTGCCTTCGAAAGATAGGAGTCACTAGAATAGGGTGACCATACGTCCCGGTTTTCCGGGACATGTCCGGTTTTTTGTAGTGCGTCCCGGTGTCCCGACGACTTAGGCAAAATGGCAGAATTGTCCCGGTTTTTTACAAGAAGAAAAGTTGTATCTTGAAAACCTCAGTTTTATGGAAATTAGGCCTACAGAAAAAGAAGTCGCAGTAAAAGAGAATTGGTCATTATGGTCAATCTACATAGACTATAATTTTATGGACTATTGAGCTTATTATTACATCTATTATAGTGGGCTAGTGTGTTTAGTTAATAGATTTAAAGAATTATCACGAGCCAGTTTTCATAAATTAATAGGTTACAATTTCATTGGCGGCGTATGATCTACATCGATTTTGGGATTTTCGGCAGGTCGCGCCAGGGTTGCTGCCGTAAGGCAACAGTTAGATCACTCGATCATGTCAGCACTTAAAGTTTACCAATTACTTTCAACAACTTAAAATGCTCCCATTGTAAGATGAAAATTTTAAAAAATCGGATGGTGACTGGATTAAAGTGTGGCTGGACGGTCATGCACTTATTTTAAAATATGAATGCCGTCCTGCCACTTATTGACCAGCACAGCCTGGGAAGGTAAGGGCGTCCAGGCACTTCTTTGGGAAAGGCAAGGGGCGTCCAGGCACGTATTCTTCCACAGTTTGTGCACCAAATTGATGGGGGGAACACTCCTACCCCAAACCCCTTTCCGCCGGCCGCTCTTGTGCGCCCCAGAAACCTTAAATCTTTCTCTTGACAACTGATTACACACTTTACGCAAGATTGTGGGTGTTCTTGGTTAGGCCTATAAGAGTAGGCCTATAACGCACTCAGTGTACTGACGGCTAGAGCAGATTGGCGGCAGCGGCATTTGCAGTTTAACGTCACTGTGTGGTAACAAAGACCATTAGCGACGCCCTCCTTTTTTATCCAGGCTTGGGACTGGCACTGGCAGAGTGCAAACAGTGGCGGAGTTAAGCAGATTGGAGATTTCTACACTGAAGTCATTGCTCATAATTAATTAGTTATGCTCAAACAACGTTCGCAGAATATAACTCAGGAGTCAGGACTAACTAAACATTTACTCTTCCGAGAAATATCAGTGATTTTAAACTTCTTCAAAGTATGCAGTTTACACTATAATTAACAACAGCCTATAATATTTAGGCCCACTTTGACTGGAGCAGCCAGCCAGCCTACAATGTACATGTATAGGGCTAGGCCTCCGCAGGCCTATGGCCTAGTCCCAAAGTTACAGAATTACAATTATTGATAGTTTCCAAAAAGCGTCCCGGTTTTTCATGGGCAGAAAATGGCCACCCTACACTAGAAGGGACAAGATGAGGAATACACAGATACACAACAGACTGAACAGCCAACAGGACATTATTGACAGAGCACAGAGTATTATGACCTATGGTTGAGCTCTGACCAGAATGCGGAACGAAAGATTTTCGAAGATAACATTTAATGGAAATAATTTATATGGAGTTATGGACGCAAAAAAGAGGAAACAAAGAAGCGATGGCTCTACGTCAGTGGTTCCCAACCTTTTTTGACTCTATGGCCACTTTTTCTTTGTTGAAGGATATTAGGGGGCCACAAAGGTAAAAGTTAATTAACTTAAAGCATATAAGATTATTATAATTGAATCAAAATAGAATATTTGATGTTATTTGTATATACGTCAAAATAAAATAATCTGTAATAGAAAATAATTATGTGTTCTATCCTGTCCAAATGGTCAATTTTTCATATATTTTTTTAAAATTCTTTGAGAGACGAGGGCCATATTTTAGGCCTGGCGGGCCACTTTTGCTCGCGGGCCACGGGTTGGGAACCACTGCTCTACATAATACGAGATGACTGTCGGAAGATGGATTTGTCTCTGCAAGAAGTTAAATACGCACAAAGCACATGACAGAGAGGGGTGGAGTAATTCTATTTCAAGCTTCGCAAAAGCCATAAGTCAAATCAAGCTATAACAGATAAGCCCTACCTGGTACATAGTTTAATTTCGATGTATTCTGTTCTTTTTCGAAAAGCGACTCTCGCAGTGCAACCTAATCAGAGGCGCTCCCAGTACGAAGAACCCCTCGAGAAAGAAACGCTTCAAGACAACGGGCAGAAACGATATTACCCCCAAATAAGATCCCAACACGTTTGCATTCATAGGCGTTTGGGGACATTTCGGCAGTGGGGAGGGGAGCAAAGATTTTCCTTTTGCCCGGAAAAACCTGATGACCTTTTTGGTCATTCGCCGATTTTCTCGTCCGAAAAATCTGATGACTTTTTATAGTCATTTCCTATAAATCTTCTGAAAATATAGCTGTTTTACCCCTGTGTGCCCAAAGAAATAATCCTTCCGTGCCTGTTAGCCCGAAAAAATTAAAATTTTTGGTTCGCCCGTGCCTCTTTTGCCCGATAAACACATTTGCCCGAAATTTGGGGGCATTTGCCCCCCTGGACACTCGCTTCCTACGCCTATGTTTGCACTATAATCTGAGTTTTTTTAAGTTGTTATTGTTTCTGGTCATTTCGACCACGACTGCCGCAATGCTTTTCTTTTGATAGCATCGGGAAAACGTTTTGTTTGAAACGTTTTTCTTGTTTTATTACTTCCCCAAAAAGTCGTTATTTAGTTGTTTTTTTCTCATCGTTTAATTCCGGTTTTTAAATTTTTCCACCTGTTCTCTCAGGGCTTCAACAGACTAGATGTGTCACTATTGAATTGTTTAACGTCCTCATTTTGAGAAATGCATGTAGCTGCCATGGTCCCTAAAAATGAAATTTATTGGAGTTATTTTGATATAAACTTCTTAGGCTAAGACCTACCTATAATTATTATTACAGGTAACCTAATAATTTTAAGTGCGAAATAGAGGCCTAATACAGTACATAGGCCTATCTATAATCCTTACTTCTGGTTAGATTTTAATCGCGATATGTCGATCAGCATGAACTTATGTTGACCGATGTCTACAGTTTAAATTTGAAAAGATTTCAATAGCCTACCTTTAACTTTTCCCAATTTTTTATTATGCCAAAGTCAAAAGAAGAAAAAAAACTGTTGTAAATTAATGTCACTTATAATTAATTTGGCTTTCAAATAAAGTTGTGTTATTTCCCGATTACGATTAAATTACAAAAGCAACGTATTAAAGTTTTAAATGCAGTTTCTGATGCAACAAAGTAAAAAAAATCCGTTTCCGTTTTTGTCGGGTTTTTCCGTTTTTTCAAATTTTTAGATTAAAACGACGTTTTCTCGTTTTTCATTCTGCTTCCATAGTTTTTTTTTACATCTCTGCCGTGAACAACAGGGACATTTTGAACATCAGCTGTAGCTGAACTTTACTACCTTTATGCTTTTGTATGTTGGATATTTCCATTTTTCGGCGCTGCATCTCAAACGCTCATAAACTTCACAAACTCACCGACATTTCTAAACGGCTACAGGATTAGCTGGTAATATGTCTACTGTTGTTGTTCTTAAAATTTCAGGCGAATACTAGAAGTTTTCACAGAATAAGGACACTTTTTCGTCGGGGGTCTACTTTTCA
Organism: Lumbricus terrestris; assembly: GCA_949752735.1. Taxonomy (NCBI): domain Eukaryota; kingdom Metazoa; phylum Annelida; class Clitellata; order Crassiclitellata; family Lumbricidae; genus Lumbricus; species Lumbricus terrestris. The sequence continues at coordinate 11,602,815 of OX457051.1, read as the reverse complement.
TCGGACCACAGTGTATTGTCTTCATGTATAACTTAATAAATATTTTATTAGCCAGCCGAGTCCTTGGTGATTTTTTTAATTCGCATTTGCAGTTTCATTGACTGCGTCAATGATGTCCAAAAGGAGTTTTATTGTATCTCTTTGCAACACTCTCATGAATGCTGGTGCCTATGTGTCACTTAACGAGTCTATATGCATAAATCTATCTATCCACTCGTCCATCCGTTCGCCCGTCCGTCCGTCCGTCCTCTTCCATCCATCCGTCTATCCATCTATCCATTCATCAACATAACATCACTCTATAATTATATCTAGGCCGTATATATATCTTTCTTTTTTCCTATCTGTCTGTTGGTCTGTTCGTCCATCCGTCCATTCAGAGTAAATGTTTCGCATATTTCACGCAAGTTCAGCTCTTAACAAATCTCAGCGTCACTTTCTGTCACATAATATGGAGCGCTTCTGAGTAGCCTACCTTAAAGAGGCGCTATATAAATTTCTGAAATAAATAAAATATAATAAATAAATGATTATGATCTAAAATGTAGAATTTTGAAGTTCGACAAAATCTATACACGTGGATCTGGCAAAAGACAAAGTTTGTGCTAACGAAGGGATTACGGTCGTCGGAACATCCATCCATCCATTCATCCATCCACCCATTCATTCATCCATCCATCCATTCATCCATCTATTAACCCTCAGGCTACCAAGCTTTTTTTGTAACACGGACTACCAAAGGGGGGGTGGTTTTCACCCCCCTGGATTTTGGGTTTGGTTTGAGATATCATAACGTGTAATACACCAATGGATTCAGTATTCATTTCTGCACAAAATGGTATATTTAGGTTTATAAAATATGAATGCACCTCGAAATTATGAATTTTTACCATGGGTACCCGTCGATTCCACAAAACGTATACTTACGCATAGGGAATATATTAGATTATGTATGTTTTAAACGTGATTTATATATAAAAAAATAGTTTACATATAATAAAGTCCAATGTTCAACTATAAAAACCAGTAATAAGTCTGTTTTATGTTCAATCAAAACAAAAAACATGTTGTAGCTGTTGAAAAACGTTTACGCAGACATATCGGCTTGCGTTGTAAAAAAAACCCAACATTTTCACACATTTTAATTTATTTTGAGCACTTCCGGTCATCAAAAGACAAATTATTTGGTATCAGAAAATAGCCCTAAATGCCCTCTACAGAATGGCATAATTTATTTCTATTAAAAAATAAATTATGCATAAGTTATAATAGAAAAAACATGAACATTTCATAAAAATAAAACACCTTTATATACAGTTTAATTTATTTTGAGCACTTCCGGTTGTCAAAAGACAACTCAATGAGCATCGAAATGTAGCCCCACATTCCCTCCATAGAATGGTATAATATGTGTCTCTTCATATTAAAGGGCGCAAAAGTTATAGCCGATAATCTAATGGGGGGTGGTGGTATCCACCCCTTGGTACCTTTGGTATACTGGGTGTAACTTTTGAACGGTAGGGGGCATCATCAAAACGTTTAGCTCAAAATGTGTGCCAATGAACCCTCTACAGCTACCTAAAACGTCAAAATTTTATTCCGAACGGAACAAGTTTGATTTGGGGAAAACCTTGGGGGTGGCAACCACCACCCCTGGGTAGCCCGAGGGTTAATCCATCCATTCATCCATCCATTCATTCAACAGAATTCCATGGGTCTCCTAATGGTCTCCCCTGAGGAAATTATGGATATTGGCCGTGATATACGTTTAACGCATAGCAAAGGTGTTGACGACATTGACACCTGTATCGCTGCTCCCAATCTCTCCTTAGTTGCTAGACCTCTGGCTGAAATAATAAATTGCTCCTTTAGTAATGGGATTGTTCCACAAGCCAAAAAAAATAGCTAAAGTGGTGCCTGTACTAAAAAAGGGTGATAAGGACAACGTACTCAATTACAGACCCATTTCCGTTCTTCCTTACTTCTCCAAGTTCTATGAAAAATTTATGTATAATCGACTCTATGGTTATATTAAAAACTCTAACATCATTTATCCATCTCAGCATGGTTTTCAACCGGATCACTCCCCCTACATGGCCTTATTGAATATGCAGGACATGATTTCAAAGGCTATTGAAAATAACGAATACTCAGTGGGAGTCTTCTTCGACCTCGCTAAAGTGTTTGATACTGTAGACCATAATATTTTGCTTAAAAAATTAGATTACTATGGAATTAGGGGGACACAGCACAGCCAGCTATTTTGAGAGCCGTACACAAAGAGCTCTCTGTAATGGTGTCCTATCTGAGCTAGGGATGATCAAATATGGAGTTCCCCAAGGTTCCAACCTCGGACCACTTCTCTTCCTTCTTTATGTTAATGACTTGGCCAATGTCTCTCCTACAATGTTTTTCATTCTATTTGCTGATGATACCAACGTTTCTTTACTCCAATAGCTCATGGCAGACGTTGTTTCAGACTGTGAACTTTGGGCTGTCTAGCATAGCTGCTTGGTTCTGTGCAAATAGACTCACCCTTAATTCAGAAAAAAACTTTATTTTATTTAAATCCCATCGGAAAATAAACCCCAGTAGCAATCTTTGTTTGCTTATTGATGATGTCTCCATCAATCGAGTTGAGTCGACGAAATTCTTGGGTGTGCATATAGATCAAAATTTGACCTGGAAAGTTCACATTAATCAAATTGCATCTAAAATTGCTAAGAATATAGGTATTATTTCCCGCATTTCTTATATCTTACCAAAGACAATTAGAATGAATTGATATTATACCCTCGTCTACCCATACCTCACGTATTGCAACGTGGTTTGGGCATCGACATACGAATCTAGGCTTCATAAACTAATTAACTTACAGAAGAAGGCTGTTCGTATAATAGCGGCTATTCGTAAATTGGAACACACTGGCCCTTTCTTTAGTGAGCTTCATCTCCTAAAAATAGACCAGATAAAGGATCTCCAAATTTGCGAATTCTTCTTTCGACTCGAACACGGTCTCCTTCCTTCAGTATTCCAAGGGTACCTCCCTCATGCCTCTGACATCCATTCGCATTTCACTAGGAATTCAGCTGCATATCGCCCTGTCAGAGCTCAATCTAACACTAGGCGTTTTACTGTTAAATCTTATGGCGCTCAAATGTGGAATAAAATTCCAATTGATATTCGTCAATCCAGTAGTCTGGAGGTTTTTAAAAAGAGACTTCGTGTTTTTATAACCTCCACTAAGTCTACTTAGAAGTGCACATGACCACTTGTAGTTAAGATTTTACTTAAGTATATAGTTAAGTTTGTTCCTCTACATGCTATTTACAATTTAAACTTTTTGCAATCTGTCATCACCTAATTTGATTAAATTTTTTTAAATTTTTTGCTATCTTGTATAATATTTCTTGGTATTTTTTCTTACTTGGGTGACCCTCCCCAGCGGGATGTCAATCCCTTTAGGGCCCCCCTTTGTAGTCAATGCATGCATAGCCTATTTTCTGTTTTTGATGTCATCTTGTTTTCTGGTTGCAATAAAGCGAACTGAATTGAATTGAATTCATCCATCAATCCCTCCATCAATCCCTCCATCAAACCAAACCATCAATTTTATTGCACTAATATAACAAAAACATTTATACGAAGTAGGCTATATAGGCCTATACATAACAGTTGGTTGCAACCGGAAACCCAGAAGGGATTAGAAGTCCCACTGGTAGGGCTACCTACATGTATATGCACGCTTATAGATTCAAGATGGTAGATAGGCAAGTATCATGTAAGAATTTACATTCTGGATATACACATGATGCAGTCTTAACTAAAACCATAAACATTCACAGTCAAGACAACATGATGTTGTTAAGCTATCAAACCTTAACTAAGAAAAGGAATAAAGCGAAATAAACCTTAACTAGAAAGAAAAGATTAGAATAGAAGTGCTGTACAGTTACTGTATATGGGGTACCGGTATAGTCAGAGTGAAGATAAAGAGTGGAGCTAATACTTCAGTCCAGTTAACGATGAACGTAATTGATGCTTAAAGGAATTAAGATTAGGGTTGGTACGAATATTTTGAGGAATTCTATTCCACTCCCTTGGGCCTATGCATTAATCGAAAATCTTCTAGGGTTATGGTAGTACGAGCAGGTGCACTTCTGTATGAGTCAAGGTTTCTCGTGTTTCTCCATCCATCCATCCATCCGCACATCCAACCATCCATCCATCCATCCATCAATCCATCCATTCTTCCATCCATCCGCCCATCCATCCATCCATTCATCCATGCATTAGACAGATGCCCAGTTGAATGTCACGCTCCTGCCTCCCTCCCTTTTTCCCTCCCATCCTCCCTCCCACCCTTACTTCCTCTCTTCCTCGCTCCCTCCCTCCCTCCTTCCCGCCATCCCACCATCCCTCCATCCATCCATTCACCATTCATCCATCCGTCCATCCATTCACCATCCAATCATTCACCATCCATTCATCCATCCATTCATTCAACATCCATTCATCCGTCTATTCATTCATCCATCCATTCATCCATCCATTCATACATCCATTCATCCATTCATTCTTCCATCCATCCATTTAACATCCATTCATCCATCCATTCACAATCTATTCATCAATCCATCCATCCATTCACCATCCATTCATCCATCCATTTATTCATCCATCCATCCATCTATTCACCATCCGTTCATCCATCCAGTCAGTCATTCATCCATCATTCATACATTTATCCATTCACAATCCATTTATCCATTCATTCAACCATCCATTCACCATCCATTCATCCATCAATCCATTCATCCATTCATTCACCATCTATCCATCTATCCATCCATCCATTCATTCATCCATCCATCAACTCATCCGTCCATTCATTCATCCGTCCATTCATTCATCCATCCATTCATACATCCGTCCATCTATTCACCACCCATTCATCTATCCATCTATCCATCCATCCATTCACCATCTATTGATCCATCCATTCATTCATCCATCCATTCATTCATTCATCCATCCATTCACCATTTATTCATCCATCCGTCCAACTATTCACCACCCATTCATCTCTCCATCCATCCATCTATACATCCATCCTTCCTTTCACCATCCATTCATTCATCAATCCATTGAACATCTACTCATCTATCCACCCATACATCCATTCATTCATTCATCCATTCATCCATCAATTCATACATCCATCTATTGAACATCTGTTCATCCATGCATCTAATCACCATCCATTCATCCATCCACTCATCCATCCATTCATCCATTCATCCATCCATCCATTCACAATCCATTCGTAATCCATTCATCCATTTATTCATTCATCCATCCATTCATCCATCCATTCCTTCATCCATCCATTCATCCATCCGTCCATCCATTCACCATCCATTGATTCATCCATCCAATCACCATCCATTCATCCATATATTCATCCATCCACCCATTCACCATCTAGTCATCTATTCATACATCATCCATCCATTTATTCATCCATCCATTCATTCATCCATCCATCCATTCATTCATCTATCCATTCATTATCATCCATTGATTCATCCATGCATTCACCTTCCATTCACCATCTATTCATCCATTCATTCATCCGTTCATTCATCCATCCATCCATTCACCATCCATTCACCATCCATTCATCCATCCAGTCATCCATCCATTCATCCATCCGTGCCCATCCATCCATCCATCCATTTTTTCATCCATCCATTTTTCCATCCATCCGTCCGTCGATCCATCTTTCCATCCATCCATTTTTACATTCATCCATTCACCATCCATTGATCCATCCATCCATTCATTCATCCATTCCTCCATCCATCCGTCCGTCCATTCACCCATCCATTCATTCATCCATCCATTCATCCATCCGTCCATCCATTCATCCATGAATCGATCTGTTCATTCCTCCATTAATCCATCCATTCATGCATCCATTCATAAATCCATTGATCCATCTATCAATCCGTCCATACATCCATCCATCCGTCCATCCTTCCGTCCATTCATCCATCCGTCCATCCATTCACCATACATTCACCATCCATTCATCCATCCATTCTTCCATCCATCCATTCATCCATCCATCCATTCATCCATCCATCCGTCCGCCCATCCATTCATCCTTCTATCCATTCATCCATCCATTCATTCATCCATCCATCCATCCATTCATCCATTCATTCATCCATCCATTCATTCATCCATCAATCCATCCATTCATTCATCCATCCATCCATCCGTTAATTCATCTATTAATCTATCCATTCATGCACCCATTCGTAAATCCATAAATCCATCAATCCATCCATGCTTCCATCCATCCATCCAGGCCCGCCGAGAGGGGGCAGGGAGGGGCAAGTGCCCAGGGGACCGACGACTTTAAGGGTCCCGGAGGTGGCCCGGTCTACAGTAATTATAATATGTATCATATGTTGATTACGGGCGGCGGGCCCAACATAATTTTATATATTGCTTAGCTTATTGTTTGTGGTTTATGTGGTTTTAGATAGGCAGATATCCTAATAGGCTATTACTGTTACATAACTACAGCTGTTTAAGTTTCAAGCAACTGTCCATTAGCCTTCCTTACTTATCAGTCTTTTGCCAAAGAACTCGATCACTTCCGTGACTCGGTCTCAGAACGTTCTTCTGCTAAATTACGCTTTGTCAGATTTCAATCTTAAGTGAACAAATCTAAATGATAAATTTCTCTCGCAACGGTGTAATCTATATAAATAAAAATGTAAAAAGTTTGTTCCTAATGGAATATCTCGGAAAGTTCATGACCGATTCTTTTGAAATTTTTCGCAAAACGCCCCGTTCGAATACGATCGTGTTTGTAAAAGGATTTTCTGGAAAGAAACAAATCTTTTAGACCAAAAAACACAACTTTCTCCTCGATTTGACACGTTTATACATTTTAGCTTTAACGCATACTCCGCCATTTTGGCCCGTGTAAATATAACGTACAGGGATGCCACTCTGAATTTTGAAAAAGGTCAGGTATGCCACTCTGAATTTTGAAAAAGGTCAGATCCAGTCGAAAAAAGGCTAGAAAAGGCTAGATTGGCAATTTTCACCCAACGTTTGAGCGGACGGGTTTTTATATGCTTTTCTCGAAAAAACACAACATTGCATTCGATTTCAGCGAATTCAATTTATTTGCATTTGAATGCAGCCGTGTGGGAGGAAGAGAGCGGGAGGGAGCGGGAGGAGGGGGAAGGGAAGGGAGCGGACGGGGTGGAGGGAGGGGAGGGATGGAGAAGGGGAGGGACGGAGGGGAGGGATGGAGGAGGGAAGGGGAGAGGGAGGGGTTTTTATATGCTTTTTTCGAAAAAACACAACGTTGCATTCGATTTCAGCGAATTCAATTTATTTGCATATGAATGCGGCCGTGTGGGAGCAAGGGAGCGGAAGGGAGCGGGAGGAATGGGGAGGGAAGGGAGCGGACGGGATGGAGGGAGGGGATGGATGGAGGAGGGGAGAGACGGAGGGGAGGGAGGGGAAGAAACGGGAGTGAGGGGAGGAGGAGGGGAGAGATGGAGGAGGGAAGGGGAGACGGAGGGGAATGGAGGTAGGGAGGGACAGAGGAACGGAGGGAGGGAGGGAGGCAGGGTAAGGGAGGAAGGGAGGCAGGGTAAGGGAAGTAGGGAGGGAGGGTTGGACGGTCTTTTCAGCCACAGCAACGCGTGGCCGGGTACAGCTAGTGTTTTATAAATACACATCTGGAGTACAAAAACAAAAAGAAAAGGCTATTAGGTTTGAAAAGGCAAAAGTTCGTAAGCTTAAAGGCACACACTATCTCAATTCAGAATCTCAAAAGAAGGCAATCGGAGTCCGTAAATGGGCCTAACCTAGGGTGACCATTTTCTGCCCATGAAAAACCGGGACGCTTTTTGGAAACTATCAATAATTGTAATTCTGTAACTTTGGGACTAGGCCATAGGCCTGCGGAGGCCTAGCCCTATACATGTACATTGTAGGCTGGCTGGCTGCTCCAGTCAAAGTGGGCCTAAATATTATAGGCTGTTGTTAATTATAGTGTAAACTGCATACTTTGAAGAAGTTTAAAATCACTGATATTTCTCGGAAGAGTAAATGTTTAGTTAGTCCTGACTCCTGAGTTATATTCTGCGAACGTTGTTTGAGCATAACTAATTAATTATGAGCAATGACTTCAGTGTAGAAATCTCCAATCTGCTTAACTCCGCCACTGTTTGCACTCTGCCAGTGCCAGTCCCAAGCCTGGATAAAAAAGGAGGGCGTCGCTAATGGTCTTTGTTACCACACAGTGACGTTAAACTGCAAATGCCGCTGCCGCCAATCTGCTCTAGCCGTCAGTACACTGAGTGCGTTATAGGCCTACTCTTATAGGCCTAACCAAGAACACCCACAATCTTGCGTAAAGTGTGTAATCAGTTGTCAAGAGAAAGATTTAAGGTTTCTGGGGCGCACAAGAGCGGCCGGCGGAAAGGGGTTTGGGGTAGGAGTGTTCCCCCCATCAATTTGGTGCACAAACTGTGGAAGAATACGTGCCTGGACGCCCCTTGCCTTTCCCAAAGAAGTGCCTGGACGCCCTTACCTTCCCAGGCTGTGCTGGTCAATAAGGTTAGTGGCAGGACGGCATTCATATTTTAAAATAAGTGCATGACCGTCCTGCCACATTTTAATCCAGTCACCATCCGATTTTTTAAAATTTTCATCTTACAATGGGAACACTTTAAGTTGTTGAAAGAAATTGGTAAAATTTAAGTGCTGACATGATCGAGTGATCTAACTGTTGCCTTACGGCAGCAACCCTGGCGCGACCTGCCGAAAATCCCAAAATCGATGTAGATCATACGTCGCCAATGAAATTGTAGCCTATTGATTTATGAAAACTGGCTCGTGATAATTCTTTAAATCTATTAACTAAACACACTAGCCCACTATATTAGATGTTCATAATAATAAGCTCAATAGTCCATACAATTATCTATATCTATAAGAAAGGACTTGGCTATGTATGTGGGTATGTATGTGATTTTGTTCAGAATGCACGCTCACAGTTTTTGAGCTTTTTACTCCAAACCTACTGTGTAGGTCTCGGCACGAGACGCAAAGGCGAGGGGTTGGCGATTCTCTACCACCATGGGGGCCAGGGTGGGGGCGAAACCCCCCAAATGTTTAAAAAAAAACCCGCAGCTATTGATTTGAATTTTTTTTCCTAGATAGAGGTCCATCAGAACCCCCCGGATCAGTGGTTGGCAAATCTCTACCGCCAGGGGGCCAGGGTGCGGGGGGGTCGAAAACACTAGCTTTCGCTATAAATTTTTAATCGCTTGCAACGTATAAAAGCAGTCATTTTCACCGTTTTAAAGGTGTCTAACGCTAGCTCTTTTGCAAATACGGATTTCACGGGTCGCTTACCGGAAGAGGCGGGGATGAGGGAGGGTGGGATGGTATGGGGGTGGAGGGGTGGGGATGGAGTTGGGGGTTGGCGGGGTGGGCTTCGAGAGGTGGGGTAGAGGTTGAGGGGTGGGATGGAGATGAGGGGTGGTGGTGGGATGGCCTGGGGTTAGAGGGGTGGGGTTTGGGGTGGAGGTGGGTGGAGGTGGAGGTTGGGGTGGATGGCGTGGGAGTGGGGTGGGTTGGGAGTGGAGGGGTGGGGTGGATGTGGAAATTTTTGTCAAACCCAAATTTATCGGTTCGCGTACCGGTAGGGGTCGGAGTGTGGTAGGGTGGGGTTGTGGCCGTAGCGGATGGAATCCTAAATTTCCCGGGCAACGCCGGGTACCCCAGCTAGTAGTCTAGATTGGCCATAATGACCAATTCTCTTTTACTACGACTTCTTTTTGCGTAATTTCCATAAAACTGAGGTTTTCAAGATACAACTTTTCTTCTGGTAATAAACCGGGACAGATCTGCCATTTTGCCTAAGTCGTCGGGACACCGGGACGCACTACAAAAAACCGGGACGTATGGTCACCCTTGCCTAACCCTACATCGATTGATTCTAGTGAATTAAACGTGCCTGCATGATGATCGTGTAATTATGACTGAATGAATGAAAATGAAGTTTGTGGTGTTAATATCTTAATTACAGAAGAAGACAATCATAATAAATAAGACTAATGAATATGCTGAAATTATAGAAACTGTAAACAGTTTTGTTTTTGATGTTGACTTGCATGGGGACGCGCCGGACGTATTATAGCTTCCTTCGGTAAATGACGCAGGGAAGCAAATAATGTGTATCACGAGATTTTTACACTATTATTTTACACCAGGTGGTGCTATTGTGATGTAGGATATATCGATCGATTGCAAATTCATTTGGGATCACATAGAACCAAATTCTGTAACGATATTCCAATCCATTCTCAAGACATTCATAAAAAACGTTGTGGTCGGCGCGGATCCCCCCCGTTGGGCCTTCGTGTACCAAAAAATACCTTGGGCACTCGAGTGTTAAGTTTTAACAAGATTTAGAAGGCAAAAAATATTTGAGAAATACAAACAAGCAATTTGTTGAGAAGTTGAAAAGTTGTTAAAACTAGGAATCTGATAAAAAAAAGAGTTAAAACTACTGTAGTCTACGGCAAATTATTTGTTAGCCTAATGGTCCAATGTCGTTAAAGTCGAAAAGTTCTTAACACTAAGCTATAATGTTTCAGTGTCGAATAGAAATGTTTTCTCAAGCGTAGCCCTATAAACTTAAAGTTGCAAAAGCAATCTTGTGCAGTGATAAAAAACCTGCCAATATCTATCAGACTTCTGGAAACAGAAGACTGCAGAAACAGCACATTTGCTAATTTATTTCTCTAAAAGAAAATTTTTTGAACCTTTTTATTACAAGAGTGCCAAAGCCCAACATTTCAAAAATAACCTTTCGCCGAGTCGCTAACTGGCGGAAAACCAGCAACGTAATTCATTGGGCTACGTTGCAATTTGAAATAATTTTAACCATTACATGCCTCCATGTCATGCATCCGTCTTTGAGTTCTTTATCCTTTCGATATCTGTATTCGCCAACAAGTATAATGGCCTTTCCCTTCTGCGAAGCGATCACCTCCATGTTAACGATTTCCAAACGGTAGACCTGCCCTGCTTCCGTTGCTTTTATATGAAGCTCGTATCACGTGGTAACGAACTTTCCAACCTCTCATGTTACCGCTTTCTGCACCTGATTTGTTTATTTTAGCACCTCTTCCAGGTCCTCGGAGATACTGGGTTTCAACAAACATCATGTGTGAAATAGCTTAGTAGTAATTGCTCTTTGTCGCGTCGTCGATGACCTGCTTATTTGCTCATAATATTATCACTTACTAGCTGGGGTAGCCGGCGTTGCCCGGAAAATTTAGGATTCGATCCGCGCCGGCCACAACCCCAACACACAACACCCCACCACACTCCGACCTCTACCAGTACGCCACCGGAGAAATTTGGGTTTGACGAAAATTTCCACCCCCATCCCACTCTACCTCATCCACCCCCACCCCTCCACCCCAACCCCCTTCCACACCCACCACTCCCACATCCCACTCCATCTCCCTCCACCCCACCCCACTCCTCCACCCCATCCCCAACTCCCACCCCCGCACCCTCACCCCAACCCCTACCCCTCGACCCCCACGCCACCCCACCCCACCACCTTCACCCCTCACCCCATCCCACCCTCCACCTCCACCCCACCCCTCCCCCACCCCACCTCTTCCACCTCACCCCCACAATCCCACCTCGCCTCCACCGGTACGCGACCCGTGAGATCCGTACTGGCAACAGAGTTGACCTTAAACACCTCTAAAACGGTTAAAATCACTGCTTTTATACGTGGCAAGCGAATAAAAATTTATAGCAAAAATTGGTGTTTTCGATCCCCTCCCGCACCCTGGCCCCCATGGTGGTAGAGATTTGCCAACCACTGATCCGGGTGGTTCTGATGGACCTCTATCTAGGAAAAAAAATCAAATCAATAGCCGCGTTTTTTAAAAAACAAATTGGGGGTTTCGCCCCCCCCTGGCCCCCATGGTGGTAGAGTATCGCCAACCCATCGACTTTGCGTCTCGTGCCGAGACCTACACAGTAGTGAAGGTTTGGAGTGAAAAGCTCAAAAACTGTGAGCGTGCATTCTGGACAAAGTCACATAGCCACATACATAGCCAAGTCCTTTCTTATAGATATAGATAGGCCGACTCTTCATCGATGCTATTTCTTTTCAGAGCGCCGCCCTTATGTCGGGCGCCCTTTTGTCGGCGCCCTTTTGTCGGGCGCCCTTTTGACGGGGTGCTCTTTACACCAGGGGTTCTCAAACGGTGGTACGCGTACCCCCAGGGGTACGCCAGGCGCCGGTAAGGGGTACGCGAATAATTCCAAAAATATAAATTTTCTTTGAGTTTATGGACTTTGTGTCCATTTTTCTTTTTCTTTGATTATCAGTGATTTTTAACGTTGCAACATATAGCAGCATCGTCATTTCTTTCTTTCACAGCATATAATTATACTCACATACAATGCAGTGCATGCAACATATTTATGTTTAGGCCTATTACTATAATATTTTGAAACAAATAGCCAAATGTTTAGATGATTGAAAGTACCAAAGCCAGAATATCTCAGACTATATAATATGGAGCTAAGATAGCAGAGAGCTGAATTGGCCAAATGATTAATTTTTGGTCGAGCTTTAAATTTTGTGATTCCTTTCAGCACGTCATATCTGGGTGAAACTGTTAACTATTCTGGCTGTCAAAAACAAACATGGGGTGAATTGCGTTTCAAATTGGCAAATATTAAACCAGATATTGTAAATCTGTGCTAGTCTGAACAAGCCTGTGCACAGCACTATAGGTTGGTTCTTTCCTCTTTCTGACAGGGGTGATAGAGCAATTTTTCTTTTTAAAATTGCTGATAAGATTATACGATTCAAAACTAGATTTTGCTCCCTTTATAGGGTTTAGCCCTAGACTCCAAAAAACGATGTGAACTATGATTAAATGGACCATTAGTTGTCACTGCCAGAGGATATCGCAATGGAATTGTGTTTCTGATCTGACTTTGCTGGGGGTACGCCATCATTCGACGTTTTTACTTGAAGTAGGGCCTACAATAAAAATAAAGTTTGATGAGAACCTTTGCTTTACACGTCGTCTGCTGTTTAAGTGTCTCACTCCTGTTGCCGCGGCCGCTATTGCTGTCGTTGCTGTTGTTGTTGTTGTTGTCGTTGTTGTTGCTGCTGCCGTTGTCGTCAGGGCCGGCCTTAGCTATAGGCAAAGTAGGCAGTTGCCTAGGGCGCCGCAGGCTTGGGAGGGACGCCGCGGCACCGACGGATTTAAAACTTTCCCTAATGGAAAGAATTTTAAATAATTATGAATTCTTTGCACCTGTTCAGGCTGGCCTAATTCAATTTCAAGGACTGCATAAATTTTAAATCGACAAATAAAATTCGATTTCTAACAACATTCCGTACTCTTTACTTTAGGAGACAGGTTAAAATACGCGACGCTCAATTTCGATAGTGAAGATGTTGCAAGAAATGATTGTAATGTATGAAATTGGAGTGGGCCTTGCTGAGTATGAAGATGAGATTACAACATTACAGCCTGCCCTTTATTCAGATTGAAATAAAATAGTCTAGTAGGGACGACGATGAAGAAAGGGCAGTAGCTGAGGCAGGGCCGACCTAAGGCATAGGCAGAGCAGGCAGTTGCATGGGGCGCCAAGTTCTAGAGGGCGCCATTTCCATCAAAGATGGCGCCATTTCCACAGGAGTGTATTTTATTTTATTTTTTTACTTATACCGTTCTTCACAAAATTGAATATTATTCAGCCTTCAGTGTAGGCTACTAATAAAGAAATTATAATGAATTACTCAATTGAGCGTAGGCCTACAAGGCTATAGCTAGGGGGATGTTTTGGGTGTTTGAACACCCTCCGCAAATGAAATAATGTAAAAATGAAATAATCAGCGGCGCCCGCAGGATTTTTTTCTTGTACGCACAGAAATTTTCGATGGAGGGGCGAACAGGGAAAAATTTGCGTTAGGCCGCCGAAAAAAGTGATCAACCTAGAATTTCCCAAAAACATACCTTTTCTATCCGCCGAAAAAAACTGATGACCTTTTTTTTTTTTTTTTTTTTAGTCATCAACCTAAAATTTTCCAAAACATACCTTTTGGGTCATCGCGCTGTACGCACTTACCTATGTGCGTACGTCTGCGGGCGCCGCTGCTGTACGCACTTGCGTAAGTGCGTACGCCTGCGGGCGCCCCTGGAAATAATTATGCATTTGCGAGCACATGGCAGTGCGTAATGTAATTTTGAGCAGAAAATAGTGGAAATTCGCGGAAAATAGTGTTTTTTGGACGTCAGAAAATTCGACGACTAACAAAAGTCGTCAGAAAATTTCACCCAAAAAAGTCACCCGCAATGTGTGCGCACCTCAAAATTCACGGTCAAGAAAACATCCCCCGAAATGAAATCCTGGCTATTATAGCCTTGTAAGCGTATACCGGCTCTGCCTAATTCATCTTTAGATTCTAACGTGGGCTGAACAATTGAGTGGGAAACTAAGGGCGCCAAATGCAGGCCTATGCCTGGGGCGCCAAATGTATGCCTTGCCTAAGGCGCCACTTGGGCTAAGGCCGGCCCTGGTTGTCGTTGTTGTTGTTGTCGTTGTTGTTGTCGTTGTTGAGTCAGTAGCACACTTTTCGGTGTTCACCCTGTCTCTCCCAATGAACACCTTGGACCTTTTTTATCCTGGGCGTCGTCCGATCCAGTATAACATCTGCTTCATTGCTTCGATCCATTTGTGTTTAAGGGGAAATTCATGACCTGCTGAGTACCACACTCTCTTGCTGATCTCGCAGTTGATTAGCCGTTGCGTAAGGTAATTGGACCTAATATGCGCCTAATCATACGTTCGGCGGTTGCCGTTGGATGCATCTACATTGTACGCTCCAGCGACCGATAAGAGCCGTGCTGCTGCCCGCGGCTCTAGGTTTTGAGGGAAACCAACACCCGGCTGTAGTTTAGCGTCATACCCAGGAGTGAGAGGAGTGATGAGACGGGTCGAGAAAGTTGTTTAAAATGTAAATCAACGAGCGTCTTTGCAGCGTTGCTATAGGCAACGTATTGTGACGTCGTGGGATGTTAAGATGTTAAGATGTTTAAATAATCGGTCTAGTGCAGTCGTTGTAATAATATTTAGGAGCGATACTAAACTTAGCGAAAAGTTGTAGGCCTATAAAGACAGAAAGCGGTTAGTTGTGTTGCTTGAATGAAGAAGTTCAATAATAAAGTTGGATAATTTTCTGCAAGAATCGCCCTTGAACGTTTTTGGCTACTAGAAATTTTGTTGTAACGTCGGTGTGCTACTTGTTTCTGATATTATCGCTCAGTGTTTACTTGCTATTTTTCGGTAATTCATCGTCTTAGCATTCTAAATAATTCGCGATAATATGAAAATGATAAAAAGCATGTTTTAACAGTAAAGAACGCTAAACTTTATTGCTTTTATACTGTTGCATTTTGGCTTTCATGTGTGCATTTTGATTCTTGCTTGATTCAGCGGCAGCGCTACAGCAAGGCATGCCAGGACATAATTATATTAATGCTCTCGGAGAGGGGGTACTTAGCTTAAATAATTATTCAGAACTTCAGCAACTTCCACATCGTCATCATAATTAGATCATCATCGTGATCTTGTCTATTCTAAATTTTCACATAGAAATAAGAGCTTCAAAACTAAATCACCCCACCCCCATAGCAGCTCTTACATCGTGTGTTAGTAAATGCATCATTTCATTTTTTTCACTCGGTGGGTGTTCAACCAACTAAAACGGCCCCCCCCGCTAAATTCACCCTTGGTTAAGTCGAGAGTTAAGAGGGTTTTTGCTGTTGTATAAGCTTGGCTGCATCAATGCATGTTTGTCGGTTGCTTCAGTACGCCACTGTCTTGCTTCCAATACTACGTAGGGACCCTGATTATCTCATCTTATCTGACCATTTATAAAGCGCTTCTCGCAGCAAGAGCCTTTCAGAAGCGCGCCCAGTGCGTTCAACCCCGAGAAATAAGGCAAATTTTTTGACGAGAGAAAGACGATGAAAGACATCCAGAGAGGATGGCAGAGCGAAGCCAATTCCATAGGGAGAGGCCAATGCAGGCAAATGATCTGGATTGAGCCATGGCAGTCCTGACTCGAGGGACAAAGAGGTCAAGCCGATCAGAGGACCTAAGAGGACGCAGCGAAGTGGCAGAAAGGAGGCGAAGTATCTGATCGCACAGGTACTTTTGAGCAAGACCCATTTGAGACTTAAGGACCAAAATCAGGGCTTTAAATTGTATACGGGCCGAGAGTGGAAGCCAGTGAAGTTGTTCAGTCATGAATGTAGAAATGTGGGAGAATCGAGGCAGACCTCCTTTCTGCCACTTCGCTGCAATGAGCCTAGCAGCAGAATTGAGTACAGATTGCAGAGGAGCTAGGCGAACCTTCTTAGGCAGACCAGATTAGCTGGGTCAACAATCCATTTAGGGTCCTTGTGTTTACTTGCTTGCATGTACACTTGTTATAGCGCCCCTTCAAGCTCACTACTCAGAAGCGCTGCTGACTACAGCGCAGACACTGCATCGGAGTTTCACGCCAAAGCGCCGAGCAATTGCGAGTGAAGGACTTGCCAAAGCCCCTACGCGGCGACTTAGGTGGATTCGAACCTGCAACACTCCGGCTGCAAGGCAACAAACATACCCACTATACCACCGCTCCCCAAAATCCAGCTCTCACTATTTTCAATGACCTGAGTGAATTTTGTCTATTATGGTTCTGATTTGTGTTTTCCGAATAAATAAATAAATAAAATAACAATAAATAAATAAAATGGCCTTTGTCTTGGTCGCTGATCTGCTAGGATTGTTTTCCTGTTTCATGTATAGAATTTATATGGGGCATAAATGAGCCCTGCACTGATTACTTCTATGATTGCCCTGACTATGCCCTGGTCACAGAATTTGTCTGGTGTTGCCTCTAGCTTGACGCTTGCTTGCTTTTAGTGCTTGCTTCGATGCTTCTTTTGACGATTGCTTGCTTGCCTCTAAATGCAAACTTTTACCAGTAATATGATCTGAATTTCGACTAAGAATTTTAATCACGTTAGAGGGGCGATTAAAAATTTTCGCCACAGTTAGTCGCATTTTAATCGCATGTAGAATTGCATACCTTGACAGAGAGCTTCTGGCTATGTGCGAGGCAGGGCATAATGCTGGGAATGTGGTAATCTAGCAGCAGCCATCAGAGTTAGCCTATGTGCTGCATTGTCCGTTCGAACCTTTGCTGCTTTATCATGAATATCTCGCAACCTTGTTAGAGATCTGAGAGATGTGATGTGCTTGACACAGGCTTCGGAAAAGTGTCGTTTTCTACACGGAATAGGCCTACTGCAATTGCTAAATACTGTAAAGCCCAGTTTTTGTCGAAATGGTTTGTGGTCACACTCACCCCTAAGTAGCCTAAAGTAGGCCTAGCTGTCATTGACCTCAGAGGGCCAGGAATCTGAAGTTGTAGTTACAAAAACATCACATATCTGACGAACCCAAACTTTCGTTCATTGGTGCAATAATATTGGTCGATTAGCGCACCAATTAGTGTACGGGACGGAGGCGTAGACAACAACTGATTAGCGACAATGCGTTCAACGTCCTGCTACAATGTTGAGGGGTTGATCATTTATTGCAATCCTTTTGCAATGGCATTGGTTATGTCTTCGCATCTGCCCTGGTCCATTGGGCTGAGCTTTCTCCTGCAATTGAGCAGGCCTACCGGTACTGAGTATTCATTTTGTACGAGCAGCACATCTACCATGATTGGACGCAAATAAGCAAGCTTCGTTTCTCTTGATGTGTGATTGGCTATTTAGTCAGACCTATCATTATCTCTACAAAACACCGGAGCTGCATTCCAAAATACATGACAGTGGCTGTTATTCAGAAGATATGTTCACTCTGTAGGCTACAGTCAATGAAAGTTTAACTTAGAAGAACACTGTGGTGAGCATGTTCTTCGTGTTGAAGATAAGGAGCATGCTGATGTGGTGTGTGTCTAGTAAAAGAATTGACCATTGCTAACACGTTCGTCCAGGATGCCCAACCGTCTCAGTACTCAGTCCCATTCTGTGGACCTTGCATTCGTTCAAAATGGCTCATTGATCAACTCTCCCGGCTTCGATTCTCTGTATCATCTGCACAAGTTTATTCTTTGAAGAGCGGAGTCAACCTTTGGTTGGTAAAAGTTTTCCTACGTTTGCTCAGTGGGTTGGTGACAAAGTCGACAACCCAATATGGCAAGCCTGGATGGGTGTGACTATTGGACGACATGGTCTCCTGATTAAAGAGCACAACTCTCCCTGATTATGTTGCTTCCTATTGAAGATCTTACTCCATGTGGTGTGTCGTGCATATATTCCACGCTGTGTTTTGTTGTTAGCCAAGCTAAGTAGTTGCTGAACATTTTGGCACCATGCAGAAAGTTCGACCAACCACTATAGCTGAAGACGGTGGAATTAAGCCGATCACCTTTGAGGGATGTATTGTGCTGACTCGTCGGATTTGCGCATGCTGGTGAGCGCGCACTACGCTCTGCTGTCCATGGTGACTTATTGGTTCTTTTCACTCGCTCTGCGACAACGCAGAGCCTTTCGTTCTCTGTGGTTGGTCCAGTAACCTGGGATGGGCGTCCCTTGACTATGTGACACCTCCCAAACTGTTCTCAATTTCACAAACTGTTGAAGACTGTATTTTCGCTTGAAATCGGTCGGGAGCGCCTATGAGTAGGTACCTTGAAGGGACGCTACATGTATATTCTGATTGATTGAATTATTGTTCACGCGCGAAAAGTCAGTTTTTGACTTTTGAAATTTAGATGATACGTATTCTACATTTGAAATCTACATTGCTGGCGAATGTTCAGTTCAGACAACTGTCACAGCCTTTGCTCCCTTGTACTTTGAAGCATTCACTGCTGATATTAATTGATGGAGATAATAAAACTATTTTATTAAGCGTGTATTTTAGCGTTGTTAATTATTCGCCATTGCATGGGTTTCAGCGAACGCACTTTACAACCAGAGCTGCCACTACACACCGTTCAGGTATCACCTCAAGAAACCCGACACGGACGAATTTCCTCCCAGCATTTTGGAATTTAATCCGCCCACTCTCTTTATATACTTTGCATCTTTGTGGTCAATCAAATTGAGTTTCAGCCATTGTTTGATTTAATTCAACTATAAATAAACTCTCATGAATGTTTCTATTGCTACCTAAAATGCGCACTAGACCAATAAACGCTTTATGAATAATAGGCCTAATTATAAAATAATAGACCCTGAAATTATTCGCCGTCTACAAAATTCAGGCGCTAGAATTTATTGGTTGACTCCTTTAGTGTCTGCGTGACTAGCTTAGTACCTCAAGAATTTCTATTCTGGTTTTTGTCTTCCGTGTGCCATTTATAGCCGACGCTCCAAACAGGTACACGTCAATCTCAGGACGCAGTGATGAAACCCAAATCGGTCGTTCTCGTTCTTACAATTACAGCGTGTCTCTTCGCCACGATTCTTCTGTATCAAGTGAGTTACTATGTATGGATGACATCACTAGGTTCGACATGGCAGTTCATTTGTTGGGGCGCTATAGCCTATAACGTAGAAGGGCCCGGGCCGAGTCCCTCTGAGATGGTTACTGAATATACAGGGATCTTAAGCAGGTCCGTCACTCACAACATTGGTCCTATCAATAGATTGGTATCGGTCATTAAATGGTGGCCCATAATAAATTCTTTCAAATAAGATTGATCTGAGATAATTTATTGCAGACGTCACGTACTCTGATGAAATGTATTTGAATCCGTTGGCTAAGGTTTCAGATTGCTAGACTGTATAGATCATTGCTAACTTTTTAGTCGACAAACTGTATAAATTTCTTGCTGTCATTTTCCTGACGTCAGAAAGATCTTAACCTAAAGCTAATCTGTTTTTAACCTGTGTGCAAACCGCACAACTTTCTTTAACTGACCGAAATTTCACCATGCCTCTGAAACTGATTTCCATTTTGACAACAGTTTCACTTTCAAGAAACGAACTACGACTTTGTGCTTTGTGATAAATACAAGTTTATCGACTCTATAACGCAAGCAGGCTAAGTAACCTAGACTATTTTATACACCATTTATAAACAGTACTGAGAAGCGTGCAATGTTTGCAATTATCTTCACCTATTGTTCAAGGAAAATGAGACAACTGTCCATGGTGATATCTTAGTCACGCGCACTAGTAAAAAGAGCAATCTGGTGGAAGTACTCAACAATGTTTATGAACCACGATTATGAACTGTACGATTGACGTATTGACGAATTGACGTATTGACGAATCCCTCGTAAGGAGGTCAGAATGTATGCGGAATATAATGGTTAGCCTAGCCTATAGCATATCGAGGTCTAGTGGGCTATACAGTTTTGTGGATAGGATGGAATATAATTAAAACATACCCATTACCCAGGTCCTGGGGTCCTGGATCCCACATAAGAGCGGAAAAAGAGCCCAATTTGCTCTGATACGCAAATCTTCAACGGGATGCCATTGAGGAGTGTATTATTACCTTTTTTATTACCTTTGACTTTACCTACTTATGCAGACAATATATTGTATAAAAAGAACAAGGTAATACCAAAGGTAATAATTTAATTATACAAGATAGGTAATATCCTTGATGTTGATTATAATAGGATTGAGTTAAAATAGATCGAATATTCCAGAGAATAGACGCAATAACACCAGAAATCTCCATGGAACAAAAAGATGGTAACTATTGTGTGTTGGGTCTAATGGCACTGCATTTTCTCGCCAACATTTGGTCTCCTTGCTGGAAACTCTTCAATGGTATACCATTGAGGAGTTTATTATTTCTTTTTTATTACCTTGGACTTTGCTGGCTGTCTTTGTTTATTTTTTGAGGAGGAATATCTTGGATGTTTCTGTTTCAGAGAGTATCCATGCCATCTCTTTACACCAGCCGATCAACATCCACAGATCTCATTTTCCTCAGGTATTCTGATATCCTTATTGATCGCAAAATGAACGCTGCAGATGTGGACACAGCCTTCTACAAGTAAGATGCAGATGAAAATAGTTTCTGAATTCATATGCACGACGTTGTAGATGAGGTTTTGGACAGTGTTGTGGAGTCGAAACTTAGTGAAATTTTAATCACTGTAATAAGTCAAATTTCTAAATATTCTCCGGACAAATTTGAGACTTAGGTTTATGAAACAAAATGTCTATGGTGTTATGAGATCCACACGTCTGTATATGTGAGAACTCGGTTGCCTATAATAGTACACAAGCCAAGTTCAAAATACACTTAGATATATGGAAGTTCTCTAATATAACTATATTGATTCTTTCCCTCAGTTACAACACTTTTGGTCAAATATATATAACATGAGCATAGTTTTAATTTCATCTATGTACATTGCCTTAATCAAATCTTTAAACATCCAATAAGACCTTAAATAGTGTGACAATAATGTATAAATTGTTCTCCTGTCATCTTATTCTTGATGTATATGCATAGGCTATACATTACATTCGTTTACTATAAATCATGCTAACAAGCCGCGACATTCTTACAGAAAGATGCGAAATGTGGGTAGAAAATATTGTGGGTTAATTGTTCTTTTTTTTAGGAAGCTCATGTAAAAGTTCATTGGCGTTTTTATCATCCTTTGTTAGTAACTCAAAATCGCCCTAAATGAAAATTGATTCCATTGACTGATTGCTGTATTTGTTTTGCTTTTTTGAATAATTGAATATTTTATCGATTGCTATAAAACCCAGTTACACTATCGGAATACATAATAAATTATACAGAGCAAAACAGCAACAAATCCATTATAACTAAGACCTAATCTACACAGAAAGGAAAAAAATCTATTATAGTAAAAAGATTCATTCTTCCAAAACGCAATTTATTAATTTTTGCTATGAAACTCTGATTCTACATGAATGAAAACTTTTCTGTAGCATACATGTCTCGACATTTTCTCCTCTTGCGTGTTCTGTATAGAAGGCATATGGTTATGTGCCAATGCCTTCATATGACTCACAAAATCTAATACAATAAAAATGAAAGAAAAAACCCGCCTTAGCTCTGTTCTAGTGTGATTGCGCACGTGGCGGAAACTTGGGAGTGGACTGGACGTGGCGGTCCCCAAAATTTGAGCATGGGATGGAGCCGCTTATATTCCCTCTAACATTTCAGACACATAATAATTATTATAAATACCATAATACATAATTATCATTATAAATATCATCAAACATGTCTACAGTCTTTCCACTGTTGATCTTTTTTATGTTTGTGGTATCAGTATGCCCTGGTGAATGATGGTAAGACTTAGAGGACAGGAAAGGACAGTACTCTCCCCAAATTTGAGGAGATGTAGCTGCCTATGTCCCATCCAATATTTCAGTATAATCATACCTGTATTTCAACACTGTTTCCACTGTTTGCTTATAAGTTATATCCCCTCCAATTTCAGAAACATTTCAGAAATATCATTGTGTATTTCTATGACATTCAAATATTCAAATATTAAAACTGCGGATAATAAATGTATTAGTCACATAATCAATAATAATGATAATGACGACTAGGGTCCATTCCAGACAAATCTGCTTTTATCGAGAGTGTTGAAGTCCCCGAGGGATCATGTTTACCTTGGGGCAATTAAAAAAAAATGATGATAATAATAATAATAATAATAATAATAATAATAATAATAATAATAATAATAATAATAATAATAATAATAATGACGACAATTTCTATGGCGCCGTAACACAGCACATGCCGTTACAAAGGCGCCTCTACAAACACAAATGCAATATATTCAGTCAAAGGTACGCCTTAGAAAACAAATATGTCTTCAGTCGAGTTTTGAAAACCCCAACAGAGTTGGCAGAATAATAATAATATTGTTTATCACTTATCCTTAATTTCGTTTCCTCGTTCCCTTGTTCTCCTTGCTGATGTTCGTGGCTTTCTCGTCACCTCCTTCCTTCTTCCGCACTCCTCTCTCGACGGACCTTTTCCCCCGACTCCTTCTAGAGTGACTGACGCGTTCCTTCTCATTCCTTAGTTAAATCCTCTCCCTCTGAATTCTAGCCAGAAAGCTCTGAAGTGCTGTAGTACGCCGAGCAAATTTCTGTCCAGGGTAACGGCCTCTGTAGTCATAGACCCTGGTCAAATCGGATCCATCCATCTAGCCAGCCAGGTCAGCAAGCCTTCTTGAGCCTCGTCGGCCCAGAGCTTAGCAGTGCCTGACTACTCTTCCTCCAAAATGCTATTCCTCTTTTCCAATTGAGGTAAACCACAAACGCTACCTGGACAGTTCCGCCTGCCCATCTCCTCTGCTTAAACCTACCTACCTTCCTGTGGCTGAAATCCACTCCAAACCGCTGTGGCTGGCCAGCTCTCCTCTCTGAATCAACTTACAACTATGTCTTTGTATGCCTGGTTGCAGACATTCCCTTTATCCTTTTCCTCTATCTTCTGCAACTATCATCACTGCCACATTATTAACTCAATATGTTTCTCTCTTATTTGACCAGCCGGACACAGTGTAGTATAAGAGCGTTGCAAATCTGACTTGAAGTGGGAGTCACATCACTAATGCCAAATCATCGAAGACAACCAAGACAATGATCACTTTGTTATTGGAAGTTAATTAACTTAAAATATGAATCCAGACAGGCATGATGTTTCTACTTCACGCGATTGTTTGCAAAGTCTCAAGAAATAATAAATAAAGGTTTGATCGCTGTGAGCGCTCCTTAGGAGTGCACGATTTTTATATGCACTCCGAAATGTCCGACACGGGATATTCCAGGTCCGAATTGTTTGGGTCCGAATTCTTCTTCTTTCCTTCTGACTAGGATCAATCCCTTGCTGTGGAGGGGTCAGCCACTCGGATCCTTTGTCTCCATCTTGTTCTGTCTCCAGCGACTTCCTTTTTCAAATAAAGAAATTCCATGTCCTGCTGGATCCAGTGGCGTAACTACGGGGGGGGGGGAAGGGGGCAGCCGCCCCCCAAATGAAAGGGCTGCCCCCCAGCTGCCCCCCCAATCCCTGCGTTTGTTTTACTTTTTACTCTTACGAGTGATAAAGAATTAAACAATGTTATATAATTTCTGACTTATTTTATTTTTTATACAACTTCCTGTACAACTTCTTATATGATGGGTGATGGGAAAGTGGGACAGGCCACTATAGTGCACTGTGGGCCAGACAAGCTAGTGAGGCTTGCTTGCGTATTATGTCCAATACTGTAATACATCCAACATCTAAAAATACATAGTCTATGGCAATATACTGATGCCGATGCACGCTTTAATTGCCAACGGTAGCCACCCCATCATTTTAAGCTGCCACCCCACTGCCCCCCCATGAAAAAATAACTGGCTACGCCACTGGCTGGATCATGTCCTCCATCTCTTCTTCTGTCGCCCACGGCTGCGGCGTCCCTGTACTTTTGCACGCATGATTCTTTTGATGCTCCTCCACTCATCAGATCGCTCCACATGCCCATACAACCTCAGTCTGGACTCTCGTATCTTATCAGATATACAGGCTACTCCAACTGCTTTTCGTGGGAAACACCGTACGTATATATATATATAACAGCGTTCACAAGGTGCATAACAAATGTAATGAAAAGTAGAACACACAAAAGTGTCATAATTCGTTCAAAACTGTTGAGAGTTGTCTGAAATTTGTAACGCAACAACAGTGGCCATATTACCACCAACTCCTAAAGGTTATTAGAAATATTCGTGAGTTTTTCAAAGTTATGAGCGTTTGAGATCCAGCACCGAAAAATGGAACTTTCCAACATGCAAAAGCTGAAAGGAAGTAAAATTCAGATGTGGTGTTCAAAATGGCCTCCTTGTTCACGGACACACGACCGTAGACGTAGTAGTGTAGTAGCTGTCCCGGGAGACACGCGGCTTCATACCCGCAGTTGTTGCCTCTAACGTAAGCAAATGACAGTACAATAGCTCTCCATCAGTTTCAAATTAATGTATCTTTGGAGTAATGCTGGAGTGTTTCGAAGTGAAACAAAAAATAGTGTTTAGCTTAGCTAAGGCTGACAGCTGCTTCTGCTGCTTCAATAATTTGATGCATTGTTAATGTTCCCTTTTTACGGGTATTAAATTATTCGCATTGTAAGTATATTCATTGCTGTTATGTGCCACTGCGTCCATAAACGAAATAGTGAGTAGTCATGTTCCGATAGCAGCATAAAATGCTACACAAAATTTAAAGAACGGTGAGGTGCATCACCCCTCCTCAAACTAGATCGCTAGGACCAAATCTCCGCCTATGACTGCACATACTGCCAGGTTGTCGAAACTAATCTACAGCAAATGAAAATTAATAACATTTATTTGGTTTGACGCAGGTTTCTGGCAATTCGTCATGTTGTCTGTCAGATTAGTGAGCGGTTTGGATATGCTGGAGACGGAGGTTGGGACATGTGCCTCGCCGAACCATACCATCCAAAACAACCTTGTCTCGTCTACTCTTTCGGGCAAGTAAACACAAATTAACAAGATTTCCGATGAGTGTCATTCCAATCTTTTGTTTTATAGCCTACCAGTCAAAACAGGACAGCGAGTAATAGTAACTGCTTTGATGGAAAAGTATTGGAGCCATCTACCAGCCAGCAGGCCCGGCCTTAGGGCAAGGCGAGCGAGGCAGCCGCCTTGGGCCCCGCGCTTCCAGGGGCCCCGCGCTGCTGGCTATAATTTTTTTCATTGTGAGATTGACAATGGTTTCATCGTAAAACAACTAAGCTTATGCTTGCA
The DNA here is from genome assembly GCA_949752735.1 of Lumbricus terrestris. Classification (NCBI taxonomy): domain Eukaryota; kingdom Metazoa; phylum Annelida; class Clitellata; order Crassiclitellata; family Lumbricidae; genus Lumbricus; species Lumbricus terrestris. Next base: position 11,576,872 of record OX457051.1, on the reverse strand, counting down.
GTCAATTTTCACGTGAATGTGACAGGGTGATTTTGAAAGAACGAAACTCCTTCACAGCTAGCCTACTTTTTAGCCTAGACCTGCATGTAGAAATTTCTCCAGAGCAACCGCACCTATTGCTACTGCTATCTGCTTCAAATTCGCAAATGGACGTCCGCACACATTTTTGCAGGAGAGGACAAAACACAATGATAGTGCTGACATTTTTAGCGAGAACTTAGAAAATGCAAAGCAGGAAATTTAGAACATGGATATTTTCAGAAAGGTGTCTAAAATAATGTAAATTCACTTCGTGAATAATTAGCATAATTAGTACTCTGGCGCAAAAAAATTTGTCAAAAACCAAAACGTAGGCCTCAGTTGCTAAAAATTCTCAATTTTCGGGGCGGGGCCTCTCTTGCTTCTAAGTGCGGGCGCTCATGAGTTTGCATTACTTAGATAGGCCTACACAAAATAGTAGGGAAAGCCATCTAAGATGGAACGCTTCATAAGATGGGACACATCTATTGCTACTGCTATACGCAGAGGAATTAAGCTACTGTCAAGAGTTGCGAATAACATCACGTATATTAATTAGACTCTACCTAGCAATTATTGCTAAATGTGTTAATACTTACGGTGCTGCTGTCTTGATTTGATTGAGAGGCTAATTGAAATTTTTCATGTTCGCTGATGCTACTTCACATTATTAAATTTCCAAATCCGACATCATGGAAATTATTTTCGTATTGTATGGACATAGTCACATAGTTGCTTAAGTTGGGACATTATTAGTAATTGTTTTTAATGACAATAATTTCTTTTTTTTGGAAAAATTGCTATTATTTTACATGCATCATTTGAAAGTCAAATATGAATAGGCCACAGGCCCGCATTAAGGTAGGTGCTAAGGGTGCTGCAGCACCCGGGCCCGCAGGTTTAGGGGCCCGCATTTTCGGAAATGATGAAATTTCTTAGCAAGAATACAGAAACAATAATGAAAGTTATCGTCGATGAAATTTTGGCAAAGTTCTCCCACACATCCGATTTATTAGCTCCAGCTATATGAATTGGTTGACATCGCAGGAACTTATTGTTATTGTAAATTTATCTTTGGGAACAGGGCCGGATTAAGAAATGTGGGGCCCTGTTTCGAAAATTTGTGCGGATCTTCGGCCTTTTTTAGTCGTTTGGTTGAAATTTTCTAAAAATCTGAAACATTTCGGAAATTTTTCCGCATGTGTGGGCCCCCTAAGGTGTGGGGCCCTCTGTTCGGCCGAACATGCTGAACATGCCTTAACCCGGCTCTGTTTGGGAAGTATCAACAGTGATGGGCTATCTTAAATTAGGCCATGCGGGTCGATCATTTTGACTGGCTTATTTAAAATAATAAGAGAAATAACGTTAGAAGACTTGTTATTGGATAACTCTTAATTTCTTAAACCTATTATATCTTATCATCTTCTTCTCTAGTATGCTGTCTCCGAGGCTGGCTGAAATGTCCGATGCCTCTTCCTCAAACTTTCCATAGGCCTATCCATTTGTCATTATCCAATCCAGCATAAGCTGTCGTGGTCCTCCTCTTGTTCGCTTCCTTTCATTTTTCTTCATGACCGTTCTTCGCAGTGAATCTGCCCTCAGCCTGTATCCTACCCACTTCCTTTGTCTCGATCTCTTTCACTGTGTAGGCCTAATCTTCTCCGATAATTTCTAGACCTTATAATTGGTGCAAGAAGATTATGATGCTCTAAAGAGCGGTTTGCCAGGATATTATTGGAGTTTGCGAAAGAAATATGATGATATATTTCATTAGACCTGTAAATCGGAAGAACGAACTTATAAATTTAAATTTAAGAATTATGATAAACTGAAAAGAAAAGAGGAAACAGGAATCCCTTGGCTGTATAGTGTAAACTCATTAGTAAACACGGTATAATTACATGCGTGTGGGAGAACTTTGCCATGGTAGACCAGACTGGCTGACAGAAGACTGAGAGGAGGGCCCGCAAGGTTACCACAGCACCCGGGCCCGCACTAGCCTTAATGCGGCCCTGATAGGCCACCTCAGTGTGGCTTATTATAAAATAGTACTATTAGGTCAAAAGAAATTTGAGAAACAGCGCTAAGTGTCCTATCTTAGGCGACTCTCCCCCACCAGAGCCGCATTGACAGGAAACCAACTGCGTAAATTTAAGCTTGAGGACCCGATGCTGCCTTGGGCCCCGCAAACCCTAGGGCCGGGCCTGCCAGCCAGAGCCGTTTTTAATGTTCTGGGAACGTCGGTGCGAAAGCTACCACAGGGGCACGTGCCAGTTGAGCACCGTTTTTGTCCAAATCAATGCTGCGCGTGCATCATGGCTATATATGTGTACATATATAGGCCCAGTGGTGGCGCTAGGGGGTTTAAGGGCTAAGCCCCCTATAAAAGGCAACCCGAGGTTAAGCCCCCTAAAAGGCCATCCGCGTTTTTTTACATGCAAAATGAAATATTTCCACGATTTTCGACCGGATGACTAAAAAAATAAAAGTCGTTAGAAGTTTTTGCGGATGCGAAAGGAAAATTTACATGAGATTTCGACTGGATGGCTAAAAAAGGTTGTCGGAAATTTTGGCGGATGAGTATGGAAAATTTCATCCGCGAGGATTCAGCCCCCAAAAACTGAAATCCTGGCGCCGCCACTGTATTATAGGCCTAATACTTTATGTGTGTCTAAACAGAAGTCATAGAACCCGTTAACACTTTATTTTCTCAAAAAGATCTGACCAATCTCAAATACGCAAATGATAGATGCCATAGGCAAAATAAATCGGGTAAGCCAAAACATCAGTCTGTTTTCAGACCTATCTCTCAGTCACACATTGTGGTTAACTCTGATCTCTGCAGATAAAATGTGTTGTGCCTACGCTAAAGAGTCCAAATCCCGCGTCTCGGTTTTTTCACATGAAAGCGTTAACAACTTGGTCCAGTTGCAAGTCATTTGTAAGATCGTTCTCAATTGACAAGAACGTCAAGTCAGAAGATCTATAGTTGGTTGCCATTGTGCTGCGCAAATGAGTTTTCAAACTACGCAGGACACTAAAAGACCGTTCAGCGGAGGAGATTCCGACTGGTAGCGTTACGTCACATTCAGTCAAAATTATACGTATGAAAATGTGAAGTATTCAAGTATCAGTATCAACATAGGCCTAGTTATTATTTTAGGCTAATAATAGGCCTACTCTGGGCTTCAACGTACCAGGTATAGCCTAAATCCTGTCTTACAAGATTAGTCATTGTACAAAAACGTGTCAGTAAGCAAGCACGCAGCGTCAGTGAATTTAGTTAAATCAATGTTTTCTTACAGTTACTCGAATAAGACATTTAGCCAATAGGCAGCAACAAAACTCGGCTCAGGTGCAGTCGGTGCGCCGCACCGATTGCACCTATGTTAAAAACGGCCCTGCTACCAGCATTCAAAGTCACACGTCAGTCTGCCTACCACTTTCGTTCAGCCAACTCAGTTGAAGCTTTCAAATCTCGACTCAAGACATAAGTATCGTTTCTCTAAGGCGTAGCCTATCTCTGACTGATTGCGTTCTTGCGTTTGCCTTGTAACGGCATGTAGTCGTAACCGTAATTGTAATCTCCAAATGTCTAAAGCGCTACTCGAAGGACAAGCGCGGGGCGCCAGCTTTTACACGAGTGCTGCGTTGAGTCAAAGCGAAGATCATGGGCGCCCGCACACAGGGGCAAGGGGGGGCACTTGCCCCTCCTGGAAAATTGGCACCTATGTTTTTAACTACTACTTTTGGGTTTTAAAAAAATTTCTTTGCATTAATGCACCAATGATACGAATGATAGTCAGTGAAAGTCAGAAATCTACGTTTAGAGATCTCTGTAGAAACAAACATGCTCTTATAACTTTCTGCCTTACATATTCAAGCTCTTTCTAAAAACGTAACAATGACCATTGGCTTTCAACAATCCTGCGGGCGTACATGCAAACAGCAGGCCTATCGATTATGGCCTACTTGAGTGGAATCTAGCTGTAGTGCAAATAATCACAACTGCAAAGAAATTAAATACTAATGAAAACGTTTGAAAATTTCTCAAAGTACACTGAAATTACATCAGGGAGATGTGCTTATTCACCAGCATTGTTATTGTATAAACCAAGTCTGCTATAAACCAGGCTCCATTTTGTCCATTGTGCAAGCTGCCAGTACAGAATCCAGGAAGGTCAAACTGTAGACAAACTTGGATACGAGAGTCTGGTTATCGTGCCTCGGGATTAACACCTAAAACTGACAAAGAGATCTGTTCAAAAGAATTGATACCCACATTCATCTGATCCTTGGATCCTCCACCTGCCTAAATGACACCCGCATTGACAGCTACTTTGGCCATCTGGCTAACAGACTCAGACCTCTTTCTGACTACTCTTTGAAATTAGGCTTCTGACTCGATGCAGAACATGTGAAAAAGCTGGTGCCCTTCCACTGACTTTCGAGTAGCGCTTTAGAAGCAGCTAGAGGAGCACTTGCCCCTTGAAAATTGCCCCAAATTTTTCGTTCATTTATTCATTCGTTCATTCTATGGACTTATATAGCGCTCCTTGAGAAAACTACTCTTTAGCGTCTACTTTTTGATTTTAACAAATTTCTAAGGAACTATTCGTATTAGAAATTATACACAAAATGAAACTGAGAACGTTGCATAAGAATCTTCTTTAAAAATACACATATTCTTAATTTCTAGCTTTGCATTTTTCAAGTTCTTGCTACTAAAAAAATTTAACCGTGACTATCGTAAAAATTTTGCCCCCCTGCAAAAATGTCTGCGGGCGCCGATGGCGAAGATATATTGGCTGGGTGCATTGTAAGCAGTTGACGGTTAAGAAGAGAACTTTGAAGTGGATTCGCTCTGAAATTTCAGCCAGTGAAGTGACGTGAGGATGGAGGTGATGTGATGATGTCTGGGTGTTCTAGTGACGGCTCTAGCTAGTGAATTTTGTATGAGTTGGAGGCGGCTAAGTTGTTTGGAATCAAGGTTTAGGAACTAAATGATTGTATGCGATGAGAACTTTCATGAGATGCTGTGCAAATTGAATGCATATGAAAAAAAACACTCCGGGTATAGGCCTACTGTTATAAACCGACGCTAAACGTTTCAAATGTTGATAGTAATATTCATAGTTGTAAAAAACTTTTTTCGTTTGTTTATTCTCTCCCAAAAAACGTCAAATTTTCGTTTCTCATTCTTCGCATCGTTTTTTAAAATGTTTTATGTTACTTTATTTACTGTCGGTTATTATTGTCATTTTTGTGTGATATTCCATACGTTTTTACCGTACTCTCAAGATTTCAACTAACTATAGTGTCATTATGTAATTTTTTAAGTCATCATTTGAGAAATACATTAGTAGGTACTAGATTAAAGGGAAAATTGTAGATGTTATTTTGATATTATTAGTAACCTTTTAACTACAAATATACAATATATAATTTAGTACACATCAATGGTCTTTACTTCTGACTAGATTTTAATTTTTTTATGTTGATCAGCATGAACTTATGCGGATTTATGTTTATAATTTAAATTTGAAAATATTTCAATACCTTTAGTCTTTCTCAATTTCTTATTAGACCAAACTTATTAAAAACATAGCCTAACTGTTGCAGATTAATGTTACTTGTAACAATTAATTTTGGCCTATTTATAAAGTTGTATTATTTGCAGATTAAGATAAATTTGTATAAGCAAGGCTTTTAAGTTTAGAATGAAGTTGCAGATGTAGCTTAACAAAGACAAATTATTTTCCGTTTCCGTTATTTGTCGTTTTTTCGTTTTTTTAAAATTCTATTTTTATCGTTCTTTTAATATATAGGCCTAGTAGCCTAATATTGATATAATAGCTGCCGGTACTTGTCGGTTAATTCACCGCCACACACAGAAACCCATTATACGAAATTTTGCATGCACACATTAATTCACCTCCGGTTACATGTGAAATTTAATAGGAATTATTAGAATCGCTTCGCGCATTTCACATTGACATTGATGCTGCCTTTTTTCTGATTTTTCAGAATAGCATTCATAACTGATCTTTAGCTGCCTGCTTTTCTATATATTTCAGGATATTATTCATAACTGTTCCATTTGCTTATTATTTCTATATTCTCAGAATATTCATGACTGATCCACTTTGGCTGTTTTGTTTTCTACGTTTCAGAATAAATAACGAGTTCAGTTTTGATTATGCGATTTCCAAGAACTTGAACTGCACTGTACGGAGTTTCGACCCCAGGTGATTCAGTGTTTACATAAATTTTGATATTCTATTTATTGTATATAAATATATCTTCTTCTTCTTCTTCGAGCGGTCTACCGGAGCACATTCCACTCACTGCCAGACCTAACGCGTTTGTGCTGCCACCATAGGATGAAAAAATCATATAGATAGCATCCTCTTTAAAAGTCTTCTAAAAATATATACCTAGTCAGTAACATCAATTACAAATAGCTAACTATTTGGGGATCGGAATTAGAACTCTTCCTTTCAGACCCTCCTCTTGACTGCCTGTATCTATTTTGTCTGTGCTGTTGTAACGGTCGCAGTTGGTAATAATAGTTGGTGATAATAACCGATGAAGATATAATTATATGTACAATGTGTACATATATATTTATTTTTTTATATGTATATCTCACTTAGTCGCACTTTCTAGTTCGGCAATTCTGAAGTGCTATGAAGGGTTCCATGACAATTCGGCGACAGACAATTCGGCGACAGACAATTCGGCGATAGACAATTCGGCGACTGACATTTTGGCGACAGACAATTCGGCGCCCAGACAATTCGGCGCCAGACAATTCGGCGCCATGTAAATTTATTAAAATCTTTAACACCATAAAGACAGAGTCTAATTTGCGATTTCTGTTTAATAGTGAACGATTTACTATCAAAACCGCGCACGATCATTACCGCGCACGATCTTAACCGCATTCAAGTATTTCAACATGCATTCAGCCTGCATGTCAGATCAAAAAATACCTTCATCCAACTTCTATTAAAGCGGTGTCACGACAACTGGTCTACAGACAACTCGTCAAGCGACAACTGGTCGACAGACAACTGGTCCAGCGCTTGAGAAATTGAAGCTGGATTAAATTATTTTAGACGTGAAATGAAGGCTGGATTGATTAAAAACGCAAGAAAAATTGAGACTGGATGAAGGTTTTTTTACAGGTGAAATGGAAGCTAGATTGACGAAAATAACGCATGAGAAATGGAAGCTGGATGTAGGTATTTTTAGATACAAAATAGAAGCTGGATGCATGCTGAAATATTTGAATGCGGTTATAATCGTGCGCGGTAATGATCGTGCGCGGTAATGATCGTGCGCGGTTTTGTGAATCGCGGTTTTGTGTGCCGAATCGCCGAATTGTCTGGCACCGAATTGTGTGGGCGCCGAATTGTCTGTCGCCAAACTGTCTGTCGCCGAATTGTCAGTCGCCGTATTGTCTGTCGCCGTATTATTGTCTGTCGCCGAATTGTCTGTCGCCGAATTGTCTTGTCACCGGTTCACCACTATGAAGTTTGTGTCAAATTCTTTGTAATTTACTTTAGATTATATAAATGCTTTTTGCTCTATTGATCCAGTCGCGGCCGGCTGAAAGGAAATACTGATATGACAAAAGTTTAATTTCAAGCAGTAACGGTCATACATAGGTGTAAGAGTGGCACTTTCCCCTCCCCTGGAAAACTGACACCAACTTTTTAACCAATACTTTTTGGTTTTAGCAAATATCTTCGAATTAAGGCATTTATCGTACTAATGATAGCCTACGCAAAATTCAACGGAGTAATTTACCTCAGTGATTTCTTTTAGAAACATCTTTGAAAAATATACATGTTCTTAGTTTCCGACCTTGCATTTTCAAGCTCATTTGAATTCCATTTTCTGTTTTTCTCCGTGCTGTATGAATATCTAACCTATATCTGCGGGTGCCCATGATTTCCGGCCGCTCTGAAGGCTCGACTGAATAGTGAATACTGCAGTGCAATGGCTGCTGCGGTCCTGCCGCTTGCCTAGCCCTATAATAGGTTCCTCACAATCAATCAGGTGAGAGGAGCGCTCATTGAATAAACTAGTGCCCTGCGCTTCTTTTGGAGTTGCAATCAACGTCACAAAGAATAAAACGGGATCAAGGTATTTATATCTTAAATAGAACCTGGACGAGTGATAACACGCCTTAGAAATGGAAGCGGGATAATGGTTTTATATAGGCCTATCTGAAATAGAAGCTGGATTAATATTTTCTTAGATCTGAAATAGAGGCTGGATGAGTGATACAACGCTCGAGAAATCGAAGCGGGATTAAGGTATTTTATATCTTAAATAGAAGCTGGATGAATGATAAACGCTTAAGAAATGGAAGCTGGATGAAGGGATCAAGGTATTGTACATATTAAATAGAAGCTGGATGAATGATAAACGCTTAAGAAACGGAAGCTGGATGAAGGGATCAAGTCATTGACCTCTTTCGTTCCGTCAAAAGATGCGACAGTCATGTCCTGCAAAGCATTTTCCCCCCACGGACTCAACTCTGCTATAATCTTCGTCAACGACCACACGACTTCTCGCTGCCTGTAAAGGACGACCGTAATTTCATCCCACGTATTTTATATAGACGTGAAGAGAAATCATCCCCCTGTTCTTCATAATACAATGCCAAACCAATTGACTAACTGTTACTAAAGATGACATTTCAATACTTTTTTATATTAATTTCTACATCTTTTCATGTACCCATGTGCGGTGTGTCACTTGGTTTTGTTATTAAACGAATATATAATATATATATATAGGCCTATATAGGTATTTTACATCTTATATAGAAGCTTGATGAATGATAAACGCCTAAGAAATGGAAGCGGGGTGAAGGTTTTATAGATCTTAAATAGAAGCTGGATTAATGTTTTCATAGATCAGAAATAGAGGCTGGATGAGCGATAAAACGATCGAGAAATCGAAGCGGGATCAAGGTGTTTTATATCTGAAATAGATGCTGGACGAATGATAAACGCTTAAGAAATGGAAGCTGTATGAAGGTTTTATATATCTCAAATAGAAACTGGATGAGTGATAAGACGCTTCAGAAATGGAAACGGGAGCAAGGTTTTTATATATATGAAATAGAAGCTGGATGAATGATAAAACACTTAAGAAGTGGAAGCGGGATAAAGGTGTTTATGTCTTAAATAGAAGACTGATAAAACGATTGAGAAATCGAAGCTGGATGAAGGTTTTATAGATCTTAAATAGAGGCTGGATTGACGAAAAGGCTCAAATCCGACTTCTATTAATAGTTCTATTTACCAACGCGATAATTTCCTTAAAAAGACGTTAATTTCGTCGGTCTATTTTTTTTACGAAAATCGTGTGTTCTTCCGCGACTTTGTCGGTTCCCGACAAAATAGCCCCGGGCTGTTCTGACGGGGCTATTTTTACGGGGCTATTGTGTCGCTGAGCGATTTTTACGGGGCTATTGTGTCGCTGAGCGATTTTGACGGAGCTGTTTTGTCGGTGGGCGATTATGACGGAGCTGTTTTGATGGGGCTATTTTGACGGGTGCCGTGCAGCAGTGTAGCTTGCATACATTTACTATGTTGATTAACTTAGAGGGTGGTATTTTAAATTCAAGCGTGGTCATCCGTAATATGATTATTTTTCTGCATTGGTTGAATCACAGCATGAAAGTAGAGGATCACCAGCGAAGTCCCAGCGTCTGGTTTTATAAGATCGGAATCGGTGGTCAGAGCACAACCAACGACAAAGGCTGGATACTGAAGACACTTCCAGACATCGTCAAATCTATGAACGAAAGCGATGCAAGTTTCTATAGATGCAATTGATTCTCTCCTCACTCAAATAATATGAGAAAGGTTCATGCTTATTTCTTATTGGCCTTGGGTGATAAAGTTAGCCTTTCCCTGAGAATGCATGATGAGGTAATGCTCGACAGTAAGTTGGTTTTGTTTGATATTGCACGCTTTAAGATGCTTAAATTTAATTATAATTAGAACGCATGATACAGTTATGTTTGATAAGCCCTAGTAAAGTTATGCTTGAGAATGCAAGATGGTCCAAGTTTGATGATGCGCCTTTCTCTAGCAGAAAGTATTCTGCATGGACAGGTTTCAGAAGTAATGCCAAATCAGACTTTGAAATGGCATTAGTTACACGTTGGCTATACACCAACTAATCAATCACCAAATGTTAATTTAGGTGTACTGATACCATCTTACATTTTTGATATATGCTAAATGGTTTGATGTATTTTGAAATGTAGGTCATAATCGACTATCTGAAGATGGACGTGCAAGGCAGCGAATGGCCATCGCTTACTCAGATGCTCTCGGTGGGATTCCTATCAAAGGTGAAGCAACTTGGTATTGAATTCCACATCATTGGAGATACTCCTATAAATCATATCTACATACACGGTATCCTCAAGCAGTTGGAAGACGAAGGATTTCGACGATGGTATTCTGCAATGAATCTCTATCACGTAGAAAATTCTGTGAAAGGATTCAGAAGCTGCTGTTATGAGATGGTCTACATCAACACAAGATTTCTGTAACATTTGAGCGGTCCCAGTGGAATGCTGTGTAACTACTCTTTATGTCGTCTTACAATTCGCATCAAAACACAATTAAACAATGTTAAATCCGGTTCGAATATACAATTCTGGCGATGTTTGACAATTTGAACAGTAGTTTTATATGAGTTTGACCAATTTCGATGTTCGTGTTACTACTCTTTAGGCCTATGTCTTCTTACATTTCGCATTAAAACACAATTAAACAATGTTAAATCCGGTTCGAATATACAATTCTGGCGATGTTTGACAATTTGAACAGTAGTTTTATATGAGTTTGACCAATTTCGATGTTCCAGAAGACCAAAGGATTTATTAACACGCCGAGGACAGGAGACGAACATTGTGAAAGTGTCGCCAATAATTATAAGGGCAATTCCACCGTCACTGACGTAACATTCCGAGAGAAATTTGGCAACGTTTTTAATTCTAGCACACTATGATATCACTGCTTTGCCAAAAAATTTATGCCAAATTATTTAACTATAGGCCTATAATCCTTCTTAAAAGCCAAAAAAGGCTTGGCAGGAAATATTTATGGGTATTTTTAAAAACAGTTTGTGTGTATCGTCACTGATGCAACAAATTCTGACATCCAAATTATTGCAATTCATATATGCATCACAATCTTCTGAAATATGACTGCAAAAATTTTATTAATGTTTTTAAAATTATTAGTACAGGTTGTGGCATACATAGAAAGTTAATTTTTTTATCCAGCTGTCATTTATGTATTTTTTTCAATGGTGCCTAAATGCCACTGACGTAACATTGAAATGTCACTGACGTAACGCTTCTGAAAAGACAAACATTAATTGCATTAAATTTACTAGTCATGGTTCACAAGTATGCATGCAGGAATGTTTCAAAAATTATCCAGTGTTGTTGGATACTGCAATGTGTTCACTGAGAGTGAAGAAGCCCTTCTGTTTACCATTATTGACTTCAGATTCACAAATGCCTTTGCATTTCCATAAGTTGGCACTCCAAGATAGCAGCTCATGGACTGACTGAATCGGTAGCTGGATTGCTGTCTGGTAGTGTAGAAGGCAACTTTTTGAAATCAACCCGACGCTTGTAGCAACATACATTATGATCTTTTACACTCACTGAAACAACATGTTTTGGACTCAATGAAGCAAATTTTCATGTTTCAATCATTGACTGCAGACTTTTGATCTCGAACGCATGCCTCCATTAGTGTCATCATCAATGTTTTATTTTATACACTATCACATGTGCCATTCATCTTTACAAATATTGCATAGTTCTTCTTTCCCAGCAGCTCATGTGAAACAATATCACTTTCTGTCCATTAATCTATACATCTTATGTACTTTTTATCTGCAATGCTATGCCAAAGTTTGTTGTTAAGAAGTTCATGAGAGCAACTTTCTTTGGAGTACTTTTAACAGATAATTTTTTGTCGAATAACTGCTTTTCCTATATATTACTGAGCAGGTAAGAAACTCTTGAAGTTGCTGCATGATCTGATTCAGTTGGGGTGACGACATTTTAACCATATTTTTGACGAAGGCTGTGCATTGTACATTTTGCAGATTTCTTTCTGTTTTTGTTTCACTAGTTGCCATTATTGTTGCTACTAAGCACTCTTCTGCATGATGGCCACCTTACTTTAGCTACTTCTTCATGTGATGCATTCATGTTAGCTCAGCCCCAGTTTTTTGTGACGTGTCTCACCCTGTGTGCAAAAGCAAATCACTTGTTTGGTTTACTGTGATGATGAAAAATTGATGATGATGATAATGATGATGAGGAGGAGGAGGGGGAGGATGATGATGATGATTATAATGAGGGCTTACTTCAAATCGAAACTAGGATGTCAATTACAGGATTTATAAGTGCATTTTTACTAGTATATACCGAATTTAAACAAGTTTCTTACTATCACTGACATATATTGTTACGTGAGTGACAACATGAATGTTACGTCAGTGACACAGTTTAAACATTTTCTTAAATTAAAACAAAATTTCAACTATTTAGTTGTATTAATAATATGTTGCATCAGAAGTTTAAAAATTTTCAGAATTTTTGCTTTGCTACTTTTGGTTATATTCTAATTTTTTTTTTATTTTTTGTCACTGACGTAACATTGAAAAGTACACCCCAAACTTCTGAAGTAAAAAAATGAACTGTTATTAATTGTTCAAAGTTTGACTTGAAAATACTTACCAAGTGGAACTTCCATCCAACTGATGTAGCTTGTTTGATAAAATCAACCAATTGTTGCCATTACTTAAAAAACAAACCTTTTAATATTTCTGTAACAGAATTGCGCAGAACATGTCGACATCAAATGTAAGCTGGCTGACGGTCATCTCACCAACGATTATTGATTCTAATTATTATTTTGAACACTAGGGTCTCTTAGCTTTAAAATGACACCTTTATATTAACAAAATTCCCCCAAAATGTTTTGGACTTTTATGTCCATTTCCCGTGGAATTGCCCATAAGCATTTCTATCTGATCTGTTGGGCGTGCGATAAAGCAATGTTTAAAAATCCATTGATACTGACAATCATGGGCGCCCGCACATAGGGGCAAGGGGAGCACTTGCTCCCCGCCTGGAAAATTGACACCTATGTTTTTAACTACTACCTTTGGGTTTTTAACAAATTTTTTGGCATTAATGCACCAATGATACGAATGATACAGACAATGAAAGTCAGAAATCTACGTTTAGAGATCTCTATAGAAATAAACATGCTCTGATAACTTTCTGCCTTGCATGTTCAAGCTCTTTCTAAAAACTACAATGACCATTGGCTTTCAACCCTCCTGCGGGCACCCATGCAATCAGCAGGCCTATCGATTATGGCCTACTTGAGTGGAATTCAGCAGTAGTGCAAATAATCACAACTGCAAACAATTAAATACTAAAGCAAAAATTTGACAATTTCTCAAAGTACACTGAAATTACATCAGGGAGATCTGCGTATTCACCAGCATTGAAATTATATAAACCAAGTCTGCTATAAGCCAGACTCCATTTTGCAAGCTGCCAGTGCAGAATCCAGGGAGGTCAAACTGTAGATAAACTTGGCTCTGATTATCAAGTCTCAGGATTTACACCCAAAACTGACAAAGAGATCTGTTCAAAAGAATTGATACCAACACTCATCTGATCATCGGATCCTCCACCTTATTAAATGACACCCGCATTAACAGTTACTCTGGCTCTCTGTCTACAAGACTCGGACCTATAGTCTTTGGAATAAGCTTCTGACACGATGCAGCACATGTGAAAAATCTGGTGCCCTGCGATTGGCTTTCGAGTAGCGCTTTAGAAGCAGTTAGAGGAGCACTTGACCCTTGAAAATTGACGCCTATTTTTCGTTCATTTATTCATTCATTCATTCAATGCACTTATATAGTGCACCTTTAGGAAACTACTTTCTAACATCTGCTTTTTGATTTTTAACAAATTTCTAAAGAAACTATTCATACTGTTACGTGCGACTAAAGGATGATTCAAGAGTCTTGAGGACCCGAGTGTAAATTACGATAAGTTTATTCAAAAACAGCAATATTTACAGCAGAACATGACACAATATCTTCTTTACGAAGAATCCGGAACAGCCGGAGAAACGCCCCAGGAAGAAGCTCACAGCGGAGAAGTCTTAAGAAAGGCGTCATTCAGTCGTACTTCAGATATCGTCAAAGGCATATTCACCCAGGTAGGCGACGCAGACATTGAAAACGGACTCGACAGTCCAAAAACGCCAACGAGGGCAGAAACACATAAACCAGCGACTACGCTGAATAAAGACCACTCGGTCCTCGCTGCAACCACACAATGTCTAACGGCCTACGAAGTGCGTTTAATATATAGGCAAGCACATAGCTTGGCGCCCCGACAATCCCTTTAACCCAATAGTTCATCAACACACGTGCGATCATCAGTTCTAGTGTAAGTAGCAAACGCGGTGTCAGACACCTATGTCTAACAATGTCTAACACCTATGTCTAAATGTCTAACAATACTCAAAAATTATACACAAAATGAAACTGAGAAATTTGCATAAGAAACCTCTTTGAAAAATATCCGTATTCTTAATTTCCAGTATTGCATTTTTCAAGCTCTTGCTGCTAAAACATTTAGCCGTGACTATCGTAAAAATTTGCCCTCTCCTGCAAACATTTCTGCCAGCGCCCATGCTGGCAATTGCTAACTTTATTAAGATTGTGGGCATACTTTTCTTTTATCTTTCGGACAGAACCCCAGCGCCACATCTGGAGATGCACGTGAGATCTCTTATTCCAGCGTTTTGCTCTTATAATCCAGCGATTCAATGCGGTTGTATTCCGCGTTTGCGTTGGATATCACGATGACTGGGAGCCGTTTCATGTGTTTTTATTTTAATAATAATGATAATAAAAACAACAATAATAATATGCACTGCTGCCTGCAACCCACATGTTTGTTCACATCGCCTTTTAAACCCTTGGACCTATAAATGCTGAAGGTGCAGAAATTCTCTCTGAGCTGGCCTCAGTTGGGACGTCGCATATCAGCAGTCTCTTAAGATTACCGTGAACCGTGATCTCAAAAACTGTTGTTGTGGTCCTTGTGGAACTGCCTGTCTTCTAGTATTGCATAGTCTACACTTTACCGAACTAAATAGTATTGTCATTATATAATAGGACCTATTTATACAGGGCCTACATGAAATTATGGATGAGTGATGGCCACATTAATAAATAATTATGTATTTTATTTTACCTACGTCGTGTTAACGTCTTGGTCAAAGTTTTGGTTCGCAATTGGGTCTAATCTACACTGTGTCCGCAAAAAAGAAACCCATTTTGTAAATATGAAAATACAAAATAGCAAATATTCATCGATATTTACAATTCAAACACCATTTTAATCCTGACATATTTGTCTAACACTGGTGAGAAAATAAAAGTTCTTGTCGCATGAGAATCTATTTCAACGCTCTGAAGTCTGAATCAAGCAAACAAATGTTAATATATGCTAGGTTTTTTCAATTCAATTCAAATCAATTCGCTTTATTGCAACCAGAAAACAAGATGACATCAAAAACAGAAAATATGCATGCATTGGCTACAAAGGGGGGCCCTAAAGGGATTGACATCCCGCTGGGGAGGGCCACCCAAGTACGAAAAATTACCAAGATATATTATACAAGATAGCACGCACAAAAGTAAAAAAAATTAATCAAATTAGGTAATGACAGATTGCAAAAAGTTTAAATTGTAAATAGCATGTAGAGGAACAAACTTAACTATATACTTAAGTAAAATCTTAACTACAAGTGGTCATGTGCACTTCTAAGTAGACTTAGCGGAGGTAAGAAAACACGAAGTCTCTTTTTAAAAACCTGCAGACTCAGTAACTGGATTGACGAATATCAATTGGTATTTTATTCCACATTTGAGCGCCATAAGATTTAACAGTAAAACGCCTAGTGTTAGATTGAGCTCTGACAGGGCGATATGCAGATGAATTCCTAGTGAAATGTGAATGGATGTCAAAGGTATGAGGAGGTACCCTTGGAATACCGAAGGAAGGAGACCGTGTTCGAGTTGAAAGAAGAACTCGCAAATTTGGAGATCCTTTATCTGGTCTATTTTTAGGAGATGAAGCTCACTAAAGAAAGGGCCAGTGTGTTCCAATTTACGAATAGCCGCTATTATACGAACAGCCTTCTTCTGTAAGTTAATTAGTTTATGAAGCCTAGATTGATATGTCGATGCCCAAACCAGGTTGCAATACGTGAGGTAAGGGTAGACGAGGGTATAATATCAATTCATTCTAATTGTCTTTGGTAAGATATAAGAAATGCGGGAAATAATACCAATATTCTTAGCAATTTTAGATGCAATTTGATTAATGTGAACTTTCCAGGTCAAATTTTGATCTATATGCATTATGCACGCCTAAGAATTTCGTCGACTCAACTTTATTGATGGAGACATCATCAATAAGCAAACAAAGATTGCTACTGGGGTTTATTTTCCGATGGGATTTAAATTAAATAAAGTTGTTTTTTTCTGAATTAAGGGTGAGTCTATTTGCACAGAACCAAGCAGCTATGCTAGACAGCTCAATGTTCACAGTCTGAAACAACGTCTGCCATGAGCTATTAGAGTAAAAAAAACGTTGGTATCATCAGCAAATAGAATGAAAAACATTGTAGGAGAGACTTTGGCCAAGTCATTAATATAAAGAAGGAAGAGAAGTGGTCCGAGGTTGGAACCTTGGGAACTCCATATTTGATCAACCCTAGGCCTACAAATTTTCAGCCAGAGGAGACTCTGCTTCGGTGTGAGACTTTACATTGGGAGAGACGTTCTGTCGTGACACCGGCATTTCCAATGTATGACATGCATGTTTACAGAAGCTCCACAACACTGCCAAAACAATCATAGGCTATTACTCAAAGTTGGTCTGCGCCTCTTTTCTTCTCATTTTTCTTCAACGCCAGAGACTTCTTCGGAGAAAATAATTGAACCAACATCGTGATAAGTTATAGATTTCTTGAATTTTCCTCTGGCTACCTCCTCTTCAATTTAAACTGGGCGTCTTTTACATACGTCCACGCATTGCCCGTCAACGTAAATCTACAGGCTGCTCGAATTATAGTACAGGTTCCATGTAGATGTGAAAATCCAAAGCATGGTTTACCAAAAAAGGTGTCGCATAGAAATCTACACGCACTCCAAGACATGTCGATTGACTTCATGATTACGTCATCGTCAAGGCATTGCCCGGCAGATCGTTTATATTGCGAAATGGGATGAGACGGATATGATGGTAGTTTTGTGATGTTAATGTCAGCCTCGATCCGAGTGAAAAGATGCGTTAGCTGGACGTCGTTGACTTTGTAATTCAAATCCGAGAGACCTGCATATGAACGATTCGCATTCCTTGCAAATCCGATTTTATTCAGAGCATGTCGCTTTGGATTTTTCTGATTCATGGCATCCGACTCATGAGGAATTGTACTGTAGCGAGATATTGCCGACGGTGGCTTGTAGATACTCGAAACCTGACTTACCCGTGACCACATGTCGTCATCCTCTCCTCCCCATCCAAAATACCCCAACGGATATCCATTGATCCTCCGAAATAGTTCTGGTTGAATAGATGTAACTCCACCAAAAGTTGGGTACAGACGGTAGTTGAACCTGTCGACCGCTCGAGCGTAATGGCGTGGCTGTGGGCCACAGGTCATCAAACACCGATCATCTTCAAGGATCATGTCGACGTCATGGAAGATGACACAGTCAAAGGAGAACCTCTTGGCAGCCTCGAGGAAACCGATGTTCATAGTGGCGGCTTTGTTGAAGATCGCTGGAAAGCGTTGGTCTACGACAAACACTCGGAAGTGAAGAAGCTGTCGTTTGAGAATGGGAATCAGGTGACGAAGTAGGATTCGTAAGTGGTGCTCGCGGTCACGGCATGGTATCACAATCGCTAGACGAGTGTGTGAAACACAGTCCTGAGGTTTCCACTCTCCACCTGCAAGAACATCGTTTCCAACGGCCTCAACGATACGATCCCAGTCTGAATCATCGACCATGTTTACGAAAACCCTTCCTTGGAGACCGGGTGGAATGCAAGGACACCAATTGACTCCAGTCTTGTTAACCATCTTATGCTCACACAAACGACGTTCTTCGGAATGATATCGGTGAATGGACGCTAAATCTTTTGGTTCAACTGGTGACGGACTTACAAGAAGCGGCTTAGACTTCGATTTGGTTGTATGATGACGGACTGTGAGTTTACTGTAGTTCACTCTCATCATATTATGAACTGGCAATTGTCTGTCCATGTCTTTTTGCCAGACAGTGAAGCAAAACATTATCGTTATTCCGACAATAATTGCACAGACGTAGAACTTCAAAATGCGGCATGAACGCCTGTTTTTCTCCATTCTCGCTCAAGAAACTCCTTCCTTTTCTGTCTCTAAACAAATGTCAGTGCAACAATTATAGCATCCACAAACATTCAACAAGAGGAGACTCGTTAGAACGATTCAATATTAATTTGACTGATTTTGTACAAAACTCGTTTAACACGTGGACTTCAAATTTAAATGTTCCTGCAACTAATGTTAATCTTCCTAAAGTCGAAATTTTCATGTAATAGAGTGATTCTAATTCTCTGCGTTCTTGTGAATATTATTGTTTTCGCTGCATAATTGAACACTGTAACCGTTTGCGGTTTGTCAATGGGATCGTTGAATAAACGAAAAAAGTGAATGACGTCAAGACATGACGATTGACGAACTCATGCGAACTCTCGTCTGCTGTTTATTGGCGACGCCAAAGTTTATGTGCAACGCAAAGCATGACTTCGCGCTAGGCCAACTATACGCGTGGAATGAAAACGCTCATAATCTCGGGTCTTAAAGTGAATTGAGAGCTGAAAATAGTCGCGTTGACCTACAAATTTGGGTAAAAATAAATAGAATTTTTTTCGTAGACTGAAACTCTGTCATTTCAGAGCGTTTCTTGGTAGAAAAATTCAAAATACACCCGGACATACAAACAGATAACTTATAATGTAGATGTATCGCCTCTATGTATTGTCTTGATTATAATGATCATCTTTTCCATTCGCAAACTCCTGCTCACCTGCTTCTCCTCCTTTAACTTGGAAAACTGACTTTCTTTTACAATTCGTATATACCAAAGTTTAAATCGGTGCATGAATCTTTCAGGGGCGTCACTTAGTTAAACATTCCGTAAGCTTATAGGCTGGCTACCTGCCTTGACGTTTTATGTTAAAACTACACGCGTCATCGTCGCCAGAAGTATTTGCACGTAATTTGCATAAGCTTAGGTGAAGTAAGTTCTCAAATCTGTACTCTTCCACAAGAGTAGCCTATTGTAGCAGACTGGCGGCTTCTGCGTTAAGTCTTCAGGCCGAGAAAATATTTATATTAGGCTATGCAGACAACAGCAGTGTTTAATGAATGAGCCAGCATCAGTAAGCCGTTGTTCATTTTAAGGCAGATAATATTAAGTGAGCTAGAAGCGCCTTAGACGTGGATTAGTGTCGCCAATATTCAGTACTGTAGGCATAACTCCGAAGGTCGGTCGCGAACGCTCGTGTTGGGCCTAAGCATCATCACACTGACTCATTGAGCCTAACAATTTTTTATTATTGTAAATCAACAAGGAAACCGTAGGCCTACGTGCCAGTGCATGTAGGCCTATGCAAAAGACATAAGCTGATAAGCACAGGCCAAAAACAATATGGTGGTCCCGTATAATATACACGCGTAAGGCACTACACGAAATCTGGCCAGGTTTTCACTTACACTTACATCTATGATCCAAAGTGCGACCGTACGTTACTTAGCCGGAATAATGTAGGGCCTACGCGTAAACCGTACGTGACATTTTCGAAAAGAATTACGGACGCGTTCCGTTCGCGTAGTCTACATTGAAAATGCTAAGTCGTCAGTTGACTATTGCGGAATGAACAAATACAAATTTTATAGAAGAATCTGTGAAAGCATAACTCGATCTCATCTGTTTAGTATTTAATACTAAACAGATGAGATCGAGTTAGTCAATTCATCAACGTTTGGCCGTTGCGACTGGCTGAAAATGAAAGGCTAGATAGAGTAACCCAAAGCCTATAGACTATGAGCTGCATGCACTTGTACCAGCGTGATGGATTTAATTTATCTTGTTGACTTTCGTTGTGCATAACGCCGTTACTTGTATTTTAGTCATGTCCTGATGACAACGCGCTAGGGGTCAGGGTTGTATAAGCTGTTAGCTTTTCCTGATTCCTATTGCACTCTGTTTATTGAGTCACGTTTAGGCCTATACTGTTTGACTTGTGTGTGTGTTGTGTGTGTGTGTGTGTGTGTGCGTGTGTGTGTGTGTGTGTGTGTGTGTGTGTGTGTGTGTGTGTGTGTGTGTGTGTGTGTGTGTGTGTGTGTGTGTGTGTGTGTGTGTGTGTGTGTGTGTGTGCAATAAACAAAGTTCATTCATTCAAAAAAACGCGCAACAACGTTAGGCAATTATATAGCGTATACAGCCGAGCACGCAGCATACATAGGGCCTATGTCACAGAATGATAGAAGTAAAGTGAGTTTCATTCTGTCGCACACTGCCTCTCTCATTCGGGTCCGCTTCCAGCATTTCAGTCACATTTCATGCAAGAAAATGCGTTGGATTTAAACAATTTAAAAATTGGAAGATGTAGGGGGGGCCTAATAACGTATTTTAAACTTATGACCTGATTTTGATCACATTTGATTTGACCTATGTTTGTGAGCTTGAGTGAGTATTTCGTTTCGTCGGGACATAATTTGTTCCTCATGCCGCCATAACAGATGAAGGGAGCATGCTTAGGCTACATTGCTTAGTCTATCAGAGTCCAATCTCTGATTCAATTCACGACGTACAATCTTTGATTCAATTCACGACGTACAATCTTTGATTCAATTCAGGACGTACAATCTCTGATTCATTTCAGGAAGTCCAATCTCTGATTCATTTCAGGACGTCCAATCTCTGATTCATTTCAGGACGTCCAATCTCTGAATCATTTCAGGACGTCCAATCTCTGATTCATTTCAGGACGTCCAATCTCTGATTCATTTCAGGACGTCCAATCTCTGATTCATTTCAGGACGTCCAATCTTTGATTCATTTCAGGACGTACAATCTCTGATTCATTTCAGGACGTCCAATCTCTGATTCATCTCAGGACGTTCAATCTCTGATTCATTTCAGGACGTCCAATCTCTGATTCATTTCAGGACGTCCAATCTCTGATTCATTTCAGGACGTCCAATCTCTGAATCATTTCAGGACGTCCAATCTCTGATTCATTTCAGGACGTCCAATCTCTGATTCATTTCAGGACGTCCAATCTTTGATTCATATCAGGACGTCCAATCTCTGATTCATTTCAGGACGTCCAATCTCTGATTCATCTCAGGACGTTCAATCTCTGATTCATTTCAGGACGTCCAATCTCTGATTCATTTCAGGGCGTCCATTCCCGGTTCAGAGATCCACATAAAGGAAATGAGCTTCTCCACGTTAATACTCCATTCGATACGCCACCTTTATTAGCTCTGCTCCAAGCCACGTACGTACTGCATTTAGAAGCCCGCAAGTCGCAGAAATCTCCTATAGCGCTTTACAGGAATCACCGCAATGAACGGACACTTGAGAAGACTGTTGGAAACTTGCTGACTTAATATATGCCTGCAAAGCTAAAATTCTTCTATAGTGGTATTCATGCTTTCTAAACCACCGTGCTTGACATGGGCGGAGACTTTGAGGTACTGGGGACGGACCCCTCAATGTTTGTGGTAGGGGGAACCGTCCATGGATTTGTCCCCCAATGGTCAAGTGTTAGGACATGAACATTTGATGAAAATATACTGGTGACGTTATGATAACGTTACCAGAATGCAAGAAGAGATTTTCGAGCAAATCAAATGACGAAAGGACTAAAAAAGGTCATCAACTATTTTGGCCTGGAAATAGGGCACTTTTCTGAAAACTGTCGACCAAATTTAATGACTAAAAAAGATCGTCAGAAAATTTCGTCGACGAAAAGGGAAAATGTGGTCGGTCGAGCACAAAATGTCTCGCCTCGGCGATTGTCCTTTGGCCGCTCGTACAGTGGCGGCGCCAGGATTTCAGGTTTTTTTGGGGGGTGGGGGTGGGGCTGAATCCTCGCGGAGGAAATTTTCATTTTCATCCGCCAAAAATTTTGACGACCTTTTTTAAAAGTCATTTGGTCGAAATCTCATGGATGTATTTCAGTTTTGGGGGTCTTAGCCCCCGGATGGCCCTTTTTAGGGGCATGGTTCCTAGCCCTCTGGCGCCGTCACTGCACTCGTTCGTCCCACCCAACTTCCAGACCAAGTCTCCGCCTATGTTGTTTGACCCACGTTATCAGAGGACTTTGCCAAGCCAGATAAGAATTCGGTACATATTGGGTTACTCCACAACTCTGTGAAAACGTTTTAATCAATGTTTTCATGCAGGCCATAACAGCACAGACGCTTAGGCCAGATAATGTAGGCGCTGCATGCGGGTAGTTGCGTCCATGTGCTGAAGGGCGCGATGACTCGCACGATGTAACCAGAGCAACAGCGGGTAGCGATAATGCTGCAATATTATGTGCCCCACCCCACTCCCCATTTAGTGGTGCTTCGCGACTGCTGGCTAGAACAGCGTACTTGATCAGGATGTTAAGCAGTTATATGCGGCCGAAGACATCCGATCCGCAGTAACCAATACTGATATGAATCGCGCGTAAGCCTGATACATGAATCTTTGCACCCATTATGCAAACTCGTCAATATGCCGAAGAGTCCTTCCTGTTCCTGTTCCTGTTCCTGTTCCTAGCCATTCTCGATCCGAGGGTCGGCCGCACAACGCACGATGTTTCTCCACCGCTTCCCGTCCTCAATCAGTCTGATCATTTCCTACAATGTCATTCCAGCCTATTCCTTTACGTTACTTAGCCAGCTTGTTTTCGGTCTTCCTCTTTTTGTCACCGTTCTTTCGGTCGCCGACTTTCCGACCCTGCACTGGTTGCCCAACAGGGAACGCGACCTTGTATAACCGGTTGACGTCCGAGTCAGTCTCACTTGATATTCTATCCCCCTTAAAGCTATCCGGGGGGATGAAATAATCTATCCCCCGGGTGGAATATACCGGTCTAGACATCTGGGGGTATCTAAACCATTCTATCAGCCACTACCATACCGGAGTTACTGTAGGCCTACATGACGTTTAGTTAGATTAATATCGGGATCAATACCTTATCTAAGCGGCTTTATCATGAAGGATCCGGATTGATCGTCTTTCATTAACAGTTAAACTGTGAAGAAAGTCTACCTGTTTGTTAGGAGCTTGGAGCTGTATCTTTACAGGTCTGAAGGTGAGGAAGAGTAGACAAGCAATTACGCAGTCGTTCGTTCTAAGCTTAATGTCTATCAACTATCAAACGGTATGCGATCTTCACTAGGGTTGCCAGGCGTCCGGTAATGAACCGGACAGTCCGGTATTTACACAAACTGTCCGGTCAGAAATTTCAGACATTACCGGACATGGCTGTGTCCGGTAAATAATTATTGCTAGCAACAAGTGTATTTGGAGTGTGTAGTTTCTTGGGGCCATGAAAACAATGTTATCTGCTTACGATTTTCCCGCGTATAAAGGATTGCCTTTTGAAACAAAGCCAAATTTATAGCTTACACACCGATCATCGTCGAAATGACGGCGTCGTTAAATAAACTATCACAACAGAGCCAAATATATGATGCACGAATCATAATAGCCTGTTGGAGGCTTGATACATAGTTCAAATTATGGTTGAACCGAATCTCCGTATGTAGGTATACGTCTCTGTCTGTCTGTTTGTTCGTCTGTCTGTCTCTCTCTCTGCACAAACGATCTCTCCCTCTCTGTCTGACTGTGTCAATCTGCCACCCTATCTCTCTCTTTTCCCTTAATTAAGGCTTAAACATGGGCGCTTGTAATCTGTCTGTGCTTATCTGCCTCTCTATTTCTCTGTCTGTCTACATTTTATGTCTGACTGTGTCAATCTGCCACCCTAGCTCGCTCTGGTCGTTCTAGTCCGTCTCTTAAACTCCACATTGATGAATTATAGATCTATTTGTCTCCACTACAAAGATTTGCTGTTCTTTTAATGATACGTTCGCATTTTGCCTTGCAGGTCTATAGGTCAACCGAGGTTATCTACAGAATGGAACTGAGTGCTAAAATCGTTAAATGTATTTTTAATATGGTTTAATATCCAAATTCAGTGATTCATCCCGGCGCCAAATTTGTGAAATTAGTCACTAGGCCTATATAGGTCTATCATCTATGCATAACTTGATCCACCCTTCAGATCTATAGGCCCGGTAGCCTACTTGGCTGAGTTTCCAAACGGCCGTCTAAATTTAAATAGCCAGTTTATCTAGGCGTCCGTGGTTTTTCTCACACGTTTAAAACAGTCATACAACGGGAAATTTCGGCTTTTCATCTTCCCGCAAAGCCTCACACACACACACACACTCACATGTATATATATAATATATATTATGGCCCCTTAACGTGATAATTAACCATTGTCCGGTAATTTCCTGAAGGTCATCTGGCAACCCTAATCTTCACACGACGTGCCACGTAAATGCATGCTGATGTTGAAAACGTTTGATGTAGGCAGTAAATAATTATACAGGGTTGGCCAAAAAAAGAACCCTAGGTTTTTGACAATATCTTGATCAAAAGTAAGGATTTCGAAATGAAATTTTGCAGGCTTATAGACAATTTGTATTTATACATGATGGCCAGAAATCATCAATATATGTCAAACTGAACAAAAATTATACCACTTTTAGTGAGGTCACTCGCCTTTTTTGACGATTCAAAAACGTAACGCATCAAAAAGTAACAAAAACGTGATTTTATCAAGTTTTATCTGAATATTATATAGACCTATAATTATATAATCAGTGTAGGTCAAAGGGGCATTCCGTATAATCATCAGAATGATGTAGGCTTAAAACAAGCAGTTGACACTCATCAATCAGATAAAACGATGACAAAGAAACTATCTTTGATCAACTCGTGTAGTACTTAATCACTATCCTCAATTTATGGCGAGATCACACTTATTTATAAATCCCTTTCTATCACATCAGGGCAATACGTCACCGATGACATCAGGGCAATACGTCACCCATGACATCAGGGCAATACGTCACCCATGACATCAGGGCAATACTCACCCATGACATCAGGGCAATACGTCACCCATGACATCAGGGCAATACGTCACCCATGACATCAGGGCAATTTGTCACCCATGACATCAGGGCAATACGTCACCCATGACATCAGGGCAATACGTCACCCATGACATCAGGGCAATACGTCACCCATGACATCAGGGCAAATCGTCACCCATGACATCAGGGCAATACGTCACCCATGACATCAGGGCAATTCGTCACCCGTGATCGGTTCAGACTATGAACATAGTGCAAATTTTTGGGCACACTGGTGTAGTGGTGGCGTCGATACCTTGGAGCCGGAGAGTTGCAGGTTCGAATCCACTTCAAACCACCGCGTAGGGACCTTGAGCAAGTCCTAAGAAGGGTGGCTATAGAAATGGAGAAATAAATAATAAGAAATAATAAAAATCGGGGCCTGTGTCAAGGGATATTCTATCCCCCCTAAAACTATCCGGAGGGATGAATTAATCTACCCCACCCGGATAGAATATACCGGTATAGAGTATCCGGGGGATAACCCATTTCTATCCCCCATCGTGTGAAATCATCCCCGGGGGATAAAAATTCACATGTCATAAGGCATCGTTTTTAAAAAGCGCAGAGATTGAAAATAATAATAATAATATTCTTTATTCGCAATACAAACCCAATGCCAGGACAAATGTGCGCAGTCACAAAGGACGATAGATAAATGAGACAAATGCAGAAACATTTATTTAAACTAGAAATAAACTAGAATTATAAAATTGCGGGCACTGCAGTAAAGCACCGAAAACATAGCCTTCCAGAATAATTATATTAATTATTCAGGCTAGAAATTGTCGTGCAAGTTCGTAAAGTTCATAATGTAGCTTACTGTATGTCAACCAGCCTGCTGGCACAGGAAAACACAAATACATACTAAAATAAATTTAAACTATAAATAATACTAAAATATGGTAATTAAACTAGAAATAAACTAGAATCATAAAATCACATGTAAGGGTAGGCCTTACTAGACTGCGAAATCCCTCTGAACTCTGTTATGGCAAGAACACGTCAAAACAAGTAGATCTAAGCATTAGGCCTATAGGCCACGGTCAAAATAAGCCTTGGGCATACATGAAACAATGGACCCATATCGAGCGACGAAATAACACAATTGGCATCCTATATAAATTATAGTTCTGGGACATAATCACCCCGAACATTATCTCCCCGGGCAATTAGCCCATTTCCGCATTTGTTTTCCAAGCCAGAAGCCTATTTTACACGTAGGCTACTCCATTAACTAGTTGACACAGCAACGAAAACTGGAGATTTCAGCTGTAGGCCTATCATTTTTAGAATTTAGACCTGTCACTGCCATTGAGGTATAGCTTTAAACCATATTAGTGTCATTGAGTCATTTCGATATAAAGCTGGTGCTTTATGGTTTTATTTAGGAATACAATAAAGACTTGTTAATGTAAAAGAAGAGCAATGAAAATGAATTAGGCTTGTAAGGATTTGAGCTGTGAAGAAAGTTTGGAAACGTGTACAGACTGATAATTTTGAAGAGGAGGCGCAGAGGTCTAATTATAATCGAAGCTTAATATTGCACGATTATCATAGATAGAAGAGGGAGAACAGACATACAGACAGACAGACAGACAGACAGACAGACATACAGACAGACAGACAGAGACTGACTTCTT
The DNA here is from genome assembly GCA_949752735.1 of Lumbricus terrestris. Taxonomy (NCBI): domain Eukaryota; kingdom Metazoa; phylum Annelida; class Clitellata; order Crassiclitellata; family Lumbricidae; genus Lumbricus; species Lumbricus terrestris. The sequence goes on along the minus strand of OX457051.1, from coordinate 11,549,778 downwards.
ACCACGACTGACAGAGTTAGAAATGGAATAAAACTACACCATAATGTATTCAAGTTGCAGGGGATACTTTCTGAAGGGGGATGATTTCGTACGACTCGTGGAGATGATACTTTTGCACGACGGGGGAAGTCCTTCCCGTTCATATTCATCCGGTCGGATACTCTATTTCGCAAAGGGGATACGATTAATACGGGGATAGCCTACTCTATTTCGTGACACCTGCTCGCTTGTCTCCTCTTGCCGTGATCATGACAATTCGGAGTCTGTGTGTAATATGTGTATCTCACACCTTGAGTTCAACGCACTCGAGATTCCATAATAATTATAATTATTATAGGTCGGGTATGGCTGGATTACCCAAAACGCACAAGTTCCTCGGTTCTACTCCATCATCTGCATTGGGAAAGTTGCAGAACAGTAGATGGACTCGGATTCGTTCCATTATTTTGCATCCAGGGCTTCCGTTCGCAATTCGTAGATCAAATTCACTTAATTCCCTCAACTGGTTTTCAGTGGTTCAAAACTTCATTTTCTCCTTGAATTTCAAGCACATTTGCATTGCCTATCCACTCGCGACACATTTCAGTCACAGAACTTTCTCAACCTTTTTCAGGACAGTTATTTTATGCATCGACATCCATATGACACCAGCTTACGATTTTTTCACACTGGACTGCGACTTTCGTGATTCCTTTTGACCAATTCCCAGATTCACAATTATAGCCTACACTAACTTACCGTAACTGAAATGCTACACTGTTCTGGTTCCTCGCCAATTAACAAAAAATACACTGTAACCTCTGCACGGTTCGCAAAAATAGGGCCTAGAACGTCGTTAAAAAGGTATGTGAAACACTTTGAATACAGACATTTTACTCCGAATGTTACAGACAAGTAGGCTGGTAGGCTATTTGTCACATCACGCAATAAAACTTTTAGAAGAAACTACCGAGAGTAAGATTATTCAGTTTCATAATAAACAGACTTTCAAAAAACTGTTCTAAACGATTTCACTGTTCGCTCGATCGATTTTCTTTTCTCGATTCCATAAATTTAATTTTTCGTTCACGAGAGACTGGCAGTACCGTCGAATCAATTTTAGATTTCTTCCACGTCAAAAATCTCATTATTCACCATTATTGTTATAAAACATAATTATTATAAATTATTATTATAATATATCATTATTATTATAAATCAATAGCTGGGGTACCGGCGTTGCACGGAAATTTCGGTTTTTCGTCCCCAAACCCAGCTCCACTCGCCCTGTGGGGCGGCTTCGCCGCCCATTTAGGGTTTATAATGTTGGACTATATAACACTAGCGCTGAGTAACGACTATATTTACTTTAAAGTTAAGTAGTCTTTGGCTCTTATTTCTCTCGTGCAGTTCTTGCCGGGACTGAAGGCACAGGAAAGATGGCCAGTTTAGACATAGACATAGACATATTTTTATTGATCCCAACAATTCAATTGTACATGTATGTTTAACAAAGTATAGACATAATTCACAATAAGAAAATACTCAAAGTGAATAGGTATTATAAGAGTGAGGTAGCAAATAGGCACACCAAAAGGGACAAGTCCCGCTAAGCAGGGGCCTAATTAACAAAGTGAAGTGAGAAAGTGAAAGCTGAAGGGAGAATTGGAATGCAGAGATATTACTTAACTAGGGAAAGACAAAAATTATTATCCAAAAAAACTAATGTAATAAACACTACATGAAAAATTCAGAGAAAGAACAAAATAAAAGCAAAAGCAACCAAACAATCAAATAAATCAGCATTAGCATGGGTAACCCCTCATGCTAGTAACAGAAAACATCACATAATGTATACACACGTAACAGGTGTTTAAAATGAGTTAAGTTAGTAACCTTACGAATGTGAATCGGAATTTTATTCCATATGACAGAGCCTTGGAATTTAATGGAAAATTTCCGAACATTTGTTTTTGCAAAAATAATACTGAAGTCTCTATTACCTCTAGTGAGTCCAGGATGCAACACAGGAGAGAAGTAGGAAGCAAAGGAAGAAGGGAGGAGGTTATAGATGTATGGGCAATCGGGTAAAACCTTGTGCATTAGATATTGGCGCGATAACCATAAAAATTAATTAAAATCCATTAAATTTGGCTTTTGAATATTATGGTCGGTAACATTATTATCTGGTCTTTTAGTATTTCTCTATTACTTTCCCACTCCAGTCCAGCTTTGTGATGTCATGCGATTGTTTCACGTAGTTGTCATCCCATCTGTCCAACAGTTTGCAGTAGTCCTCAACGCCCTTTGAACCGACGTGCAGACCAATCTCACGACGATTAATGCAAAGGCAAGACGATGTGTCACTGTTGTAGGTTTTCAGATTGCTGTAAAGAGTAAAAAGTTTCTCTTTGTGGGCAAAATAAATGAACCATTGCTCCCACATCGAATCAGCTGAACCAGACTTTTCAAAGCTCTTGTACCAGGTTGTGGTAACCGTGCCTGGAACATACGGATGAAAACTGAGTTTCGTGATATGGGCGTGGTACCAGTCCTGGAAATTCCTCCAAACAGATGGCTTTGGAGAAAATCCCCACGTCCCAATGCATTTGTACATAAAGGCAGTGTCATGCTTGGGAGCGCTCAGTCTCTTAAAAGAACCGTCGTGAGATTTCTGTTCGTCACTTGTCAGTGTAGTTCCAGCGAAATCGTTTCTTGAATTGTAAAAGCGATGAGCAGCTTTAATCCATCGATAGCTGTACTTTGAGATACTGATGTCATCCTCTAAAATCAGTGCTAGTTCTTTGGATTCGGGGTGTCTTGGTCTCCACGTATCTATCCACTGTCCATAGATTCCTGCGTGAGCATTTTGTATATGAACTCGAGTTGGTCCATGTCGCCACTTAAATGAACGCGCTGCTTCAACGGTTTCGTTGTGTACTTGACCATACTTGTTTATGTCTATCCAGATTTCCAAGGCTGCTTTGTCTCCGTCCAGCTCAACCTCATCAATAGTCATTAACAACTTCATTAACGACTTTGCTCTGTTGTACGTGATGACAATTATTCTGAAGTCAACTTCGTCTTCGTAAACGCACGGTGTTCCAGTTAGACACTGCGGAACCAAGGTTTTCTTATCTTGAAATCGACAACAGCCCGATTCTGAGTTGAATGATCTCAAAATCATCATACTGCAGGAGATGAAGAGGCAAGTCAGCACAAATGTGGCAGTCAACGGAATTTTACTTCCGTTATGTAACTTAGAAATCTGCATATTAAATGGCGCCGTATATGATTTGCGTGTCTCTGAAAAATGTGCGTGAATTGTGTAAGAATAAAACGTTGATTGCCAGCATTCCCTTAATTTTTAATCGCAGCCCACGGTGCTTTTTCGCTCCTTTGTGATCTAAAAAGTAAAATTTAAAAAGTTAAGATTTTTACATGCAATGGTTTTAAATTTTGTGAGACATACGACTAAAAACTAGTTTAAAATTCTATAATGTATATCGTACAATACATGTAGATTGCTCAGTCAATACATTCGGTTGCGCTAATGTAGAGACAATACCCACAAACTTCACAAACAAAGTCTGTCATGCACGCATTTTCAGTCGTAGACCGCGGAAGGCAAACCCCACACTGCACAAACCCCTCCTTAGAGTCGTAGTAGGCCTACAACTAGTACAGTAAGGACACGGAGTTTTGATTTCCTCAGATGGAATTATTCTAATGATTCTATATATATATATATATAGCTCTCTCTGTGAATGGATGTTGCCTTTAGACTTGAACTGAAAGGTGTTCTTAACAAGTGTAATTTTCTTCGCTCCTCCTTTTGCAACTAGTTTGGTATTGTCACCTTATCACTGAGCAAAAGTTTCTATCAGAGGCGTAGCCAGGAATTTATTATGGGGTTTTGGGTTTTTTTGCCCAGCCGTATGCCCTTTCTGACACCAATCCAACAGTATTACAGTAAATAAAAAGGGAATAAAGTAACAAAGGGAATAAAGTAAGAACAACAATTGTTACTACAAGCAATCTTTTTTTTCTTACTTAAGTGGATAAATAACCTTTAAAAAAAACTTTTTTATAGGCCAATGGGGTTTTAAACCTCGAAGTCCCCTGGTTTCTATGGTGAAAATGCTATTACAGATGCTGACTTGGCTTTTCGCTTTCGTGATCATGTCTTTAGAATGTTAGGCCTCACCGACAAAGAATTAAGAATTACCATGACTACTTGAGGGCGACTAATTATGTTATCGAAAGAATAATGTTTTCGAAAAATATTAAGAGTCAGTTGGAGAAAAAACTCCCAATCGTTTGACAATGACCTTTTTTACTATTTATAACTGCGGTGAAGTGCTTTTGTGCAACTGCACAAATCCATTTAGAACTGCACATTTTGTGTAGAACTGTACCGTACGCTAAAAAGCCCTGACGATGACAAAGATTTATTACGTAAGACTTCATATAGCCTACCGCCACGACTCTGCAGTGACAAAAGATTCGTCGTATTAGTGTTCTAACGCATGGCGTCAACAAATTGCCGTTGCTTATCATGCCAGTGAAGCAGAACATTTAATTGTATCGGGCGCAAAAGATCTGGACACCAACAGCGCATTTCTGACACACTTTCTTTAGAAATATTATTGGATGTGGCTAGGAAGTAGGCCAAAGGATACACGGCCTTTGTTTTTTTTAGTGTGCACACACAAAGGCACAATAATTAGCCCGAAGACATGAATAGGACTCCTATTATATTCTCCCTCTCATTGTTTAATGTTTATGCCTGACAGCATAGAGTACGCTGCTCTAACGCTGAATGTCAAAGTACACAGCAAGGTGCAAAGACGTAGGCCTAGTAGTAGTAGTAATAGAAGTAATAATAATAATAATAATGATGATGATGATGATGATGATGATGATGATGATGATGATGATGATGATGGTGGTGGTGGTGATGGTGGTGGTGGTGGTGGTGGTGGTGGTGGTAGTGATGATGATGATGATGATGATGGTGGTGGTGGTGGTGGTGGTGGTGATGATGATGATGATGATGATGATGATGATGATGATGGTGGTGGTAGTGGTGGTGGTGATGATGATGATGATGATGATGATGATGATGATGATGGTGGTGGTGGTGGTGATGGTGGTGGTGGTGGTGGTGGTGGTGGTGGTGATGATGATGATGATGATGAAGATGATGGTGGTGGTGGTGGTGGTGGTGGTGGTGGTGATGATGATGATGATGATGATGATGATGATGATGATGATGGTGGTGATGATGATGATGATGATGATGATGATGATGATGATGATGATGATGATGATGATGATGATGATGATGGTGGTGGTGGTGGTGGTGGTGGTGGTGGTGGTGGTGGTGATGATGATGATGATGATGAGGATGATGATGATGATGATGATGATGATAATTAATCGTTTAATTTCAAGCTGACACGCCGTAGTTCTTAGTTCAGTTCTTGTATGAATATAATTACATACAATATTATTCACAGTACGAACGGATGATCACAAATTACTACGGAAGTCGAATTTAACTTCGGTGGCCATGCAAGAAACATATCACGAGTCCGAGGACTAAAAGGTCAGCAACTTTTTTGGGCCGGGAAAATTGTTCTCGTTTTCTGGACCGAGTCTCAGCCCCAAAAAATTTCGCCCTTCCAAAAACCGAAACCAAACTCCGCCCATGGTTACGGCTTTGTCAACCTGTTTTTTCCCATTAAACGAATATAGTTATTGACCTATAATTAGACTTAGTTTTAAAAGACTTCCTTATCTTGACGCTAGTGCTGCTTAACTTGGGTAATAATTATTTTGAGTCTAATATCGACACTCCAAGCTCGTTATGGTCACCGAAAGGTCATGCGCTAATTTGGTGAAAGTGCATCGGAGTACTGTTGAAACCAACTGGAAACTAAACTCGGAATTTGAAAAAGAAATCAACGATGCAAAATGTTTCTAAATCTATTTAATCAATCTCTCTACCACATTATATGTTAATGTTATAGTGTTATAGGCTAATCTCTCTTACATAATGCGACCTACATTCTCTTTTTCAGTCCATACCCACAGGCGGAGACTTGGTCGGGATCCTGTTGCTGCAATCAAAGTTAAATCATCTCCGTCTCTTCACCCACCACAAACTTTGGAGGGGACCGTCCCCCTGTCCCTCCCCAAGTTTCCGTCCCTGTCCATACTGCTTTCGTAGCATACAAATTTTTGAGGCATCTTTTAGCATGGCGTTATAAAACTCGCTACAATATCCCCCTTTGCTAAAACAAAACCATATCCTTAATCAACTGGTGCTGAATAAAATGCCGCACTTGAAAATTGAACAAGGTTTTAAGGCTGTGCGTCAATGCGAACGATGTTAGACCTTGGCTCGCTTGGCTACATCGGTAAGAGCGCTGACGGCCGCGAGTCTGTGAAAGAGAGCGTGCGGGCCGCGGTTCGATTCCCGAAGGTGGCTATTTCAGATAATCAAAATCTCGGGCTTGCACGGCCCGTCCACGGGGACCTACATGGCGTGGCGTCCATTCAAACGGGCGAGCGGTGGTGAAGGATCTCACCCTCTGGGTCGAGGCCATAGACGGCCGCTATATAAAAACCGACTAGGCCTACATTTACCTCATTGCTGTATTGCGTCTTTTCGAAACGACTGAAAACTTTATTAGGCCTATGAGATGTTTTTCTTTTAAACTTGTCAATATTCTCATTCGTAGACCTACACGCAATGCGTCTGTTTTAAGCGCTTCTGTGGCTTCTAAATAAATCGTATTCATGCTCTGATTTCGACGAAACCTGTGCTAAAGTACTTGTTGTTCTCATGATAACAGGCCTAGGCCTACTACATGAAATTTACGAGTATGCGGCATTGTGTAGAATCTTCTCCTACGCACGTTAAGTATTAATCAATTTTGACGCATACCAGCTGCACATGCAGTATTGAAAGCGTCTATTGTTCGCCAGTGGCGGCGCCAGTTTCGGGGAGCTGAAGCCTCGCGGCGAAATTTTCACATTTTCATCCGTCAAAATTTCTGACGACCTTTTTTTTAGTCATCGACCGAAATCTCGTGAAAATTTTCCATTTTCGCCGCAAAAATTTCTGACGACCTTTCCTTTATCGACCGAAAATCGTGGATTTTCCGATGTAAAAACTTTGGATGGTCCTTTTTTAGGGGGGCTGACCCTCTTGTAGGGGGGCTTAGCCCCAGACCTCCTAGCGCCGCCACTGTTGTTCGCTACATAAAAGCGTATTATTGAATACTCTACTTGTATGTGGAAACTCGGTCAATGTTCGGATTCTAACACTGCCCGTCCCAAGCCTAGGCAAAGGAGGAGGGCGACACTGATAATCTTTGCTATGACACAATGTCGCCTAACAACAATCATAGGTGAATTATACCTGTGTATAAAGTCCAGTCCAGAACGAAGGCACACATAATTATAGCGGACCCGTCGACAAAGCTTCAGTATTGTAGACCCATAACCCTATTAAGTTCGTCAATAAAAACGTTTAGTTGTGTCATCATCGATTTCTCTGTAACTTCATCACTAATAATAACCCCAGCAAGTAGACGTAGCTCCTGTGGGATAATTGGAATTGCCCCACACTACTTGCAAGAGCTTTGTTGCTCCACTAGTACCCAAGACCACCGCCCCTCCGTTCTGCACAGAAGGGATTGCTATTGGTCCCTTTTGCACGAACTGCAACGATGCTGCATGATAGAGCATTTTCTGTGATCGGTCCAGTTGTCTGGAATGGGCTCCCACAGGACCTATACGTCTACTTGCTGGGGTTATTACTGAAACAGTTTTTTTTAATAAAGTCAAAACTGTCATTTTTTGCCGTGCTAGAGTCGGGAGCGCTTCTGAGTAGTCCCATTGAAGAAGCGCTATATAAATTCTTGAATGAATGAATGAATAATAATAATAATAAGATTTTATATAGGCCTACAGGAGCTTATTAAACACAGCAGATCCTAGCTCAACACCTCCTCGGATTCGAGGTCTACAATCATGCAACATAACGACAGCCTAGATGTACCGCTGCTCTATTTTTTTTACAGAAGAACTACCGCCATCTCTAGTCCAGTGTCCACTTCGTGTCTGCCTTCATAAAAGGAGCAGGTCAGTGCAAGAAATCATAAATATTGCTCTCGATTCAGATAGGCTGCAATCATGTGCTGTTAACACTTGGCATCAAAGGCAGAAATTCTCCACGGGACATCTTCTCATAGCATGGCGGTCATCTGCGCGCCGAATGACCGCTGTCAATGTTAGGCCCCTATTGATTGATTGGAACAGAACTTCCAGAAGGCTAAGTAAAATGTCACTATCATTCGTGAATTAAAAAGTACAACGTAGATTTTTGCGGCGTGCATAGACATAGGCTAACGTTGGAATCCATCTTTATCTTGGCATGTGAAATGCTCTTTAAAACCGGTAATTTTTGTTCGGTAGGCTATCTCAGCACGACCATTCGTAACGGAAATATAAAATTCTATAAATAATTTATTGTTAGGCTTACCGGTGAAAGTTTCTTTTCGATGCAAAATGACCTGTGTCTATGTAAGCTTATACATGGAATTTGATGTAAGCAAATGAATGTCGTCCAAGTGAAGCGAATGTTTTGTCTCCTTGCATTTGATACATGTGTATTGTGTAGGCTACTAAGGCCTATCTATAGCTTGGCATGCGCTAAATGGTCCAGTAACCCACTATGCTGCTCCGCCTAATAACCTACTTTATGGTTCATGGTCTTGATGGTGTCTCTTGAGCGCTAGTCTCGAGCATAATTATTTTGATTGTAATAGTACTAAATCCGGTATGGTATTTGTAGTGTGCCTATTTGCCACGCTCGCTCTCTTCTAACCAAGACCACATGTAGATATCACCGGGGCATTTTGGCGGGCAGTTCATGACAAAATGTGGAGTTCTGAATGGATTTGTGCAGTTGTGAAACACTTCTGAACAGCTAGAAATAGTGAAAAGGGCCATTGCCATCCCAACAGATCATTGTCATCCGTCATATTATTGAGATTGTACTACATTTTACGAAGAGGAATATGCATCATGTAATTAATCATACACTAGAAAGGATCACCAGAACATCAGGAGCAGAAGATAGGCTACATCGTAAATGGATAGAGTCGAAAAAAGGCATCATAAAAATCTCAAACAGGAAACTTTATCATGGAGGACGTGAAGGAAAAGAAGAAGTTGTACATGTCAAAATGTCCTTTTAAAAAGTCCTGTGGAGATCACAAACTTTTTTAGCCAATATTCGTTGATCTAAGACAACTTGAAGTGGAATGTAAAACTTAGGCTGCGTGAGACTGGTTAATACTCTCGTCTCATAAACCCGCATGAGCCAGTGGCGTAGCCAAGGTTTTTTTCGGCTGTTAAACCAGCCATTGGCCTAGGGAAAAAGTTTTTTTAAAGGTTATTTATCCACTTATATATGAAAAAAACTATTGCTTGTAGTAACAATTGTTTTTCTTATTTTATTCCCTTTTTTTACTTTATTCCCTTTTTATTTACTGTAATACTGTTGGGTTGGTTTCAGAAAGGGTATCCGGCCAGGCAAAAAAGCCAAACCCCCATGAAAAATTCCTCGCTACGCCACTGGAATGAGCCCAACATGATCTGGTATCTTGCTTTAAGTGGTTTGTCTTACCTATCGTTTGTCGGCCTATATAATGAGAAAACTGGCCTACAGACTGTAGTTTTTAGTGGAATGTAAAACTTAGGCCGCGTGAGACTGGCTATAGCTCCTGAAACACAAAAAACGAATTCCAAGAAAGTCCAATACTCTCGTCTCATAAACCCGCATAACCCCACCATCATGGTGGGTTTATGCGGGTTTATGAGACGAGAGTATTGGACTTTCTTTCTGGCTTCTGGTTTTAAACGGTTTATCTTATCTATTGTGTGTAGGTTTAGGTCTATAGGGTGTATGGGAAACCTGATCTACAGAAAGATCTACAATCAGCTGCAGCGTTCACTCACCTCCACTCTTGCCAGTACAGCTCTGGTTCAAGGTCGAGTTATCACAAAGGTCAAAGCATCGATCGTGCAATGGCAATGTGTAGGCATATTACAGAGTCAAACGAAGATATAATAAAATTATACGCAGTGACCGAAACCCTCACCGTGTCACTTGTGACGCATACTGAACTGAACTCTTTTGCTTTACAAATAATTTTATACACTGGCAAGACCCATTCATGCGGCGTCTATGGAGTACATGAGACTAGTCCTATTTTTTTGTATTGCTATTCGTGCTATTTAGTACTTACCGCCTCAGGTTGTGATTCACTGCTTAATTATTATTTTAGGGCTACTGCGTGGACACTGTCGTAGTGACCGACACTTCTGATGAATTATTCTATCGGCAGATATTTCATGAGAGACACTCGTTCCGACTAAAAAAAGAGTCCAACGCAGTCAGACTGATGCGAAGACACTGTAGAAAATAGAAAACAGCAGACGTGTCTCATCATCAACCGCTTGCTTCCATTCCATAGACCTACCTTCCAAACCGACAAAACTAATAGAAGTTCATATATGTACACACACACACACACACACACACACACACACACACACACACACACACACACACACACACACACACACACACACACACACACACACACACACACACACACACACACACACACACACACACACGCACACACACACACACACACACACACGCACACACACACGCACACATCGGCTGTTTGAAGCATGCTATATAACTAAAAATTTTCTGTTTCGGATTGAATTCATATGAACCGTTTATGTAAGACTAAGACACCAGGGCTGTTTTAAAGAAATTTTTATTACTCCACAATCCCTTCTTTTCCTTCCAATACTCCATGGTAAATTACTTCCAATCGGAGGACAACGGCCTTTTTTGCTAATTTTAACTGTGCAGAAGGTTCTTCTACAACTGCACAAATCCGTTTAGAACTGCACATTTTGTGTACAACTGCACGTTAAAAGAAGCCCTGTAAGACACGGATCTAGGACGATTGCTCATAAGGCGATTGGTGAGAGGATCTATCGGTCACAATGATAGCCTACAAATCAGTGGCATGAATATTATTATATTTTAAACAGAAAAGACGTTGGCAAAATAGTGCGACCAGTGGTGGAGTTGTAAAAGCAGCAACGGCCTATCGATCGACAACGCTAAGCAACTGTCCGTGAAAGATCTGCCTATGATTCTTTAACATTGATCGCTTCTGGGCAGGTTCGAACCTGCACGCTGTTCATGGCAAGGCGTGTGTTGTTACATGTTTTACGACACTGCCATATCGAAGATGATTAGTGTCGCCACGCCATTTAGGTCCACGTGGACGGACCGTACTAGCCCGAGATTTTTTTGAATCTCTGAAATAGCCACCTTCGGGAATCGAACCGCGGCCCGCACGCTCTTTCACAGAGTGAATTGCGTACAGACGCGCGGCCTTCGACCTTACCAGTGTAGCCAAGCGAGCCAGTCTCATGGCAAGGCGAGCAGTCACACCAATTTATACCTGTCCAACAAATTCCAATAAACATATAGATAATGACACGGTTTTAAGGTGTCAATTGGGCAATTCAATAGAAGACCCTAATTTTGATTTGGTGATACGATCTCGTTCTCACAACAGTGTGAGTTTCCTCATGCAGACGCATTAACCAAAATGATGTGGTTTTATAACAGAATGCTATTCAAGTGACCTTAACTTTTTTTCCTGTCTTTCGTTTCGCGCCCACATAGTTCAAAAGATTTCTGTTATGTCTTTTAGTTGCAATCTTTGATTTTTTTTAATTGCATAGGCCTCTTTCGCTTTGTTACGATTGTACACGCTATATTCTGTTCTCATCCAACGTTCCCGCAGTGCGTTTGCAGGCGGTTCAATAAAGTACATACTTACTTACTTCCTTTTGAAAGGACATCAAAATCGAAAAAAATAAAAAATCTACAATTTTTACCATTCAACGCTCTAGCAGTCATCATCTATGGCACAAATTTGTGACCGCTTTTGTTACTCAGGTTAGCTCCGCCGCTGGTCGCACCCTGCCAGTGCCAGTCCCAAGCCAGAATAAAGGAGGAGTGCGACAATATTCATCTTTGACATAGCAGTGTTGTTAAACACAGGGGCGGATCCAGGGGGAGCCAATCCGGCCATGGTCCCCCCCATTTAAAAATTGCATGGGACGTGGCTCCCCCATTTGGTTTCAACAAGCCATTAAATAAATGTAGTGGGAGAGAAAAACAGGACATGAGGCCCCCCTATTAAAAAATCGCACGGGACTTGGCCCCCCGTCGATTCAGCGGTGGATGTTTCCCGAAAATTGGTCGATGACTAAAAAAAAAAAAAAAAAAGGTCATCAGTTTTTTCGGCGGATGAAATTGTATTTTTTTTCCCGGAAAAATGGTCGATGACTAAAAAAAAAAAGGTCATCAGTTTTTTCGGCGGATGAAATGGTATTTTTTTCCACGGAAAATTGGCCGATGACTAAAAATTTTTTTCCTGTCTCACAAGACCAAAAATTTTGGCCCCCCTTCGAAAATTCCTGTATCCGCCCTTGGTTAAACACAGCAACAACCAGCGTTACTCAGAGGCTTGCGTAAAGCCATCTGGTGTGTTTAATAGCAACGACAATTTCTACGGCAACGTAGCACAGCACAAGCCGCTACAAGGGCGCCTAGACAAACATGAGCACGCAATCAGTGAGAGAGATAGACCTTAAGAATGAACATGACGCACACTGATGCGGGCGTTTACATGCTGATAACGGCTTAAATTAACAGCATGCGGTGTACGGTCATGTGCTTTATGCCGTAGGCTGCAAAATCGATTGCTATGTAGCTGGCCAAAAATCATTAGGAAGCAATATGAAAAGGAAAGCCAGCATGCATTCATCGCCGACATGGGCAGAAGCAATGCGACTGCAGCCGAGGCAGGAAGACTAATGTTTCTATAAACTAAGCTTCTGTAATAACTATTGCTGTCCGGTAATTTGGTAATTTGTTAATGAAATATTTTGGTAATTTGGTGATATGAAATTAAGGTTCCATTGCTATCCGGTTATTTGGTTATTTGGATTTTTTGTGCAATAGTAGACCTGCATGTTCGCCATTAGGAATATGAGTATCGCGGCCCGTATTGGGTACTCAACAGACAGTCACACAAGTCAGGGTCTTGGTTAGCGAGTCTGATATGCTTGAGCAAACATCTCAGTTTGAGTCGTATCCAGAAACAATTGAATGAGAAAATGTGGCTACTGATACCTCGTGACTGCAATAATTGTACAGGTAGGTCCTGCTTATGCGAATTTCATACGTTCTAGCACATTGGATTCAGGGACAATTCGGAGCGGACAATTCGGAGCGACAAAGAATTACTTTCATCACTCCAACTCCTATTATTTTGGGCAATAATTGCTCCCATAAAATCATGCATTTATTTAATGAACTCCTATTTAGGCAGCGATATTTTCATAAATCCAAGTTGTATAGGCCTAATAACAAGAATTATACCCTACCAATTCAGTTTCTCTTGAAGCAGGAATCATTTTCAACCATGCAACTACCATTTAGACAGCAACATTTTCATCAAACCAACTCTTATTTAAGCAGAATTTTTGTCCATCCTCTCCGAATTGCCCGGACACTGGGTCAATGAGGCGTCAAACCTTTCTAATATAATTGTTCTGAGCCGCCTTGCCATTTCATTAGAGAATAGAGATAGAGTGTCCTCTATTATAGTCGATACTGTTTCGTTAATACCCAAACGACAGCATAGACCTTCTTTTCAATCGTAGTAACTCGTCTTCCTTTGGAGGTAAAATCATTCAGCTTCTGGCTCATTGATGGTAATACCTGTCTTTCCAATAATAGGCCTACCCTGCGTTCTCCTATTCTAATGCAAATTAAAATGTAAAATTAAAATGGATGGCATTTAAAATTAGAGTCTCTAATTACATGTATTACAGCGTTTTCATAATGTCCACAAAATCGGCGGGGAAAATCATGCTGTAGCCTAAATGTGAGAAATAGCTGAAGCCAATTTATAATAACGAGAGCTTTCAAGAGTGTTAAAAAATAGAAAATCACGATTCTAAAGGCTATAAGCCTATACACTATACAGGAGGAGTCTGTAGCCTACACTGTACAGTAAAATAAAGAATCGCGGTCGTGAAAATATCATGTGCGAATCAACTGTAGGCCTACAACAACAGCATGAAGATCAGGACCTACAACAATCTGGAATTGTCAGTAACTGTTGACGAAAGGTTGAAAGACGTCAACATTGGAGAGCAATAGAGCATGAAGAGCAGGAATGAACCTTATAGAACCTAGATTACCGAATAAGGTGATTTCAGGTCACCGTGGCCCGCATTTTTTATAGACTCTTAGTTATAGATAACTGGATGTGTTACTCGGCGTTGCCCGGAAAATTTAGGGTTTTAAACACTACTCCACTGCGGTAGCCTACCCGTCGTTGACCGCTAAATTTCGGGTTTTCGCCAACCCTCCACCCCACCCCGCTTCCCCAAAAAGCCAAACGTAACCCGCCCCTCCTGCGGGGCGCTACGGAAATAATTACTGGGCAAGTATGACGTCATTTGTACTGTAGACTCTTTACTAAAGCTCGATACTGTTTACTAATGCGTGAGCGATTATTGATGAAATTTGTCTTAACGCGCTTCTGTCTTAAAACGCTAATAACTCGAGTTCTAAAGTGAAATTTAGGGTTTTAAACACTACTCCACTGTGGTACCCATCGTTGACTGCTAAATTTCGGGTTTTCGCCAACCCTCCACCCCACCTCGCTTCCCCAACAAGCCAAACGTGACCCGCCCTAGCGGGGCACTACGGAAATTATTACTGGGCAAGTATGACGTCATGCGAACTGTAGACTCTTTACAAAAGCGCTAGCGTGATCGATTATTGATGAAGTCTGTCTTAAAACGCAAATAACTCTTGTTTTAATGTGAATTAAAAGTTGAAAATAGTTGCGTTGACCTTATAATTTGGGTAAGGATCACTTGCAAAAATTTTGGTAAACCGACGGTTTCATTTCCGAGCCTATTTTGCTACGAAGAGTCAAAATACGTAGCCTACAAACAAACAAACAAACGTATGGAAACTTTCGGAATTATAATATAAGATAGTGTGAGTGGCGAACCCGTGGCTTGTCAAAGGGGAAGGGCTCCTTTACCAGAAGGCGGGTCAGCGCTATCCATAATGCGATTCTGTGTAGCCTACATTCATACGCACTTGCATTATAACCATGCGAGAGTTAGACCTACATAGGCTACATCTCGATACAAATATCCATTATCCACGTATACGTGCGTCGTAAATATATACACGCATACAATTTGGGGCCTCAAGACAAATAAACAGGCCTATACCAATATACACTCGTACTAACTTACGTGTGTTAAGTACATAGCTAGGCCCTATTCGTGCTTACGTAGCCTATGCTCAGTGGCTACAGACAAAAGAGGCGTCAATTCGCTTGACGTAGGCCATACTGGTGGCTTAGTTTCGCCTACAGTAGCGCTTTCACGTCTTCGCCAGCAGTCTCTTTTTGCAGTATACCCGTACAGCGGCTCGTGTTACAATAGCGAATAGACTTTATGATTATTTCAGCGCTGCTGACGTCTTATTATCTACTTAATTAAGGCTTAGTATTGACAAACAGAGGCTGCTGATAAGGCTCAGATCTCACTCCTATTCCGCTGTTTTTACAGGCCTACACACGACTTTTTGTGGGTTTCAAGACATTCTGGTGTAGGTCTTAGTCCTATGCATGGACAATTATTGCAGCTGTTACTCGGATCCACATTGTGCAGTCGGTGTAACCCGGCAGATACAGGGTTGCGAGCTGCCAGCTTTTTTTCAAGGATGTGCTTTCAACTTTTGCCTGTTCATCATGACTTGTGAGTACGACGTTGTTTACTCGTAGAAATATAACAAAGCCAACTTTGTATGTTGGAGATAACCGTTGTGGAGTTTTTTGGACTTGCACATATAGAATAGCAAAAGTCACGTGCTACGGCTTTCAACAGACTGTGGCGGCTCTATTGGAGGACGGGACCACCTATAGATGGAGAGTTTGACCCTGGTTCTCCCTATTTCCTCTATGCGCATTTTAGCCCCTTCCAGTTTGATGTTAAGATATCTATACACTACCTACATTGTTTGTTAGCAGCAAGGTCTCCTAATCCCTAAAGGTACTTCCCATAGATCGATTGGCATGAGTGATTTTCATCTGCTGCATGTTTCGTACAGATGCCGCATAGTAGGCTACAGCGCGGGTCTTGCAACATAGCACTAACCGATGTATTTTGTGTTTTCAAATCACCATGCACTAAACATAGTAAACAAATCATAGCTCCTGTGGGGGCAAGATAGCGGGGGCAAGTTGGCGGAACGCGACCAGTGCCAAACCTGTGACATGAAGCGTATTTAGACTACGAAGGACGTGGAAGTTTTATTTGCGACTTTTGTTGAGAACAAAGACATTGAAATTTTTTTAGACATTGCCATTTTATTCAAAAGAATTATCTATCATCTTTATCAAGACGGAATTTCTTAACCAGCACAAATTTATATACTTTGAGACTTTTGTTGTTAACCAAGGACACTGCAATGTTGTATACCTTGCTAATTTACAGATATAATTTTGTACTTACATCTTTATTAATGCCGAGGGTTTTAAAACTGAAACAACTTTCCACCATTGAATATAGAAAAATCGTATGTCTAGATTGTCAACCAACTTGTCCCAAGCAGGCAACCAACTTGCCCCAAAAAAGGGCAAGTTAATTGACTTTTATAAAATTTTAAAGTTTATTTTAGCAAACTTATAATATTTTTAATGACTGATTTTGTGCTATAATATAGGTGCTATCAATCAATACGCTGTGTGGGAAAAATCAACTTTGTTGGCATCAAAGAAGATGATGAAGGGGCCAAAAAACTCTTAACCCTGTCAACTAGCCCCCACTTACCCCACATGTCTATCAATCCCTTTAGCTTCCCTGTGACTACAGAAAACCATGGGATGTTCCAGACGAAAGGCTAGTGAATTACAGATTACAACATGTGCTGTCGAGAATAAGTCATACGCCAACAGTTCATGACAACAGATACGACGCCTAGTCAATGTAGTCATATCAGCTTCAGCCTCCCGTAGCCGCAGATGATGACAGCATGCGGATACATGGGGCAGCAAGCTACCAGCATCAGCAGCACTGAATGCCAGACATTGATTAATAAGCTAGCAGCCTCTGTGTGCTATATTGCACATTATTATGATGCTAAATAGGATATTGTCTTATGTGGTATACAATACATACAGGGTGGTCCAGCATAAATGAACCAACTTTGGATGCGTAAGCCTACAACTCCGCCAATTTTTGGAAAGTATTTATTCTTTATGCGTTAAATTAAAGATATTTCGCTCTGGAGTATTAGCCTTGAAAAAGTGGAACTGGTACTAATTCAGGTTATAAAATTATGTGCTTGGAACTGCGCTATAGCTATTACATTTTGTCGTCGTTATTTTAAGCAATATGGCGCCGCTTCTCCAGGAAATTCAAATATCTTTTTTGCTAGCACGCGCATAGACTCGATCATTTTGAGTGTTTGTAGGAGTCTCTAACATGAATATTTTCTCGTCCCCAAAACCGTGTCCTTTCAATTTCATCAATCGCCGTACTGCCATGCGCTGCTTAAGACGCCTGCGTGCTGCGCCCGTTTCTTTGCGTCAGAGTTGGAAAACTGTTGGCAAGGCCGTAGCCAGGATTTGATTTCGGGGGTGTTTCACTTAATTTCCCTTCTGAAAAACTGATGAACTTTCGCCTTTCGAAATCTTCAAAAGTCACCAATTTCCCTTCCCAAAAAACTTATGACTGTTTTTAGCCATACGGCAAAATCTTCCAAAAAGTCACCAATTTCTATTTTTAGTCATTCGCATTCTGTTTTTTTACATTTTTCCATTGGGGGTGTTTTCATTGTTTTGTTTCATGGTTTTTACATCATGTGCTCGTAAATGCATTCTATTATTTTTCACATTTTCTATTTCGGGGGGTGTTCAAACACCCAAAACACCCCCCCCTAGCTACGGCCTTGACTGTTGGATTTCACGTCGACAAATAACTTAAACTTTAGCTCATCTTTTCCAATACGTTCTACGTTGCTTCTAGTACTGCCTGTATCACCATGAATTTTCCGGGGATATTTGCTTGTATGGCCTACCCGGGTCATTGTCTTGACTGCAAATTTACTCGAACACAATTATAGGCGCCGCGTAGGGGACATTTCAGCAGTGGGGGGGAGCGGGGAGGGACGGTGGGGCCAAAATTTTGCTTCTGCCCGAAAAAAATATCCGGGATAATTGACGTCGTGCGCTAATTGGCCTATATGTCTCTCTACAAAAGTAGAGTTTCTGTTCTTGCGCCCAAACCCAAAAAGGGAGGAACAGAGGGGCAAATACCCTGGGCCCGGCTACTTTTAGAGTCCAGGCTGTGTAATTTTAGACCTATGTGCAAAGTTAATGAAGTATGCATTTTAAGGTATAATATTTCTTACACTAACTACAATCAGTTTAAACTTCAAATGAACAACTGAATAAATTGGAAATTGTATATTATTTTGTATTGTATCGTATTTGATCATCTATAAAGCGATCTAGAAATCTAACAGAGAGTTGAACAATATCGAGATTGGAGCTGCTGGAGGTAACTAACCAGATTAACTCTGTCTTTTAAGTATTAAGGGAGAGGCGATAGTAAGAGATTCAATAGGTCTACACCCAACTAAATACAAACTATAATAAAAGTGGGCCACTTGCCAACACTATATCGTAAGTCGTGCCCGAACTTTTATTATTTAATTTTTTTTCTAAATTTTATCCTCATAGAGACCTAACCTTAAGTTAGTTTAGGGACCCGTGAAAGTTCTGCCTAGGGACCAGGAATTTTTCTCATCGACCCTGCTTGAGCCTGCATGGTAAAAGTCTCAATAACCGACCGGTGTAGGCCTATGTCTGCCGCTGCAAAACATGTTAGCCTGTATAATGGAGATGAAGTATAAACAAAACAGGTGCAGATATGCATGGCCTAAAGTCATTGCATGATGCATATAATATAGCCCCAAATTTAAATATTTTGCGAATCAAAAGTTGGGCATTAAAAAGTTAACAAGCACAAAGAGAGCAGCAGATAATGCCTAATAAACGTTTTTCTACAGCATCCGTGTTATAAAAATTTTTAATTGTTTTTACTGGTTAACTAAAATGGATGCCGCCTAGGGCGAAGAGTTTTATTGCCAGGATGTGTATTTCAGTAGAGGCCTACACAGTAGGCCCACACATTATATATTAATGGCATATCTACAGGGTGCAATGACGAAAGAGTGCACTTTCCGTTTGGAGCACGTATAATTATGCATACATTATTGTAGGCCCCAAATGATAAAATAACTGGGAGAATTAGCCTAAACAGAAAAAGTTGATGGAGGTTTCGTTTCAACAGCATTGATAACGCCACGGCGGCAGGTAGGCCTATGTGCAATTGCAAACTGAGTCCACATAGAATGAGAAGAGCTTCTGATTCTCCGTTCACGAACTGCTTATCCCACAGCGCCAGGGCCGGCCTTACCTATAGGCAAAGTAGGCAGTTGCCTAGGGCGCCGCAGTCTTTGGGGGGCGCCGCGGCACCGGCGAATTTATTTTTTTACACTATAATTCTTTTATAAACTCAAAACTTTCGCTAATGGAAAGAATTTGAAATAACTATGGATTCTTTGCACCTGTTCACTGTTCAGGCAGGCCTAATTCAATTTCAAGGACTGTATAAATTTTAAATCGACAAATAAAATTCGATTTTTAACGACATTCCGTAGGCTATACTCTTTGCTTTAGGAGACAGGTTAAAATACGCGACGCTCAATTTCGAGAGTGAAGATGTTGCAAGAAATGAAATGTATGAAATGGAAGTGGACCTTGCTGAGTATGAAGATAAGATTACAACATTACAGCCTGCCCTTTATTCATATTGAAATAAAATAGTCTATAGTAGGGACGACGATGAAGAAAGGGCAGTAGCTGAGGCAGGACCGACCTAAGGCATAGGCAAAGCAGGCAGTTGCATGGGTCGCCATTGCAAGTTCTAGAGGGCGCCATTTCCACAAAGAAGGCGCCATTTGCACAAGAGTGTATTTTAATATTTTTAAACTTATACCATTCTTCACAAAATTGAATATTAGGTCTATATCCAGCCTTCAGTGCACTAATAAAAAAATTATAATGAATTACTCAGTTGAGCGTATAGGCCTACAAGACCTTGGCTAGGGGGATGTTTTGGGTGTTTGAACACCGCCCCCTCCCCTAAATGAAATAATGTAAAAATGAAATAATTATGCATTTGCTAGCATAATGGCAGTGTGTAATGTAATTTTGAGCAGGAAATAGTCGAAAATCGCGGAAAATAGCGTTTTTTGGACGTCAGAAAATTCGACGACTAACAAAAGTCGTCAGAAAATTTCGACCAAAAAAGTCGCCCGCAGCGTGTACGCACCTCAAAATTCACGGTCAAGAAAACATCCCCCGAAATAAAATCCTAATGCAGGCCTATGCCTGAGGCGCCAAATGTATGCCTTGCCTAGGGCGCCACTTGGTCTAAGGCCGGCCCTGCACAGCGCAGTTCGTTCTCAGTCGCTAGTCCTCCAACTTGGAATAGCCTAACCTCCCTATTAGGCCTACACTGCGTTTAGTGCCAAGGGATCACTCTACTCTGTTCCTTTACAATCCCCTTTTGCCGTGGCGTGGAAGGCAGTGCTTCTGACTTTCTGAGTAAGATAAGATAAGATAAGAATATTCTTTAATATACCAATTGCTATCCGCATTTTGGTGTACATACGAAGTATAATAAACAAACGTACATAATTTCTATATCCAATCAATGTCAAAGTGTTTTAGAATAGCATAAAATCCTAAGTCCAAATCTGTCCAATTCCGATATAAATTTTAAATTAAAAAAAGAAGTTCTTTTAATGACCAACAATTTATTCTACTTTGGTTTATTTGGTAGGCCTATTACATTTAAATATGATAAAGCATCCTCGTCAAAAAGGATTTCCTCGTTAGTTTGTCCGCCCTAGGAATGATTTGGTCATGTAGTCTTGGCCTCATGGAATAAGGCTGGGGCCTCAATGGTGGGAGGAGCGGGTTTAATACATGTCCTGGATTAAGTAGGAGGGCAGCGAAGAGCCTCCCGTCCGCCGTGCTACACAGAGCCTCGAATGTAGGATTGTCCTCAGGAAGGTAATGCATTCGGATCAAACGGTCCAATATGGCCTACCTTGAAGAGGCGCTATAGAAACTTAATAAATAATAATATTTGAAAATATGCAGAAGTAATACCACACCCACGTCACAGGTCTCGCCAACCAATGATTAAGAAGACAGAACATTATTTTATGTTTGAATGAGTCAATAGTTATTTCTTATTAGTACAATCAAGGCTGGCTAGAATTTACAATTGGAGAAAATGGCAAAAATTGGTAAACAAAATTGTTAACACACTTTTTCTAACAAAATAATGGCGTCTCTAAAAATTGACGCCCCAGGCAAACTGCCTGCTTTGACTGTGCCTAAGACGCTGATGTTTTCTGTTTCAGTTTAGTATCCTACAGAGAATCCTTCAACTTCCAGAATCTCAGACAGAAAACTGAAAGAGTAGTTTGATGCGCAACACGCCAGTGCTAGTTCAAAAACTTCCATTCGCATAAGCTTAGTTACATATTCTGCAACTGATTAATTGGAGAATGGTTTTCGTTTTGAGTCATGTAACAGCCTCAAGAAATGCCAAAAAGTTGGCCTTGTTCTTTCTTTTAGCTATTTTCGCTTCGATTGTCTATTTCAGTTTTGAGTCTTACGTCGAAGTCTTATATTACACTTATGTCAAGAATCAACCTCTCAACGTATCAGAGTTCGTCAGCTTTGATGTCAGTGTTCAGGATGGCCGTAGACTTGGAAATCAGATGTTCGCTCTGGCAGCCGTATTGTACGTGTCTCAACTGACGGGTCGGAAAATTGTATTGCAGAACTCAACTCATTTATTACTCGAGGACGTTTTTCAACTGAACTTCGAACGTTTCGATGACATCTGCCCTTGTTTCGAGCTTGTCGAGTATCGGCATTTGTCATTCGATGAAGGCACAGAAGAGAAAGTTCTCGAAGGATGGCTGCTCTCGAGACAATCCATTCTAGTCAGCGGATTCCGCCAGAGCTGGAAGTACACGAGGACAATTGATCGACGCCTCAGACATCATCTCCTCTTCAAGGACGACATTCAGAATGCTGCGGAATTGTTTTTCGAGAATAGCCTTCCTGTTGGCTGGACACGAGCTGGGTTTGTTAGAGTGGGAGTACACGTTCGTAGAGGGGACACGCTGAGTCCTGGTTCTGAAAAATACGGCTACACGGTTCCTAACGATACATACTTCCAGAATGCTATGGGATACTTCATCAGGAAATACGGTCGTGTCCAATTCATCGTTGCTTCAGATGATTTCAACTGGACGAGAGAACACATCGTCATGGACAGATATTCACCAGACGCAGTCAACATAACGTATAGCGTTTATCACACGGCTGGTGAGGATCTTGCACTGCTGTCTATGTGTGACCATGTCATCATGTCCACTGGTACGTTTGGCTGGTGGGCCGCTTGGTTGGCCAAAGGTACTACGATCTACTATGGCGATTGGCCGTTGAAAGGGTCGGATTTATATCAGCATTTCAACAGAGAAGACTTCTTTCCTCCGAACTGGATACCGATGAGCAATATTCTGGGTGATATGCAACTGGAGTCAATGCAAGAAACCGATCCAACTCTGTCATAGTCGTTTGGGTCCTTTTTTTTACAATGGCGTCATTGTGGGGCGCGGTGGTGTAGTGCTGGCGTCGTTGCCTTGAAGCCGGAATGTTCGAGGTTCGAATCCACTTCAAGTCGCCGCGTAGGGACCTTGGGCAAGTCCTTCACTCGCAATTGCTCAGCGCTTCGGCGTGAAACTCCGCTGCAGTGTCCGCGCTGCAGTAGGGAGCGCCTCTGAGTAGAGAGCTTTAAGGGGCGCTATAACGAGTGCACATAGATACATATATATTATGATAATTTTTTATGCATTATCATGGAGATCAAGTTCTCCATTGGCGTCAGAAGCACTAAAGACATTTATTTATAATTTGGTTATTTTGAACGATTTATAATGCAAATTTGCCTTATGAATACATTCCTGGATGCCAGATGAAACTGGAGAAGTATTCACTGGATGGACAATCTTCAAATATTGTGCTGGTCTTGTAGGAGGAGGAGGAACTTCATTTAAGTTAACTATCACTTAAAAACACTCCGAAGTCTCAAATTTATTTTTTAAGCAGTTTGATGCAAGAACTGTCCCTAGCGTTTTACTAGCGTGGCAACTATAGAGTAAAATGTATCTTCATAACCATTTGTTTGGTGTTATATAAATTAACCAGACAATGAAATCCATTCTGAATCTATTCTCAGTTAACTGAAATGTAGCTTTTCACCTACGTAGCCATGGGCGTGAGGTTTAGATACTTTATAACAAGTAACAAATAAAATTGAATCTCTGGATGCATCAAGTTGTTGTCCTTCCCCGTTTCTTCGCGAGTTGTAATAGGGCAAAGGCTGTGCTGAAATTAATATGACATTGTGGCGCATCAGTTTCGTCCTATAGACAGATTATTTTGAGCATAAAGCAGCTTCAGAAGTTTAGCGCCATCGGGACTTACTTTTTTTAACTTTGACATGTGCAACAATATTTAAAGAACCATGGTCGAATGAACAGACTGCATAGAACATTGAGATTTGTGGGTCACCGTTAATTTAGTAGCCTATAGCCTATATGCACGCATGGAGGGAGGAGTAACCCAGATGCATAATTATGCTTCATTATGGCAATTATCGTCTAGTGTCATCTGCTAATAATTATTTATACATGCGCGCAGGAAACTAGGAGACAGAGAGAGTTGAACGTAGATAACTTCTAGCATAATTTACCTTATCAAGAGTCAATGCAGAGCTAAGTAGAGATAAGTAGAGATAAGCAGAGAAAGTGTATTGCGGGAGAGGTAACATGTAGGACTGTGATGCTTAGTCTTATAGACTACATACTGTATGAACTCAGCAACAGGTTGTTCTCTGCCAATACCAGTCCCAAGCCTGGACAAAGGAGGAGGGCGACATCTTTGATATGGCAGTGTCGTTAAACAAGTAACAAATGCTGCATCACTTTTTTACGGCTACTGTATGCTTGTGCGTTACCTACCTCTCAGTTCTATCATAGGTTGAACACGTAGATAGTTACCGTAGATTGATTCTGCTTGGGTCAATTATTGGCCGTTCTGTAGGATTCTGGGGGCTGCGTAAAGCAGCATGTGCAGACGGTGTAGTAAAAACCAAAATGTGGCCTGCAAGCGCGAGCAAGGAGAGACCAATTATTCCGAATTTCTACATGCGTCCTAAATATGGCTCTAGGACCATTGCTCATAGGCTGATTGCTCATAGGCTTATTGCTCATAGACTTATTGCTCATATGGCTTATTGGTCATAGGGTCTATTGGTCATAGGCTCATTGGTCATATATCCAAAATAAACGAACTTAGGCGTATGTTTAAAACAAATATACCGTTGGCGATATGGGTGACCTTCTTCACGCCTTAGCTTATGCTTATCAATTAGGGACAATTAGACTAATACAATAACTGGGAATGAAGAAACTTGGAAAGATATTTACTTGAAGGCGTGAACTGACTTGTTCGAACCGTTCGTTGCTCAATTATAAAGTCCATGACACCATAGGTGGTAGAAACAAGACATTTTTTCAATCTTTTATTTTAACAGTTTTCTTTAAATGGGATCAATTACATGACCTAGTAAATGTTTCTTTCTATTTCAATAAGTGTTTTCTTTTCTACAACTTCACTTGACTAATTTAACTTGTAAATTATTATGACCAATCAGCCTATGAGCAATGAGCCATATGACCAAAAAGTCATATGACCAAATGAACCTATGAGCTATAAGCCTATGAGCAATCAGCCTATGAGCAATAATCCTATGAGCAATGGTCCGTACACCCTAAATAGATGGACGCCAATCTATGAAGCCATTTCAATTTGAATTCGTACATAAACAGCGGGGTAGAAGAATTACAGTAGAATGTCATATTTCTTAGAATTAGGTACACGACAATGATTCTTGATTAATAATATTAGGTCTAAGTAGACTTGCGGGGTAGGCTATAGCGTACACATGAGTAGCCTACGTAAGTAGGCCTACTACGTAGGCTATGCAGGCTTATGCATGTGTCAATACAGTAAATATAGCGCCTTTCAATTAAGCTAGTAGTAACTACCTTGTACACACGAGGCTTATAGGCTAATTTTCAAACCCGGATTTGTATTATTCGTTTAAGAAGCTAGCTGATTATTTGCGTCTAGAAGAGCTACGGCACGCTTAGGATGCTCCTCCACCGGGTGAATGAATCGTATGTGCACTTATTATAGCGCACTTCAAGATTACTACTCAGAAACGCTCCCGACTACAGCGCGGACACTGAATCGGAGTTTCATGCCAAAGCGCTGAGCAATTGCGAGTGAAGGACTTGCGAGGCGATTTGAGGTGGATTCGAACCTGCAACCCTTCGGCTGCAAGGCAACGAACATAGCCACTACAATGTCATCGTGTGGGTGAAGCTTACCGATCGGGCTTTGTAATGGCTTTCTCCAGATCTTTAAAACCTTTGGTTGCTTCTTCTGTTAGTCCTTCCATCACTATCATCAGAGCATAACAAACGAAGGGCCTTTCATGTCGCCATCTTCAAGTCAGCTAGACACTGACTTGGCAAGACATTTTCCTCTATCGTAAATCTTCCTCTACCTTCTTCTATTAGGCCTAATCCGGTCTTCTATGCGCTGTTAAACAATCTTGCCCAGGTGAAAATTGAAATAGATCTTGACAATTTCAGAGGCTGTTTGGTTATCGAATAAAGGCACTTATGATCTTGCGAGTCGTTCTTAAAATGATGACCGTGCTGATATTATTGGGATGAGTTTCATCAGTGATCTTCTAGCATTCGGATGGGATAAAATGGCTGGTAATGGCTCGCTGTTAAACAGGTTTTATCGCCATCTTTATTACGCTGGTTATCGTCAGAAAGCGAAAGCATTTTGTGCGACGGGTGGTTCCCTGTTTGAACAACATAGCCTAAATGTGAGTCTGATCGGATCCGGGGCATGGGTTTCAACGGGAACCATAGGGTTGCTATGTGCCTTTTCGACGGTGCAGGGCCTATCAAATCAAATCAAATCATTTTATTCTGTAACCAATCACTTATTACAGTCAAACAAAATTACATGTAACATAATCAATTGGGAATGGCCACAAGGATGGGCCCTGAAGGGATCACTGACCCCGCTAATAGGGACACCTACGTACTTGTGAAACAAAAAGATGGAACGGCCGACAATTGCTATTAATTAAAAGGTGAATTATTACAATGATCACAACTATAGGCCTACTTCAGATATCTTAACTAAACAAGAGAAAAAAGTAAACTCTTAACTAGATAAGAAAGAGTAAAGATTAGTAAATGCAAAACAAGTATGCGCGAGTGGCTTAAATAGACCATCATTATGATACTTCATAACACATTGTTGCTATTACCAACTAGGTGAGAGCCTAGCTTAAACTCGCAACAAACAGGCTGTAGCCTAGACTATTATACGCCATCGTATTTTGTTGACCATTGGCTCATTACTTGCGGGAAAGATACAAGAATATGACCACCGTTTGACGATTTAGCGATCAGTATTATTACAATGCATGGATATCTGATAAGGAAGAACAAACGGCAAAATTGCTGAATCTTGGATCGACGAAGCTTATTATTATATCTATTGCTTATAATATATTTAGACAGTGTCTAATGGTGAAAATAATCCTAACCATAGCCGACTCTCACGACGCGTAATCCGACCCTAACCGACACTCACGACTCCTAACCTCACCTAATCGACGGCGTAACTGAAGTATCGTGGACCGCGAGTGTATGCAGTATCTTTGTATAGTGACTTTTCAACGGTGTGTTACAGTAGCCTACTCCAATTATACTAACCATAACCGACCTTCATGACATCTAATCCGCCCCTAACCATCCCTCACGACGCCTAACCTGATCCTAACCGACACTCACTGTCCCCATACGGCAATTCACTCATTCATTATTCATTATATGCAGTTATATAGCGCCTCTTCAAGGGTACTACTCAGAGGCGCTTCCAACTTCAGCGCGGTCAAACAAAACTGTTTTAAGATGAGAGAGAAAAGCCTGAGAAGGATTTTTACAAAGAGAGCGGAGGGTCAGAGGAAGGCCATTCCAGGTTGAGGGTCCTACCACCCAGAAAGCACGGTCCTGCATAGTGAAAGAACGAGCAAATGGGACTGAGAGCAGACTTTGTTCAGTCGAACGAAAGGGGCGGAATTTGCCGCGGAAATGGTGAGAACTAAGAGTAGGGCTACAGAGCTCACAAAAGTAGGCAGGAGCAAGGCCCAGCATGCAGAGCCAGACTAGAGTAGATATCCTATAGGCCTACTCAATTCGTTGCTTGAGTGGGAACCAGTGGAGAACTTCACTCATATAGCTGGAGATGTGGCTGGATTTTGGTACACGGCCAATAAGGCGGGTTGCAGAGCGCAGGACGCGATCGAGAACCTGAGAGTCCCTGTGTCATCCACAAATGAAGATGATCATTCAAAAGGACCAGCACTTCAATAGAACAGCCTCCACCCAGGGACTAGCGTCATGGCGTTGTCCATTCTATATTATGGCATCTTGGAATGTCGGCTAAGCTTACTCGTTGAAGTCAAAATTGCATGGCAACTCGTGTAAAATAACCAAATTATTAATAATTGCAGTTTATTATTTCTGACTCCATCGACGCGACAAATTATAAGGAAGTAGATACTTGGTAAATTGTACAAGAAAGACCCGCGAGTAAAAGAGGAACAGGTCAACGAAATCAACTACGAACGAGAACCGGCAATACTGGAGTGGGAGGTGGAATGGGCAATCCGACAGCTTAAGGATAACAAGGCACCAGGAATAGACGGGATACCCATCGAGCTGATCAAGGCTGGAGGAGAAGAAATGACGAAGGGAATAACTATTCTGTGCAACCGGATATGGGAAACTGGTGAGTGGCCAAAAGACTGGAAAAATTCTACATTCATCCCGATATTCAAAAAAGGAGATGCCAAAGAATGTGGAAACTACCGCACGGTAGCTCTGATATCTCACACTAGCAAGATACTGCTTAAAATAATACATAGAAGGATGGAAAACACAATGGAGAGAGAGTTGCCAGTTAATCAGGCAGGTTTCAGAAAGGGGCGAGGGACACGAGATCACATTGCAAATCTTAGATGGATAATGGAAAGACAACGAGAATTCGGGCAAGAGGTCCACCTTTGCTTCATTGATTACAGCAAGGCGTTCGACTGCATAAATCATTCTCTGCTGTGGAGAACACTGCAAGAGATGGGAATCCCAAGACATCTCATCATGCTGCTCAAGAGCCTGTACGAAAATCAAGAAGCTATGATCAGGACAGAATGTGGAGACACTGATAAAATCAGGATTGGAAAGGGGGTGAGACAAGGATGTATATTATCTCCGTTCTTGTTTAACCTGTATGCAGAAAGAATAATACGAATGGCAGAGATGGATGATGCAGACGAAGGAATAAAGATAGCAGGAAAAATACTAAACAATCTACGATATGCAGATGATACTACACTATTGGCGGGGAGAAAAGATGATCTTGCGGAACTCATAAGAAGACTAAAGAGGGAAAGCGAAAAAGCAGGGTTATATTTCAACATCAAAAAGACAAAGATAATGACCACGGCGGAATGGGATACCTTCGAAATGGATGGAGAGGAGATAGAGGTTGTGACAAGTTTTTCGTTTTTGGGCTCAATGGTGGAGAAGGAAGGAAGATGCGATAAAGAGGTGAGGCGGAGAATTTCAATGGGCAAATCTGCAATGCAGGGGATGGATAAGATATGGAGGGACAGGCATGTGAGCTTACAGACAAAGACGAGGCTTGTCAAAGCAATGATTTTCCCCATAGTGCTATATGGAAGCGAGACGTGGACGAAGACGAAGGCGTTGGATGACAACATTGCTGCGTGTGAAATGTGGATATGGAGAAGGCTGCTGGGAATATCGTGGAAAGAAAGGAGAACAAATGAATCTGTGCTACAGGACATAGGTCAACTAAGAGGGGATATGTCGTTGCTGCAGATGATCATCAAACAGAAGCTGATGTTTTTCGGTCACGTAATGCGCACGGATGGACTGGAGAAGGCGATGATGCTGGCATGTGGAGAGGGTACAAGGAGAAGAGGACGGCCGAGGATCAGATGGATGGAGGATGTACACAGGAGGACAGGGATGAATCTTGGACAATTGAGGGATGTGACACAGAACAGAACGGAGTGGAGAAGGCTGGCCATGACAGTCGCTAGAGTTCCTCGAACTGACGGCACAAGGTGACAAGGTGAGATACTTGGTAAAGTTGTTAAGTACGCCAAACTGACGAAAATACAAAAGTCCCCATAAAACCGTGCTGTGCTCGAGCCATCTGCAAGGAAACTGGAAATTTCGGTTTTTCGACAGTAGCTCCAAAACCGTCAGAGCTATACTTAAAAAATTCGAAATGGCAAAAATAATCCCCATTCAGCCAGGTTGGAGTATTACAGTGAAAAGTAATATTTTCTCAGCTTGGAGAAATGACAATGTCCCTTGATTACTATGATCAGGCATACGTAGACTTGTGGGGTGCAAGAAATAGAAGTAGGCTACAGGAGTAGACCTAGGGCCTACATGACTCTGGACAATTAATATTGCACCTTTGTTATGGGCTGCCTCACACATTTTGGGCTGCATTTTCAAAGTCGGACTTGTATTCTACATTCGTTCAAAAAAAACTTTCGCACTGTTTCTTGGCTTAAGGATAATTTTTGTTGTAACTAGAGAACATATAATTATCCACTTTGACCCCATTCTCAAAACCGTAATGTTCCGCAATGTGGAACCCGATAGGCATTAGGCCTACTGCGTTTTATTCGGACTATTTAGCACAGAACAGCTACTCACAGTGTGAAAATTACACAAAACATTTATTTTGTACTTATATTCATTTCGCCTGTTCCCAAATTGGAAAATTGTGACGGGCGCTAATAGACCAATTCCGCTAATTTCTGTTTCCCTGGTGTTCGTATCCAATGTCCTTGAATTGATGCGTCTGGTTCTTAGGAACAAACATGGAAACGGCTATTGTTTTTATCGGTGCGTCTCCCCATCGATTATAATATATTCCACCGAGTCTATCGATGTAATGTATGTAGTTTTGATAGTCAACAGACAGCCAAAGTGACAGCCGCGATATTTCAAAGTTATTATAGAAAACTTGATTTTTCTGCCATTCTTTGAAAAAGGTAGTGTTCGTCGTAGTATTGTGGATGTAAGATTCGGCACTCTCCCATAGATTCATAGTGCAAGCCGGAGAGTCTCCATTGACAATGGCGTATCCATACTGAAGATTTCTGTCGCGCATGAATTCGAACACATCGTAATTAATCGGTCCAAGAATATTTGAATCGTCATCAAGTCTCCAAACAAACTCAAAACCGCGAATGATGACTTGCTCGTATATCAGTTTTGCATGAAAACGACACATGTGCCTATATCCAAGCCTCCAATGACAATAACGTTGCTCCAGATTTTTCGGCAAAAAGTCTGGTATTTCAAAGCTTATCGATTGAAAGTAAACAGATGAGTTTGTACTTGATCTTATTTTCTGGCGTAGTAGTCTATCGGACGGTTCTTTTTCGTGAAACATCACAATAGGATACTGAAACCTGTGATTGAAATGTTTATCAAGAAGAGCCAGCGTATTTATGACCATATCGAGATTTGCATATCTCACGAGAAAATAGATGAAAGCTTTTGGCTTTTTCTCTGGCCATCGTTGAAGCTGTCTTTGCAGTAGAAGATAATCGTAATCAC
Source organism: Lumbricus terrestris (assembly GCA_949752735.1). Taxonomy (NCBI): domain Eukaryota; kingdom Metazoa; phylum Annelida; class Clitellata; order Crassiclitellata; family Lumbricidae; genus Lumbricus; species Lumbricus terrestris. Next base: position 11,518,589 of record OX457051.1, on the reverse strand, counting down.
AATTCATTAAATCAACTTCATACAAACGACGAGATTTTTCAAGTTCTGTTGCGTTTTCCCCCAATTTTGTAACGTTCAGATAACATTTAAGATCAGCATCTTTGGGAGCAAATGAGTTACCGAATAGGCCTATCACTGGGCTAATTCTAGATGTACGCATGAGGGTGAATGTCAAAAAGACTGGTATCGTTGACATCAAAAATAAGCTCAGCAGCTTAACGCGTTTCTTCATTTTCTAAGCAGAACGACGTGAGTTGGATATTCGATGCGAATGGAGCTAACACGATGAAGTTGTTGATCTTTCAGACTGACGTGTTCCTTCAATCATTCTTTGAAAATATGGAGTGGCAAAATTTCTGTTCTAATCTAAAAGCAGAACATAAAATCCGGGGTATTTAGAATGCATTCATAGGTTTCATCAAATTTAGAAAGTTATTTTATCTTATTAAAGCTGGTGATATCATCGTAATTGGTATAATATCGAAATTTATACAGCGTCATTCAAAAGACAAGCGCAGGGCACCAGCTTATTTACGAGCGCTGTGTCTAGTCCGAAGGATATCCAAAAGAGTAATCTGAAATAGGTATCAGTTCTGGAAAAGGTTGCAGAGTAGCTTTTAAGGGGGTGACGTTTAGGTCGAGGATTGGAATGTGGCAGATCAGGTGAGTCTGGGTATGAGTTCCTAGAAAGGTGAGACCTTCGTTTCGAATTGAAAGCCAGAGTGATGGATAAAGGAGTAGGCCTATGTGAACAAGTGTGTGGAAATTTAATCATACTGGCCCACCGTTTTTGCTATAATCTCTAGTGACCTCGATTGGGATCTTTTTTCCTGTGCGATGTCGCGAGCAATATTATGCTTAAAAAAAGACTATCCCGGCTTTGGAAAATGCATGTCAGATGAGGACTCAATATGTTAGAAAGTTTTTGCTCTAAATTTATTTTCGAAGAGGTGAATATACAGGTTACTGGGTGGCAAAGTTGTTCCGAATATCATGTGATGCTTGTTATTATAGTTAGATTGAGTCCGATGCGAATCATTGTGCACTGGCTATAGTGGTTACAACTATTTAGGAAAAGCGGTGTGCTATAAAGTGTAAAAATGGAAACACTAGGAAGCAGTAATAATGGTTCAACCTTGGGCAAGGTCTACTCTTATTCGAAGCATATTCAAATTGGCGTCCCTATTAAAATAATGTTTTAAATAGAGAAATATGAAAGATTTGAATTCACACGTTTTTGTTGTAGGGACCATAGATCGCACAGGACTACTATGGCTTTGAACCGGCTCATTTTGGTCAATGCAACGATCGGGTGAGCTACATATCCCCCGCTTGCATTCTTAAATGGGTGCTACGCCAGTCAAGGTCTTGTGCGGAGTGTTTCACACTGGAAGACTGAAAAACACGCATGTATTTGTGGCTAAATAAATCTCTACATTAATAGCATTTCTTCAGCTTTAGCGTCTGGTCAGTGTTTGCCTGGACGTTTCTGAGTAGGGACTTAGGCATCAAAGTATTTGCAGCAGGATGGGTAGAGGTGTAAAGTAATATAGTGTCACTCATTTATTGTATTTGAGTCAAATGAAACTGAGATGGAATTTGAGATGCCAAGCAACTGAAACTGTATCAAAATTGAATGGCCAGGACTTTCATAGAAACTGAAATTCAAAAACTTAGCTTCAGAAATTTAAATTAGAAATGAAATGCAATGAATTGCAATATCCGATTTGCTTATAATTAGATCAGTGCGCAATTTTCTGGCATCAATGAAATTATAGCCTAGGCCTGCTACCTGCATCAACGTCGAGTCTAAAACGATCTTCTTGATGTTTTCAATTACGTTAGGCAGGGCTATTTCTAAAGAATTTTTAGAACTGCACAACTCCTTTTCCACCATCCATGGTAAATTACTTTCAATCGGAGGACAATGACCTTTTTTGCTAGGTTTAACTCTCCAGAAGTGCTTCTACAACCAGAGCCGTTTTTAAGGTTCTGGGAACGTCGGTGCAAAAGTTACCACAGGGGCGCGTGCCGGTTGAGCGACAATTTTTGCCCAATGTCATGTGCCGTGTACATTATGGGTATAATTTTTTATGTAGGCTATAACACTGTACACATGGGCATAATACCTTATGTAGGTCTAAACAGAAGTCATAGAACCCGTTAACACATTATTTTCTCAAAAAAACCTGGCCAATCTAGGCCTACGCAAATAATAGATCGCTGCATCCTGCAGCAAATGTTTAGATGTCAAAGGCAAAATATATCAGGTAAGCCAAACCATCAGTCTGTTGTCAGGCCTATCTCTCAGTCACGCAGTGTGGTTAACTCTGAGTTTCTGCAGATAAATATGTGTTGTGTTGAAATGCTCCCATTTTTACCAATTTTCTGCTCCTTGGAAGGTTTTGGCAACAGTTACTGGCTAATGAAGTATCCAATATCATTTTAATGGGCTGTTGATGATTATGACTTCGGTGATGACCCAGGCTGCCCAGCCTCAGTTGCGCGCTGAATAGGGCTAATTCAAGGGCTAATAATATTCACGACCTAAATAGATCTCATTACTTTGACACCGCGTATTTGGATCATATTTCTCGACAATCGTCTCAGTTTGAATTTCAAAGGTATTATCAGAAGCGGAAATACTTGAATCCAGTCCTGCATTTGCATTTCAGGTTCATGAGCTCCATCATCGATTGGTTGCGTTGGCAAAACTAAAGCCGATGAGCTAGTTCGGTCAAAATGGCTTTCTAATCGACTAGCTCAGGGCTTTTTTAACGTGCAGTTCTACACAAAATGTGCAGTTCTAAATGGATTCGTGCAGTTGTAGAAGCACTTCCGTCACGTTCCGTGCAGTTAAAACTATTAAAAATGGGTCATTTTCCTCAGATTGGGAGTAATTTACCATGGAGGATGAGAAAGGGGAGAAGAGGATGTGCAGTTCTAAAAATTCCTTAAAACAGCCCTGGACTAGCTATAGGCCTACACTGCACAGCGCAGTCCTTGAGTCTGGGAGTCTCACTCGCCTGTCGGTTCTATGCTCCAAATTGTTGTTTAAACGTCTTATTCAGTGTCTAAACTTTGTTAGGTCACAGGACATCCTAATACAAGTGAATTTTCGAACTCAAGTAGGTTAATTTTATTAACGTCTTACCGCTTTAAGAATTACGTCACATTCAGTCAAAATTACGTTTGAAGACGTGAGATATCAGTATCAACATAATTATTGTTATAATAGTCTGGGCTTCAACGTATAAATCCAGTATTGCAAGGTTAGTCATTGTACAAAAACGTGTCAGTAAGCAAGCACGCAGCGTCAGTGAATTTAGTTAAATTAATGTTTTCTTACATTTACTGATTTTACAAAAAAAAGTTTGAGTTAGAGTGAGACTCACATAAGACATTTAGCCAATAGGCACCAACAAAACTCGGCTCAGAGCAGTCGGTGCGCCGAACCGATTGCACCTGCACACTTTGTGTACAACTGCACGTCAAAAAAGCCTTGACGTTTTTGCCCTGACGTTAAGTTTAATGTTTTATCGATACGGCGGAAATTAGAAAACATGCTGGATGCCTGCTTGACGTGTTTTCATTTTGTTAATGTGTGCTTCAGTTAAATGAACAATTTCTAATTTTCTATGCATCGTAAACGACAAAGGGCATCCTGACGAAGTATCAGGTGCAAGCTTAATAATTATTATCCATTTTATATTCAGCAACTGCCGCGACTCCCGAAGCTTATGTTGAAGTATGTGTTCGTTGCCCTGCAACCCTTCGGCTGCAGGGCAACGAACATACCCGCAACACCACCGGACCTACAAGATTTAGTGATGCCATCATAACCTGGGAGATAATGTCCTACACCACGTGTGAATAAAGTCCGGAGGTTTTTTGTCCGGGGAGATAATATCCTTGGATATATCCTGGGTATTATGTCCGTTTAACACTTGGCATACCAGGCATTGAAGACTATACTATTCCTTAGCAGCAGTGCTAACTTTGGGTCGGGAGCGCTACTGAATCTGTCAGCGGCGCCAAACAAATGTTCAATTACAATTACAATAAGGAGGAACGCGTCGAAGAACGAAGCTAGTTACATAGTGCAGAGCCAATGAAAGCAAAGGGCAATGAAAGCAAAAGATCACCTTTTAACGATGACAGACCTAGTTCGCGGCACGAAGAGATAGTGCCAGTCAAAGGAGCGGAGCAGGAGAAGAGAAGAGGTCGACAGACGGCTGAGATCACATAGACACCTGGGAGCTCGATCAGTACATGTAGGCCTATATCATGTGAGAACTTTGAGTTGAATCCAGCCAATAAAAGCAGGGCTTTTTACGTGCAGTTGTACACAAAATGTGCAGTTCTAAACGGATCTGTGCAGTTGCAAAAGCACTTCTGTACAGTTAAAACTAGCAAAAAAGGTCGTTGATCTCCGATTGGAAATAATTTACCATGTAGGAAAGGAAAGAAAAGAAGGGGTTGTGCAGTTCTAAAAATTCCTTTAAAACAGCCCTGAATAAAAGGGAACTAATGAAGGTGGTCAAACATAAAGCAGAGACGTGGAACGAGCGAAGAAGTCGGGCTATAACTAGTCTGACCGCAGCTGCACTTGTAGGCTACCTAACAGTAGATTAAACGATTATGCATGCCCCATGATATTGGTATAAAAGCCTGCAGCAGCCTCAGGCATAGAGCTTTAGGTCACGTTTCAGCCTTTGAGCTGCCGCATATACACGAAGCCATTGGACTAGAACGCAGACCCAATGCATCGCTGGACTCTTGCCATTTGACCTAACTTGCACAATTGGGACTACGCTTGCTAAACAAAATGCCCGTGTTTAATATATATACACATTATACAGGTCTATGCATGGTGTGCACTCAGTAGGAACGATTCGGGCGAACCATCCAGCATTCTCCTACGTGCCCAATGAGCCAAATTAGACAAATGTGCCATGACCAGGTATATACAATACATTATATCTATATGTACCTATACATGTTGTGTCAATACTCCTCTTGCAATTGTATTACTATATTATAGATCTATTAGTATAGGCCATGGGCGGAGACCTAGGTGGGGACAGGGGGACGGTCCCCTCAATGGAGGTGTTGGTGTGGGACGGCACATGCATTTGTCCCCCCCCCCCAATCGTTGAGCGTCGCGACTAAAAAAGGTCATCAACGTTTTTGGCAGCGAAAATAGAATTTTTCCGAGATTTCGCCGGATGGCTAAAAAAAGTCGTCATAAATTTTGGCCGACAAAAGATGGACATTTTTCGGTGACACTGAGACACTCAGTCACTCGTCCGTCAAAAAAACTCGCGTCTTTCCGTCTACCCAAGTCTCCGCCCAGGTCTCCGTCCATGGTAAGCCTATAGGCCTATTTTTGAATGTTGCCTCCCCCTAAATCGCACGTTCGTCTGCAGGTCTATGTAGTAGATGCTAGCAGACAATCTTCAAATGTCGCAAAACATGCAAGTGCTGAGAAAATCTTCTGAATAATGGAGACAACTTACAACAGACGATGTCGAAGCTACTGATCATTCAAATGAGTCAATAAATCCAATCAAAAGCTCATTAACGTTGGTCTCTGTAGTAACAGAAAGACTATTTCCCCACAGGAAGTTGTAGAAATCCTGACGTAACTTCAATCAGCGTGAGAATTGTAGAAAAACAACTGGGGGTTGGGCTATGATCCACTTGGAACTGGGCGTGTGAAACACAGACTTTAATATTGGGCTCGAAAAAAGACTGGGGATGGTTGAAACTCACAAACCCCGGCAATTCTCACCCTATCTTTAATCATCATACAGTAATGCAGGCTAAGAATTCCCGTGAGAATGTGCCCCCAGTCTTTATTAGGACCCATAGTAAGGTCTTCATTGAACTGTGACTAAACCAACATCTAACTTCTCAGCGATTTTTCCACAATTCTCATACTGCAGTTACGGTAGACAATATTAAACCGCGTAATTACAAACAAAAAAGATCAATATCGAGGCCAGTGAACCTTGCGGGTAGAGACTGTTGGCTTGGTGTTTTTTTATTTATTTAAAAAAAACTGCTTTAAGCTATTGATGCTGTGATGGATGCTCTGTTGTTGCTTGTGTCAATAAAAAGTCTTGAGTTGTGTTGAATTCTACTGTCTGAGGTGATGAATGAGTCGCTCAGCAATGGCTTGGTCCCAGCTGGTTACAAAAACTGCCGAGGCCCTTCCTCTGCTCAACTATTGCACTAAAAATTAAATTAACTATTGATCTACTTCAATTTTCAAGTTTTCAAATATTTTGGAAATGAACAATGCATGGATCTAATTGGTTAATATTTTTACTAAATATAACTTGTCATCAGAACGGAAGAGTAAATTCTAGAGAAGGACAACACACCTACGGTTGTGCGACACAAAGCCGTAGCCAGGATTTTATTTCGGAGGGTGTTTCACCAATTTCCCTTCCCAAAAACTACATTTTTTCATTTCGGGGGTGTTTTCACGGTCTTATTTCATGGTTTTTACGTCATATGTTCATAAATGCATAATATTATTTTTCACATTTTTCATTTCGGGGGGTGTTCAAACACCCAAAACACCCCCCTAGCTACGGCCTTGGTGCGACATTACCTCCCTTGAATTTTGTCCGGGGGATAATTTTCCGGGGGTTATGTCCAGGGGATAATGTCCGAATTACCCTTCACGGCCTTTCTGGACATGCAATGGCAAATTTTGAGTTCCAAAAGAAATAATGGTTTTCAATTTCGCATTTGCACTGCGAGTCATAATCATTTTTATAACAATTTTCCAATTAGACCAGGCTTGGAATCTCAAAATGGCACTGTTAGAAGCAAATCATGTAACAATTTGCTAACCGGTGTTTCTAGACTAATTTGACCCTGCTGAAAACGAAAATCGCTGTTAGCAAGCTTGACTTTTGGCCGTTCAATGGGAAAACAAGATGGCGGACAAAATGGCGGTCAGTTGCTTCAAATGGCTATAAGTACAGTATTGTATGTGACAGGAACACGATTTTAGACTCTAAATTAAGATTATAGGGTGCAAGAAATACAAAATGGCAGCCAGAATCTTAAAATGGCTGTAAGTAAAATTATGTATGCAGTGGAATCATGATTTCAGGGTCTAAATCAACATTTTCGGGGTCAAGGAATGCGATGGAAGCAAGGTAACATATGTGGCATTGCATGGAAACCAAGATGGCGAACAAAATGGCGGACAAAATCTTAAAATGGCTATAAGTGAAGACATTATATGCAATGGAATCATGATTTCAGGGTCTAAATCAACATTTTCGGGGTCAAAGAATGCGATGGAAATATGTGGCATTGCACGGAAACCAAGATGGCGGACGAAATGGCGGACAAAATCTTAAAATGGCTATAAGTGAAGACATATATGCAATGGAATCATGATTTCAGGGTCTAAATCAACATTTTCGGGGTCAAGGGATGCGATGGAAGCAAGGTAACATATGTGGCATTGCACGGAAACCAAGATGGCGGACAAAATGGCGGACAGAATCTTAAAATGGCTATAAGTGAAGACATATATGCAATGGAATCATGATTTCAGGGTCTAAATCAACATTTTCGAGTTCAATGCACGTGATAAAACCAATGTCACATATATACCACTGCCTGGACACCAAAATGGCGGCCAGATTCTTGAATTGGCTTTTAGTGAATTTCTGTATCTAATGAATACATCATTTTGACAATTCAGAATGTAAATGAGAATTTTCGGAATTAAGGAAAGTGATGAAATTAAAGGGACGGAATATATTATTTGACACTGCCAAAAAACCAAAATGGTGGACAAAAACTTCAACTGGCTATAAGTGATGTCTTGAACATATGCGATGGAGACTAGATTTCAGTCACCTAGTAATTTCCAGGTCAAATGCTTCCAACAAAATCACATGCAGTGTTATGCAGTGATATTGTCATACCTATGGTGACATTTTTTAGTAGCCTATGACTGCACTGCAGTTTAACTATTGCTGGCTTTATGAATATACAGTATGCATGCTTCAAAACTTGACCTATCAATAGTTTCAACTTTTCATGACTTGACGGATATAGGGTACCGTAGAGTCAATTCAGGCCCTGTTGCTGTCAATGCAATTGCACCCGAGTACACATGACAAGATCGCACTTCGATAGCAGCAGAGCCTGATGCTACATTTGTCAACTTAACATGATTTGCTGTACACAAACTCTATAATGTGACTTTGGCGCACACTGGTAAAGATTACTTTCTTCCCCCACACTCCATCTGATGAAGATGAGGATGATATCTGAACATCAATATCTAGGATATAGGCCTTTCCAAACTTACAGTTTGGTAATGAGCTCATAAGGGAATGTTCCAAATGTAGAAAGTAAATGGGAACTTTCAAGTAGTTTATTCATGCATTATTTCAGCTGATTCCTGCCATATAGGCTATGTCAAATCACATCTAGTTGTAGCATGAAGGCCACTCAATTCTTCATAGTTACGTGAATTGGATGAACTTCCGTTCCGCTGACGTTCCTACCATCACCAAAGCACCGTTAAATATAAAGCAAACACATATGACCCGGCAGTGGACAACAAAATTATCTTTTTTCACGTAACCACCAGCAACCGCTCTAGTCATAGATGTAAAAAACGATGAAAGGAAAATAAAAAACGGTAAAAAACGTCGTTTTTTTTCGAAAGAATAAAAAACGACAAAAATCGATAAAAAACGGTAACGGAAAATAATTTGCCTTTGTTACATCTGAAATTTCATTTTCAGCTTACAAACCTTAATTGCTTATGCAATTTTATTAAGAAACTGTAAATAACACAACTTTATTATTAGGCCAAAATAATTGGTATAAGTAACATTAATCTACCACAGTTATTTTTTCTTATAACTTTCGTTTAATAAGAAATTCGGACAAACTAAAGGTATTGAAATCTTTTCAAATTTAAATTGTAGAGATAAGTCAACATTATAAGTTTATGCTGATCGACATAACACAATTAAAATCTAACCAGAAGCAAAAACCACAGATGTTTACTAAATTATTTATTGTACAATATTTTGTGCTTAAAATTGCTACTTATAAATATTAATAATTATGCCCAAGAATTTTATATCAAAATAACTCTTAGAAATTTCATTTCTTGTAGAGATCTACTACATGTATTTCTCAAAATTATTATGACTTAAACAATTACATAAAGACCCTATAGTTAACTGCATCCTTGAGAGTACGGTGAAAACGTATGGAATATCAGACAAAAATTAAATTAAGGAAAACAATATTAGACAGCAAATAATTAAATAAAGTTACATAAAAATCGAAAAAAACGATAAAAAACGATGGGAAAAATAAAAAACGAAAAAACAACGTTTTTGGGGAGAGAATAAAAAACGAAAAAACCTTTTATACAACTATGGCTCTAATCCATGACTCCATATCTCCAAATGTCACTGCTGGTAGCTGAATGGACAGGAATGAAGCCAGATCAGTCTTTCTTTCAAGCATACCAAGAACATTCATCCAATTTTCCGACAACGGAGTATTTCAAGACTCCACACAGTGGCAGAGTTGTGGTCGTAATCACCAATTCTGTATGGTTTCACTTTTTGTAAGCTATGTCCATTATATCTATCGAAGGTAGGCTAATAATTATTAACCCTCTTGTAGCCAATCGAAAGTAGGTTACCTGTACAGAGGTATCCACTGTATCTGTCAGGTCACCAAATGTCTTCGCGTTTGGAGGTTCCCTATTACTTGAACCATTGCTTGTCCATCAATAATTTGTCTGCAACAGGTCGGATGAACTGTGGGCGACTTATGGGCATATCGAAATATTTGGTCATGTCTCATACAATATGCGGGATGTCTTGCATTAGCTCCCTTTCCCACAGCGGATTGCCTGCAGGGTCTGTGTGTTGGTTAGGTAGTGCCTTGATGGACTAGCCACACTATGTCCGAAAGAACTCTGTTTTTCAACCTCGGATGTCCAGCGTCGATCTACTCTTCGGTTGGCGGACCAAGCTGAGCTGGTTCACTCGCGGTCTGCTATTCAACGTCACCTTTCATTCTCTGTAGCTGGTTCTAAAATCTGGAATGGGAATGGCCAACCCCTTTTCACAGCGCTTATTGCATGCCCATGGGTCACTCCACTCTGTTCGTTAAGAATCTAAAAACTGTCCTATTTAGAAGTCGGGAGCGATTCCGGGCAGCCTACCTTGAAGAGGCGCTACATAAGATATTCTAAATAAATAAATGCTATGCCTCTGCTATAGAAAATGCAGACTGGACAAGTTACTTTTTCAGAGAGCATTTAATCCCACTGGTTTTGAGAAAAGTCCATGGCACAATCGTATTTCCAGAACCATGGGATAGCCAGCTTGATACGATGTAATAAAGCACTGCATGATATACCAATCTTCGGAATCTTCCTTTATAATTTTGTCAGTGTTCTTTGAAGAACACTCCTTGGTTTAAGACTTGCCCAAGTATAGTATCTTCTTGACCCAAGTATAGTCAGCCCTAATATAATATTAATTGCTAACCCATTAGCTCAAATTTTTAATTGCTCATTGGAAACAGGTATTGTCCCAAATAAAATGAAATATTCAACTATCACACCAATTTTTAAACAAGGAGATAAGCAGGATCTAGGTAACTATCGACCAATATCCATACTACCTTACTTTTCGAAATTATTGGAAAAAGTAGTTTACCAACGTTTAAACGACTATGTGACAAAATTGAATATTATCCACCCATCCCAACATGGTTTTAGACCAGGTCATTCGACTGTGCTTCCGTTAATTAATATTCAAGATAAAATATCACTAGCTATTGATCGAAATGAATTTTCTGTTGGAATATTTCTCGACCTATCTAAAGCATTTGATACTGTCGACCATGTAATACTCATTAGTAAATTGCAAAACTATGGCATAAGAGGATTACCCCTCCTTTGGTTTAAAGACTACCTAAATAATCGATTCCAGCAAGTCAAATGTAATGATACTTACTCCACTTTTCAACTTGTTAAACACGGTGTACCACAGGGTTCTATCTTTGGTCCCTTACTATTCCTTTTATACATAAATGACCTAACTAACTCATCCTCGTTATTAGAATACGTACTCTTTGCGGACGATTCTAATGTCTTTTTATCACACACCAATTATGATGACTTACTCAGGATTTTGAATGATGAATTAAAAAATATATCTCAGTGGTTTAAAGCTAATAACTTATCGTTGAACCTCAATAAAACCAATTATATTTTATTCTCCTCCCATAGAAAGATAGTTCCGCATGTACAAAGAAATGTGATTATCGATGGCTTAGAGATTCCTAAAGTAACTTCGGTTAAATTTCTAGGTGTCTATGTGGATCAGCATCTTACATGGTGTACTCACATCGATAAGATATCTCATAAAATAGCTAACAATATTGGAATTATTAAGAAAATTTCTTACCTGCTCTCACCTAATACTCTATTGACATTATACTACTCCATGGTTCAGACGTATCTGAGTTACTGTAATATGATCTGGGCGTCCAATTACATATCTAGACTTCAAATGTTAATAATACTCCAGAAAAAAATTGTTCGCATCATAACTGGCTCTCCTTATGCTGCCCATACTAACCAGCTTTTTATTGACTTAGAGATTCTCAAACTTAACCAGATTACTGACTACCAATCATGTGAATTTATGTACAAATCGCTGCACAATATCCTGCCAAATGAATACACTAACCTGTTTAAGTCAAGCTTTGACTTTCATTCACATGAAACAAGAAGTTCTCTTTCCTTGAGAACGGAATTTGCTAGAACAAACTCCCGTAAATTCTCTATAAAATGTAGGGGCCCACTATTATGGAATAGCCTGCCACAAAACCTAAAGGCCTCTCCTAACATTAACCTATTTAAAATAAACCTACGAAAGTGGTTAATAGTTAGTTAATCATAACCGATATTAAATTAGTTATCCAATTATTACAAATGTGTTCCTTCTTCTAGGATCCTCCTGCATTGGGAGATGGTTTGTTTAGTGTGTCTTAATTGTTTCATCTGCTGTTGGTTTTGGTTCACTTTTTTACCTTCTGCATTGTGTGTTGGTTTTCTGTGCCTGCACATTGCTTTGATGTTATAGGTGTGTCCTGATCAACAATCTTCAGGGCTCTTTCTACTCTGTGTGTTGGTTTTTTCAGTGTGGCTTAATTGTTTCATCTGCTGTTGCTTTTGGTTCATTTTTTTCATCAATTTGTGGTGTGTATTAATTAGAATTCTTCATAGCTACTTGGGGGCCCTACTTAGCGGGATTCCCTCCCTTCTGGGTCTCCATTTGTGTCCTAATTCTGTACTCTAGAGTTTATCTTTAACGCACTCCAGGTTTAGGGTTATCTTTTCCCACTGCATGGTATCACTCTATCCTATAGCCACTGGGTTTAAATAATCTCTTCTTATATATTCCTGGGGGTATCCCCAATTTAGCCCAAAGGTTTTTTTATAATTTGCGTTAGCTAATTAGTTCTTGCCTTGATTATTGCCTGTTTAATTTGTGATACTTGTTATGCTTTATGTAACTATTTTCCTGCCTCATATCTTAGAGTGCTTGACACATATGGACCAATAAAAAATTGATTGATTGATTGATTGATTGATTGATTGCATTGGGATAATTTGAATGATCATATCTGGCCAATAAGGGAACACTGTAGATAAATTCAACTGCACAGGTCTCAGATACCACCTTGCAAAGACCTGGCAAACAATTTGAATCAAGTTCCCATTGCATGCATGACTTCACTAACATCCATTTTGAAATTCTTGCCGCCATTTTTTTCGCCATTTTGGTGTCCATGCAGTGGTATATATGTGACATTGGTTTTATCACGTGCATTGAACTCAAAAATGTTGATTTAGACCCTGAAATCATGATTCCATTGCATATATGTCTTCACTTATAGCCATTTTAAGATCTTGTCCGCCATTTTGTCCGCCATCTTGGTTTCCGTGCAATGCCACATATGTTACCTTGCTTCCATCGCATTCCTTGACCCTGAAAATGTTGATTTAGACCCTGAAATCATGATTTCATTGCATATATGTCTTCACTTATAGCCATTTTAAGATTTTGTCCGCCATTTTGTCCGCCATCTTGGTTTCCGTGCAATGCCACATATGTTACCTTGTTTCCATCGCATTCTTTGACCCCAAAAATGTTGATTTAGACCCTGAAATCATGATTCCATTGCATATAATGTCTTCACTTATAGCCAATTTAAGATTTTGTCCGCCATTTTGTCCGCCATCTTGGTTTCCGTGCAATGCCACATATGTTACCTTGTTTCCATCGCATTCCTTGACCCTGAAAATGTTGATTTAGACCCTGAAATCATGATTCCACTGCATACATAATTTTACTTACAGCCATTTTAAGATTCTGGCCGCCATTTTGTCCGCAATTTTGATTTTTTGCAGTACTACATGTGTGTATTTGGTTCCATTGTATTTCTTGCACCCTATAATCTTAATTTAGAGTCTAAAATCGTGTTCCTGTCACATACAATACTGTACTTATAGCCATTTGAAGCAACTGACCGCCATTTTGTCCGCCATCTTGTTTTCCCATTGAACAGCCAAAAGTCAAGCTTGCTAACAGCGATTTTCGTTTTCAGCAGGGTCAAATTAGTCTAGAAACACCGGTTAGCAAATTGTTACATGATTTGCTTCTAACAGTGATTTCTAGAGCTCTTTTAGAATTCCAAGCCTTGTCTAAATGGGTTATAACAGCGGTACCCAACCTTTCTTGGCTGAAGGGCCACTTTTTCTAAGTTTGAGGACACGAGGGCCACTTTTTCTTAGTTGAAAGACATTATGGGGGCCACAAGGCTAAAATTCAACTAACTAAAAGCGTATAAAATTATTATAACTGAACCAAAATAGAATGCTTCATATTATTTATAGACGTCAGAATAAAATAATTTGTGCTGGAAAATAATTATTATGTCATCTATCCTGTCCAAATTGCTAATTTTGTCATAGGCCTATATATCTGATAATTCTTTGAGGGTCTAGGGTCATGTTATGAGGCCTGGCGGGTCACTTTTGGCCCGCGGACCACGGGCTGGAAACCACTGGGTTAGAAGATTATGGCATTGGAGTTATGACCATCCGTCTTGAAGACCAACGCCCGTGGTGACTTTTACTAATACATGTAACTTATGACCATCAACCTAGGTACCATCGGCCCTAGGGCCTATCGCTCATAAGACCATGCACAACCTGGAATCAAGCATTCGGTGCATTTCCCTAAAATGACCAAGTTTCGATTCATCTATCAATCCAATTTACAAATTAAAATTATTGTCCAATATTAAAAATGAACAATTTGCAAACGGTTTAGAATCAAAGGTTTGTATTATGTATTGTAGTCTGCACTCTGCAGTTAATTGACACAAACAGCATAGATTAATTGCTAAATTAGTCGCAATTACTTTTTTGAACATCACTGGCGAATAAGGGGCCGTCCATAAAGTACTCTCGCACGTCACGCTATTTTTGACCATTTTTGACCCCCCTCCCCCTGTCACAAACTGTCACAAATCTCGGACCCCCACCTAAAGTACGTCACACTTTCGAACAAAATTTTTTTAAACATAACCATTTACCTAACCCTCTAAACCCTAGGATACTATCCCTAATCCCTCTGATAGTGACGTGTGTCCCTAAACGCTTTGATAGTGACGGGAAATCAACTTTTATCCCGCCAGGCCGGGTTTTAGACACGTCTCGCCGGGTCGGATTTTAGGTACTAAGAACAAAAAAAATAAAAGAATTTTAAAAATAAATGTGTGACGTCACACATGGCCTGACCCCTCCCCCTGTCACAAACTGTCACACTTTCCTACACCCCCTCCCCCCTGGAGCGTGACGTACTTTATGGACGGCCCCTAAAGTCGATCCATTTAATTGCATTTATTAATATTGCTAGGTGATTGGAAATTCAAATTGGTCGTGGCGTATAGGCCTACACACCATAGATTGCGAGTCAGTTTTTTTTCGATTCAGACCTAGCCAATTTAACAATCGATGCGGGTTTTCTCCAAGCTGATGATTGTCCCTATGATTTTATATATATATATATATATATATATATGTTATATGTATCTATATATATATATAATATAATATATATATATACATTGAAATTGTATGAAGTCAATTATTGTTGCCGACAATGTCATGATTGATTATTTTGTGAGATTTCCTTATGTGCAGTATTGACTTAGCGATTGCGGGGGGCGGTGGTGTAGTGGTGGGTTCGTCGCCTTGGAGCCAGAAGCTTCCGGGTTCAAATCCACCTCAAGCCGCGGCGTAGGGAGTTTGATCAAGTCCTTCAGTTGCAATTGCTCATGCGCTTCGGCATGAAACTCCTATGCAGTGTCCGCGCTGTAGATGGGAGCCCCTCTGAGTAGCGACGAAGCAAGGATGCTATGGTTAATTTGAGAAATAAAATAATACATAATAAATTTCAGCAGTGACCAGTTCGTTATTTCTTTCTTTCTTTATTTCTCGCATTTTCCTTGATGAAGCATAAACAGGGACGTTTTTATTATATGGGTCAATTCTTAAGTTAACTACCCATAATGGGTGCTTCACCTAATGCTTTGGTTTTGTCAGAGGGAAAGATGTAGTGGAAATTAAATGTCCATATAGTTTTATGGCTAATGATATAGTGGAATATGTATTCAGTGGCGACAGCTGTGTCACTGATGATCATTCATTCATTCATTCATTATGAGAATTTATATAGCGCCCCTTCAAGAAACTACTCAGAGGCGCTCCCAGCCCTCATGATCTAACACTTCGCGAGGAACATAACTAGGTCTACTATTTTCAGATCCAGGCGCAGCTATGACATGAATATTGTTGAAACTAAATGTTAACGCAATGGAGAATAATATAAGTACTGCTGCCCTGACACCAGCATAACAACTAGCCTATAGCGTAGGCCTACAGCACTGCAACTAACTATAGGCAGTAAAATAGAAAGCAAATTTGAAACAAAACACTGGCTGTGTAACTATTATAGTAATTCCACAATCAGCCAAAAAAAATTGACTACTGTTACAGAACACCATTCAGAAAATGGCACATCAAAACTGCTAAAATTGTTTTTAAATAGCAGTAGCATACCCGAATAATACTATGAGTACGATACTGTCAATGTGTCAAATATGCTGATATGCTTTGAAATAAAATAAGGGAGTAAAGATTAATTCTAACTTTGGTGTCGGCCTACTCTTGCTGCACTGATGCAGTCGCTCTCCCAACGCCCAATGTGTAGACCTATGTGACTGTATGAAGCTCAACTCTATTCAAATTCAAAAGCTCCCTTTCGTAAAATTACCATTTGACGAGAGGCTCTAATTCTAATAAATGACACTCGGCAATGTTGAATCCGGTCACGAACAGCTACTATACAACAGGCTCGGATAATAATAATTTGTCGAATAGGCCTAAATGAATTAAATTACTCGCTAAGGGTTGTGGTTTCTGCACTCAGACTAGACCTATCTATACAAGCAAAAAATTGGTCTGTCATAAATTGCTGCTAATAATCACAGCGACTTTCCGTTTCGCTTCCGATAGATTTCTCTGGCTGTAGTTTTTAACCGCCGGTGCCTTTCACACAT
Source organism: Lumbricus terrestris (assembly GCA_949752735.1). Taxonomy (NCBI): domain Eukaryota; kingdom Metazoa; phylum Annelida; class Clitellata; order Crassiclitellata; family Lumbricidae; genus Lumbricus; species Lumbricus terrestris. The sequence continues at coordinate 11,501,867 of OX457051.1, read as the reverse complement.
TTATCTGGACATTCATGTTCGTGTATTTTGGGATTCCGCTAATTGAACCTCTCTATCCCTCTCAGTAAAGTTGCGCGGATAAAACACAGAAAATGCTTTTTTACCGTTTATAATAAGCGCTATTCGCAAAATGGCGCACACCATATGCAAATGAGATGGCTACGTCACTAAGCAAGGGGTGTATAATAATAGTCATATGAGTGCTAAGTCGCATAAAATAATTATATATATATATATATATTAGAGCGTTCAGAAAAAAATAATTTTGTATGATTCACATGCATAGGGGCTTAAAATGTGACATTTATGTACACAATTAACCATCCAAAATTCTACATCCATATCTCAATGGCAAATGACCTCTCAAGAGGGTGTAACTTCTTGAAATAGTGCGAAGAAAAGCGATATTTGGGGAAAATTCAGTTTTTTAAAGAAAATAGTTATCTGCTATTTCTCAGTTTTTCCAAATCAAATTCTTGTTGTTCCATAATACTTATCTACTTTCTTTTCTTTTCTTATATATTTATTGTTCTATTATCTATCATTGATATTCAATGCTGATTGATGAACTGCTATGTATTGGGTAGCAGGGACAGAAAATCCCATACCACATCTGGCAATGCACACAGTTGCCCCGGCCCTAAAAGCAGTAGGTGTCAATGTCAATGATCTGATTCTGTGCACAACTTCAGTATGAGGCCTGTAAGAAGACCTGTTCTTCCACTGAGCAAGGCATTAGAGAAAATTTCTGCCATAAGGCAATTGTTCATTTCGATGGTAGCCTCAGCTGCAGCCACGTGATGAGAGTGCCAATGCTGATCGCATGGTGGTTGTTGTGTCTGGCTTAGGAATTTAAAAAAAATCTAACCATTCCAAACTGCCTGGCTCTGGAACTGGTTTCCTAATGGGAATAAAATTGCTGAAATACTAAAGGAGGAAACGGGTATCAGAATGGCTGGCTGGGTTGACACAATCAGTGGTAACAAAGGAGTTCACAATGGCACAATTATAGTCATTGTTATAAAGACCTTTGACAAATGGCTATCATTTTTGGTTTGCAGACTTCACAGGTCTGAATTGATTGCAGCATGCAGTTTTGATTTACTCTTTGTCTCCACTGGACCTCAAATTGCAGTTTTCGCCATGTCCAAACGTCAGTTGCCTCTCACGGACCGGAACAAATTTGTTTCTCTCTGTAAGTATACAAAGGCTGTTCCCTGGCGTACAGTGAGAGGGTATGGCTAGAGCAGAACCACCAAGCTATGGCTCACTGGTTCAGTTTTATGTGCACTGCACAGCAGAGTTCAGATAACCAGCCGGTGCAAGACCACTCAAGAGTTCATAAAGGCTCAGTATTACTGCACTTGATGAGGCTACCCATATTGGCGATGTTGACAGCATCCAATTCAATCTAAATGGTGCATTTCAAAGGGCCTATATTCATTCTTCAATTGTTTGAAGATACATCTTTTCCGATGAATGCCAAAGAACTGTAGGCTTACGAGAAGGATCAGCCTGTTTATTGTAGCCCTGCACGTTGAGGCATGGTTTGCTGTACCCATCACCTGGGATGCTCCATACTATCTGTGTATGCTATAGAACATAGGAAAAGTTCACAGCATTGAGACCCAAGTTTCAGATGTAGCCTCTAAAAAACGAAGAGGCATATCTCTGGTATGTCAGCAAAGAATAAGCAGGACTGTCCCTTTTTCTGACAAGGTCTTTGCTGACAAGAAGAAACAAACAGTTTGCGCAGCATACGCAGGCCACAGAAGAAAATGGATTTATGGTTTGTTGATCCAAAACCATCAGGACATTTCAGGATAAAACTTTATCTGAGTTCGTGACACAGCAATCGATGCATATATTTGCTGCCTCAAAGAAGGTCAAAAATTTCTCTCTTCGGATCCCAAAACGAGGATAAGACGAGAAGAACAACATTCCAAGGACATTGTTGCTGCACTTTCTGTTATTAGGCCTTCTGACTTTGTTGGGCGTGCAGTAAAGTTGGCAACTGATTTTAACTTGGCCCTCACACATGATGAACGGCAAGCAACGACAGCTCATCTTCCAAGAAGCTGAACATCACTGAAAGCCTACTGCCGTACCACAGATTTTCACTCTTCAGCTGCAGTAGACCTATAGGCCTTGACTTTATTTTTATGTAAAAAAAACATAGACACTACTGCTTTGTATTGTTACACAGCACTGCAAAAAGTGTTGTTTGTTTACTGTAGTCTGTATTGTGTGGCAGCAAATGATATAATGCATTAAATTTGTGATTTTTGTAATTTTAAAGAAAAAATCGCACTTTTTGAAAACTTCACTAGCTTTGAGGTGTCACTCAACATGATCCCAAAGCCAAAATATTTCACTGATTAGTTCAGGACACCAAATGTCACAAATCCAGAGGGTATGCGAGGTGATTATTTGAAATTATTTTTTCCCCATACGAAAGTTGAACACTCTAATATATATATATATTTATTATACATACTACCATGAAGAATCGAGTCTTTTCTGTGGTTGGCCCAGTGGTCTGGAATGGCCTTTCTTTTGAGCTACGCCTACACCCTGGGACTCTACCAGGATCCTTCCTTACTAAACTTAAAACTATTCTTTTTGTGCGCGCTGGAGTCGGGAGCGCCTCTGAGTAGTTTTTTCTTGAAGAAGCGCTATATAAATGTCCGAATGAATGAATGAATATATATATATATATATCACGGGCCTATGATCAGTTTCAAGTTGTTTTGTTTTTCAAAACATTCATGTGTGGCAAACCAGCTGCCTTTCACATCAAGCTAGCAGTTCATCAACTGATTATAGTATCACTAACATATCATGGGTTGTTGCAAAAACAAGCTTGGGTGTCGGACATTTCCCCCGGACAGTTACCCTGGACGTTTCCCCCGAAACTGGACATAGTTATTCCTCTCATATAGGCCTAGGGCTAATATAGACCAAGTCCATAAATACATCCGTACATACATGTATATACTACAAACATACATACGTACATGTACGTACGTACGTACGTACTTACATACATACATACATACATACATACATACATACATACATACATACATACATACATACATACATACATACATACATACATACATACATACATACATACATACATACATACATATATAGATACGTACGTACTGTACTGTATTGTATTGTATATGACCATTTATAAAGCGCTTCTCGCAGCAAGAGCCTTTCAGAAGCGCTCCCAGTGCGCTCAACCCCGAGAGAAAAGGCAAATTTTTAGACGGGAGAAAAACGAAGAAAGACTACCAGAGAGGATGACACAGCGAACTGATGACGGAAGCTCATACGTACAATACATAGCATACATAATATATAACCGAGAAGAATGGAGACGTCAAACATTCGAACCTGCCTAATGGCAGAGCACGGAAAAGAAGACATAATATATACCTGTATTGATACATTAATTTAGAATTAGGTCTAGTAATCCATTGATCGATGCCGTCAAAGCGAGAAACGGGCATTATCCCCCGGACATTATCCCGGACATTATCCCCCCGAAAATTATCCCCCTGACAAAATACCCCGGACATTACCCCCGCCCCCGCGCCCCATTATGCCTAGGACATTATCAACCCCGGACAAGTTTCCCCCTTCTGTGCAATTATAATCTGTTTATTCATATACATGTATTTGAATTTGATAAAGCTACACATGTGTATGCTATTGCCGATAAGACTTTCTGACGCCATTTAAAGACGGAAGGAGTTGTTAGTGTCATGCAGGTGCACAAATAAGAATGTTTTAATGTCGTTTGTGCAATTCGTACGTTTCCTGTAATTGCAGAAGGTTCATTGTCCCGGTATAGACCCGTTACTGTTATTTACAAGTAAACTAAGTTAGTGTCATGAGCATTTTATACCGTAAGTAGGCCTGGTTGTGAGCGTCAGATGGCTACGACGAAGGCCTGTAAGATATGGCTACGACGAAGGCCTGTAAGATATGGCTACGACGAAGGCCTGTTAGTATTGGCTACGACGAAGGCCTGTTAGTATTGGCTACGACGAAGGCCTGTCAGATATGGCTACGACGAAGGCCTGTTAACGTCGTGTAGGTCTGCGCTTCGCAGACTTCCTATAGCGTCGTTTCCATTGATAGGCTTAGCCATAGATGTAAAAAAACGATGAAAATGAAAAAAAACGAAAAAAACGTCGGTTTTTTCGAAAAAATAAAAAACGACAAAAAACGATAAAAAAACGGAAACGGAAAATATTTTGCCTTTGTTACATCTAAAACTTCATTTTTAGGTTTAAAACCTTGCTTATGCAATTTTATCTTAATCTGCAAATAATACAACTTTATTATTAGGCCAAAATTAATTGGTATAAATAAGTTTAACATTAATCTACCACAGTTATTTTTTCTTATAACTTTTGTTTAATATCAAATTCAGAAAATTAAAGGTATTGAAATCTTTTCGAATTTCAATTGTGAACATAAGTCCACATAAGTCCATGCTGATCGACATAACGCAATTAAAGTCTAATAAGAAGCTAAGACCATAGATGTGTACTAATTACTAAAGTATACACAGGGTGGCTCAAAAAAAAACGTACCACCGGGGAAAATGCGATATCTTCGCAGCCGATTGGGGTTTTTCTGCGAAAATTTCACAATTTGAAGGGGAATGAATATACAACAATCCCTGAAAGTTTCATTTGAAACTTTTCATGTTTGCAAAAGTTACAGCTGTTCAAACTTAAAATTTCGTTTTTTCAATTATCCGGAGAATCATGCTCCAATACAAGTGATTTCATTAGGATGTTTGGCAAATTACAACACACACACATTGATGATGATGTCATACGACCTCACTATGAGCTGTAAAGAAGCTGTTTATGAAGCAATCTGCTGGTATTTGGTGATATTTTATAGATTAAGGTCTCAATTGGTGAACCCAAACAATGAACGTCATGGGCAAAGTTTCTGCAAAAGATAAAATGGGAACTCGGACTTTGCATGAACAGAGACTGAGACATCGCGTGATCATAGCCAGTGAAAAGTGGAGCCTGAACACATTGAAGACTATCTGCAAACGTGTTTATGTAACGAAGATCAGATGTCGGAAGAGAGGCAGGAAGTGGTCGCTTGATCTGACGGAAAAAGCGCGATTTTCACGAAATTCGCTTGGTAATCGAAAGGTCAAGTTTGCAAAGCAAATCGTGGTTTCGGCATCAGATATGCCGGCGTGTGTTGCGGCTGCAAGAAAAGACTGCAATTAATCCAATTCAGTAGGTTAGATGTCAAACTCATCATTGAACTCGCTTACCCAGACTCATTGAAGACCAGGTATGCTCTAACATCTGGTTTTATTATGCAGCAGGACAGTGCGCCTGCTTGCTCGCACGGCAAGGTTGATTATGATGGCGCTACCTTATTGACATCAACTGAAGTAAATGCATTGGCAAAGATGATTTACAAACTCGCCAGACCTTAACCCTCTTGTTTATCACGTCTGGGGAGCTATGCTGGAACGCTGCAAGACATTTAATCCCAAGTTGGAGAACATTGGCCAACTGAAGCAAGTCTTGCTGCTAATGTGGGGTCAGTTGCCGCAGGACCCGACCAACAAGGCCATACTGAGCTTCACAAAAAGAATTTGAGCTTGTGTTAAGGCAGAGAGTGGACACTCTCATTATACCTTACAATAAACTGCAAAACCGAATGCTGAGGTCGTAGGGAAAAGTGATATCATATGACATGGAAAACTACAAGTGACGTAAATTTTACGCGGATATTTGAAAAAACGAAATTTTAAGTTTGAACAGCTGTAACTTTTGCAAACATGAAAAGTTTCAAATGAAACTTTCAGGGATTGTTGGAAATTCATTCTCCTACAAATTGGGATATTTTCGCAGAAAAAGTTCAATCGGCGGCGAAGATATCGCATTTTCCCCGGTGGTACGTTTTTTTTTGAGCCACCCTGTATATTGTACACTTGTACTTAAAATTGTTACTCATGAATTTTAATTAAAGGACCAAGAATTTAAATAAAAATAGCTTTTACAAATTTCATTTCTTGTAGGGACCTACTGCATGTATTTCTCAAATGATGACTTAAACAATTACGTAATGACACTATAATAGTTAACTGAATCCTTCAGACTTCGGTGAAAACGTTTGGAATATCAAAAAAATTAAATAAAGGAAAATAGTAATGGTCAGTAAATAAATAAACAAAGTTATATTTTAAAAAATCGATAAAAAACGACGCGAAAAAAGAAGAAAAACGACGTTTTTTGGGAGAGAATAAAAAACGGAAAAAGTTTTTTACATCTATGGGCTTAACTATGTTCGATTTGAAAGAATGCGAATGGTCGATAAGTTTTTCCCCGACGAAGGCCTGTCAAATATGGGTACGACGAAGTGTTTTGTGCATATAACTTCCTAGGCTATTTCCAGTTAGTATAAACTTTGGACTTGAGGAAGCGCTTCGTGGATGTGACAGAATTTGGAGTTAAAATATTTCCCTTTGCTATGAAAAATTCTTGACGAGTTTTTGTGCATATGCAGACACCTCTAGCATACACATTAAAATTTGTTTGTTGATGTTTGTGTTTTTGATGTAAAATTTGGACCTTCTAATTCTCTGAGGGGATAATGTCCTACCCTGGTGGGATAATGTCCGGTAGCTTTTGTCCGGGGGGATAATGTCCGGGAGGATAATGTCCTACAATCCGTCAAAGCATCCGTTTTTGTAACATAACGTGCGACAGGGCTTTTCTAGCGTGCAGTTGTACACAAAATGTGCAGTTCAAAATGGATTTGTGCAGTTGTAGATGCACTACCGTAGTTAAAGCTACTTTAAAAAGGTAATTTTCCTCCGATTGGTAGTAATTTACCGTGTAGGATGGGAAAGGAAGGAGAAGGCTGTGCAGTTATAAAAATTCCTTAAAATCAGCCCTGACGTGCGAATAGCTTCACTACAGTATTAGCTACGACTTTTATAGCAATTAGGCAACAAAATTACCACCTAAATAATTTGTCCCTAAGAGTAAGAACCTAAAATAAATAATCATCGAACATACTATATAATGTTTGATCCAAAGCATCAGTTCCGAACGTCGCGTACGGTCTTTGTTTATTTCATACACTAGCTGGGGTACCCGGCGTTGCCCGGAAAATTTAGGATTCGACCCGCTCCGGTCACAACCCCACCACGCCACACCCACCACACCCACCACATTCCGACCTCCACCGGTACGCCACCCGAGAAACTTTGGTTTTCGGAAAATTCCCTTGTCCCAGCCCCCTTCACACTCCCACGCTCCCACCACCCCACCCCCACGCACTCCCCACCCCCACACCTCCACCGGTACGTGACCCGTGCAATCCGGATTGGCAAAAGCGCTCTCCTTAAACACCTCTAAAACAATGTCAACCGCTTCTTTTATAGGCGACCCGTGAAATCTGGACTGGCATAAACGCTGGCCTTAAACACCTCTAAAACAGTGTCAGCCGTAATTGCGTATGGGACCGAAAGAAAAGTGCAGTGATAAGCCCGAAAGGGCAATGTCCAACAGGGAAAATGAGGGATTTTCCCCCACCCTGGCCCCATGGTGGCAGAGATTCGCAAACCCCTCTACTGCGTGTCCCATGCCGAGACGGACACAGTAGTGAAGATTTGGAGTGAAAAGGGGCTAAACTGTCGAAATGCATCCCCGTCAAACAGACACCCCAATATAGACACAGAATCTTCTCTTTATTTATATAAATTTATATAGATGTATCGTTTCATATGGATTTCAGGTATAAGAAATTTCTGTGTGGTCGTTTACTTCAAAGCATAGCATCCGTCTTTAAGCTTAATATGCGATATGCAGGCCTACAGAGGGGGGTAAAAATTAATGTCCTAATCAAAATGGCGAAGACGTCCCGGAGGGCTAGTAGGCCTATGTCCGCGGGGAAATATGTCCTGGGGGAAATGTTCGCTCCTCAACAAGCTTATTTTTTACTGAATAAAACAGTGGAAAATTGCAACTTTAAGCTATTAGTATCAAACTGTGGTGTGACTTTACGGGTTAAAGAAACATCGTCGGCGTGCAAGAAATGGTCCGCGAGTCGGACTTTTAACACCCTTCATTCAATATTTACCTTAGCGGGTTCGTTCAAACTTTGCTAAGCTGAAAAGTCTGCTAAATACCTTGTTCGGGCGACACGAAAGAACTAAATGTTGATCGACACGAACGAACTAAAATGTTGATCGACACGAAAGAACTAAAATGTTGATCGACACGAAAGAACTAACATGTTGATCGACACGAAAGAACTAAAATGTTGATCGACACGAATGAACTAAAATGTTGACCGACACGAAAGAGCTAAAATGTCGACCGTCGTATTTAAACCCAGGCAATCCTCTCTCACAACAGTCAGTCGGTATACAGAGCAATTAGACAGCAGTATTCTGAATAGGTGATTGTCTGTATTGTTCGCGTGGGTGCTATTCGCCATCAACTGAAAGAACGTTGGCCGGTCGAAGGGCTCTATTGTTGACTGCATGACATTGTTTGCAGTGGGGCAACCGTTGGCCCACTTTTCGGACTCATATCATTATTATTCAAATATTTCTTCTGGCATCTTGTGCTGCTCTGAGTCAACTTTCAACTGACACTAGGCCTATATCCGGCTTTGCTGCATTGCCAGTCATGCTTGCAGCTGCAGTAGATTTGCTTGTTGCTGTTTAATGACACCGACATTTCAAAGATGATCATTGTCGTCCTTCCCTCCTCCTTCATCGAGGCTATGGACCGGTGTCACGAAACGGAGTATCCCCCTGAAAGCTATCCGGGGGGATGAATTAATCTATCCCCCGGATGGAATTAACCGGTCTATACTATCCGGGGGATAAACCATTCTATCCCCTTTTTTTGAAAAATGCGTATAATAAATTTTTTATGCTGTAATCAAAATTTAAAGTGACTCTAATTGTTTTAAGTGTCCTAGGCAATGCTCAGATAAAGGCAACTAGAATTTATTTAGTGACTCTGACTTTTCTTAAGTGTTTTAAATGTTCTAAGCGCTCTAAAACCAAAGCAAATCAAATTATCTAGTAGGAATAAACATACCTGTTAGTGTCATTTTTCAAAACAGAGCAGATGAAAATTAATTTGCAAAAAAAATACACGCAGAAGCGGTTTTTTCGACTTGTTTTTAATTTGGGGGATACAATTAATACGGGGATACTCTATTTCGTGACTGGCATTGGCAGACGGAGTTTCAGCAGTAACCAGAACGCAACGCTCTAGGTCAAACAAAGTAATAAGGTGGACCTTAGATCGTGAGTCGCCGCTGGTCACATTGTGGCAGCTGCAGTAGATTTGCTTGTCGTTTAATGACACCTCCATTTCAAAAGTGAGTGCAGCCAGTGACGGAGTTTCAGATGCAGCCAGAGCGCAACGCTATAGGCCTAACAAAGATTAAGGTGGAATAACTTAGGTCGTGAGCCGCCGCTGTCCACATTGTGGCAGCAATTGCGTAGCCAGGAATTTATGATGGCGGAGGATTTGGAGGGGGTTGGGGGTTTCATGGCCTGGCCGGATGCCTTTCCTGATACCAACGCAACAGTATTACAGTAAATAAAAAGGGAATACAGTAAAAAAAAGAGAATACAGTAAGAAAAACATTTGTTACTACAAGCAATTGTTCTGTTTTTCTTATTTAAGTGGATAAATAATCTTTTTTAAAAATTTCTAAGCCAATGGTGGGTTTAACCCCCGAACCTCCCCTTGGCTGCGCCACTGTGTGGCAGTGCCTGTCCCGAGCCTGAATAGAGGAGGAGGGCGACACAAAATTCATCATTGCTACGACACAGAGTCGTTAAATGGCAACAAGAAGACTTAGATTGTGTGAACGCCGCCACGGTTTGTTCGTTGACAGTGCCAGGCTCAAGTCTGGATGACGAAGGAGGGCGTCGCTGATGATCTTCGTTATGACGCAATATCGTTAAGCTGAAGCTACAACATAGATCATGTAGGCTGATCGTAATAGTAATCGTAATTTCCAAACTTCTAAAGCTCTACTCGAAAGCCAAGTGCGGGCACCAGGTTATTCACGAGCGCTGCGTCGAGTCAAAATGGTTGTACGTAAGAGTAGTCCGAAAGTGGTCAGGGTCGAGTTACCATAGGATCAGAAGAGTAGGACAGCTGCTGAGGCGGATGTCGTCGGGGCTGGGAATTGGAAGGTGGAGGATCAGACGCCTCTCTTTTTTCGTCTGTGCTTTTCAATCCTAGCCATGTTCTTAATTGCCTGCTGCCTCCTATAAAGAATGTTACCTACTCCCTCCGCCCTCGATCACACAATAGAGAGATTCCATATGCTGATACATTAACAGTACTAGGAAAGGTTTTATTACACGAATGATATATAAATGACTATCGATATGTTTAATCTGCTATTTAGCATACTTTAGGTAACAATGAAATTAACTGCATTTTCTCTGACTTTATTAGGCCTATTAATTATTTAGCTAAATATATATATATAATTTATATATTCATTGTTGTTCATAACTGATTGATGTTCCCGCAGTGCGTATGCAGGCGGTTCATTAAAGTATATACTTACTTACTTACTTACTTACTTACTTAAGACAGGGTATGGTTTTTAAATGGTGTGACTTCAGTTTCGAAAGAAAAGCCCGTGGTGTGGTGGATAAAGGAGATTGAGGAAGGTGATGGTGTGTGATCAGTGATGATGGTGGGGGATCTAATCGATTGATAACCCATTGCCTAACCTCGATAAAGGAAGAGGGCGGCACCAATCATCTTTGATATGACCGGTTACAGCAACAAGACTTAGATGGTGTGGTTAGGTAATGGACGGAAGCTGAGAGTAACATAATTCCTGGCTATTATATTTATATTATATTATACTAGCTGAATTACCCGGCGTTGCCCGGGAAATTTCGGTTTTTAGTCCACAGCCACGCTGACCCCGCTCCCACTCCGCCCTTCTCATCCCGCCTACTTCCATCGGCCACAACCCGTCGCAACTTGGGGTGTCTGGCGTTCTCCGTGAAATGTAGATTTTTCGCCCCAACCCAGCTCCCACCCGCCCAGTACGATTGGCGAAAACAAATGGCAGATTAAATACTGAAACATTAATGACCGGCATCTATATAAGCGGGCGCTATAAAAGAAATCAGCGAAAATGAGGTAAAAAGTGATGACGTCAGAAATCTATGAGCTCGCTGAACGGGTGAAAAATTTCTGTAGCATTATATTGGTAAACTGCGTGCCTGTTAGATTGGCCATCGGCGAAAAATGAGGTTAAGAAGTACGATTGGCGAAAACAAATGGCGTCTTAAATACTGAAACATTAATGACCGGCATCTATTGAAGCGCGCCCTATAAAATAACTCGGCGAAAATGAGGTTAGGAAGTGATGACGTCAGAAATCTATGAGCTCGCTGAACGGGTGGAAAAAGTTTCCGCTTAAATTTTAAGTTAGATCTCTGGCCGACATTTTAAATGTTCCAAACTCGGGAAAAGGTAAGATTTTTGGATCGCGAACCTCGATAGCTTTGTCCGGGGGTGCTAAGAAGTATTTTTTTAAATATTGGGAAAAATCGGTCGGGTGGATAAGAAGTAAATTGTCCACAAATCTAGTTACTAGTTCGATTTTATAGGTTTAGATTATATTATATTGTATTGTATTGTATTGTATTGTATTGTATTGTATTGTATTGTATTATGTTATATTATATTATATTATATTATATTATATTATATTATATTATATTATATTATATTATATTATATTATATTATATTATATTATATTATATTATATTATATTATATTATATTATATTATATTATATTATATTATATTATATTATATTATATTATATTATATTGTATTGTATTGTATTGTATTGTATTGTATTATGTTATATTATATTATATTATATTATATTATATTATATTATATTATATTATATTATATTATGTTATATTATATTACATTAAATTTGGATAAAACCAACTACATCCTCTTCAGATCCCATGAGAAAAAATATCCTAATGAACTTCCTATTCTACTTATTGAAGGGACTTCTATCACCCAAGTGACATCCACAAAATTTTGGGCGTATGCATTGACCAGCATCTAAATTGGAAGGAACACATCAATAATATCTCTAGCAAAATTGCTAAGGCTGTACAGTTGGTGTGCTATTTCGCTAATCTAAACTGATTCCTGTCTCTATGCGGTATATAGGCCTATGCTATACTATTCTCTTATTTATCCTTATCTAACCTACTGTAATTTAATTTGGACGTCTATTTACAAATCTAATTTTGTCAGACTAGTCACCCTTCAAAAATATGCAATCCGTTTTATAGCTAATATTCCTCGCCGAGCCCACACCGCTCTGTATTTAAAGGAATTTGGATTATTAAAGATCGATCAAATTAGGCACTTGCAAATAGGAGAGTTTATGTACCGCTATTACCATGGCCTATTACCACTTTCTTAATTTTCTTAATTTCTTTAACCTTACCTCTGATCGCCACTCTTATTCAACTAGAAAATTAACTGTTTATGACCTTCCCTACGCACACACTAACACTCGTCGATTCTCTATACAATATACTGGCTCCCAATCTTGGAACTCTCTCCCTACATATCTTCATTCCCTACTTAATACAAGATTATTTAAGCACAAACTTCTCTTTTATCTACGTAAAACACTTCCTGATGTGTAATGATTATGGTTTCTGCTCAGTGGTTTCGCCAAACCCTTAGTTAAGTCTTTAGTTAAGTCATTAGTTAAGAGTTGTTTTTCTAGTTGTATACAGAAATGTCGATTGTAGAATGTCGGTTGCTTAATAATTTTTCTCTCTCTCCCTCATAATCTCTATATTCCTACAATTGAATGTTCTGTCATGTTTAAAAAATATATATTTTACATGAATTATGGGTGGCCCTATTAGCGGGATTTTCCATCCCTTCTGGGTCTCCCCTGCTTCACCAAATTATGTTAATGTATTATTCAATGCCATAATTGTATCATGTTTGTTTGGTTTTTTGGTTGAGGAAAAAAATGAAAATAAATAAATAAATAAAATAAATTGCATTACATTACATTATATTACATTATATTATATAGGCCTATTATGTTATATTATATTATATTATATTATATTATATTATATTATATTATATTATATTATAGTCTATTATAATTATTATATGTGATGAGGCTTCCCGCACTTTACCATTACAAAATCATTATGCTGTCGACAATGTCCACATAAAATCTTCCTTGACCAGGAACTTACCTTTCCTGAGCACGTGTGTGTCGTATACTACGTCAGCTGTGTGCAGCTGCTTTATTATCCGTTCATTTTTGTCAAATGCCGCACTTGCTCTGCTTCGTGTGTTTGTTATTCAAGAAATTACTAAATTGCAATACGAGGACTGGAGCTGTTGGGCGCATTTGACTACTCTATGGGCGTGTTGGTGACGTTTGAAGATGCGACTGTGTCTCGTATTATAACGCGCGGCGTATGCCTCCGCCTTCCTCTGTGGCTGCCTCTTGCTTAGCGTATTCAGCAGTTCTGTTTTGGTCCTTCGATGCTCTGTTGGGTGAGAATTATAGACCTATTTGAAGCCCGTTCGCTAGTGGACTGCGCAGGCGCACTAGGCCACCTACGGATGGCGCTATGTAGGTCACAATTCATCAGCGCGCAGTCGAGATCGTGAGAGAGAGAGAACGGGATCACTGGGTGGCCAAGATAGTTGCTCAAGCATGGCAACCCAGGCGGTTGTAGGTCGCTATGCGTACCCACTCTGCTGTTCTGCCTCATCTAACAACAATAATAATTTGCTAGTGACAGATTGCATCTCGTTTTACTGACACGCTTTGACGCACCATGGGGTTGTATCGCATTTTACATGTAATTTATAGAGCACATCGTACGGTGCACACCAACCAGGGGCGCTCCGAGTGAAAAAAAAACAGGAAAATAAATTGACTCTGAGATAGCCGAAGGATGCTCAAGTCCTACCCTGAATTCTAGACATACGCCTAGGCCTGTATAATTAATTCTGAAACTTTTACAACGAATCCTTTGAAGTAAATGCTAAAGGAATCCACTGAAATAGCTATGCGTATAAAACGCACAAACATACTGTCAATAAATAAACAACGACCGTATAGGTTACGTTCAAACCGTTAATGGTGATCGAACTCAGTTGCGAAGCTCAAAATGTTTGATGCAATTGTGATGCGATGTTATAAACCGGAGCTTTAGATCAAAACATCGGACCGCTGAATGGCCGAAGGATGCTCTTGGAGCACCAGATTGTGTAAATAACGTGCCAATGAAGATTAGTACTTAGTACTTAGTCCAACCCATGCAGATCTGCACATAGGGCAACGCATCGTCTCCATTCCTCTCTATCCGCCGCCAGCTCCCTGGCCTCGTCCCACGGCATCTCCAGGCATCTCAAGTCCTCCCTGATGGTCTCCGGCCAGTTCTTTCTCGGCCTTCCTCTCCTCATTTTCCCTCCATAATTCCAATGAATTTCAATGGAGCTGATTAATTACAAATGTTCAGGAGCAGTGAAGACAAAAAGCTCGAGTCTTGACCAAAGCGGTAGTCGTTCGCGGAACAAGGAGATCGTGTCTGCCTCACACGAGCGTAGCGGACTAAGAGTGAGGGCTTACGTCGGCAGGCGGATGAGATCGCAAATATACTTGGGTGCTATAGGCCAGAGTAAGACCGGTGTGTTAAAGTAGGAACCTCACGTTGTATTCAAGCAAAGAGGGGAACCAGCCAGGGGAATAAGACACGAAATATTAGTTGTGGTAGAGCGAGGAATATGGGTTAGTAGTCTACCATGGCAGCAGCATCTGGAACAGAGTGGAGAGGGGAGAAACGAACCTTTGGAAGAACAGCCGAGAGAGCTGCAGCAATGAATTCTGGGGTAAATGAAGGCAAAGACTATCGAAGAAAAGACAACAGAGGAGGCAGAGCGTCGTGTTGCTCAACTCCGCCTCAAGTGATAGTAAGAAGCAAGCGTCAAATCGACAATGTTTTCGGAAGAGTTAGAGTGCTATGATCGAGGGATTAGGGGTTGAAACGAACCCCAATCACCAGGCAACAGTGGCGGCGCCAGGATTTCAGTTTTGGGGAGCTGAATTTGCGGGGAGAAAATTTCCATTTTTCAGTCGTAAAAATTTCTGACGACCTTTTTTTCTTAAGTCATCGGCCAAAAACTCAAGCAAATTTTTCATTTTAACCGTCAAAATTTCTGAGGACCTTTTTTTAGTCATTTGGTCGAAATCTTGGAAAACGGTCCTTGTTATGTCTGGCAAACCTCGTGCGTACCTTTACGTTTAAATTTTGGGGGTTATAGGGGGTTAATCGTGCAGATATTTCATTTTTACATGAGAAAAAATAGATGGCTTTTTTATGGGCTTAGCCCCCATATCCCTCCTATCGCCGCTACTGCCCGACAATGCCACGAACACTAGAATAGCAAGTGAGAGACGGGAATCTGTTAGCAATATGTAGGACGTGTCAGGCCTAAGAATCTGTTGGAAATTCAGGATACTTTGTGAATGGTTGCAAATGTCTTTTGACCTGTTTCCTCCCTCTCCGGCTTGGGTCATTCATCAGATCATGGATCAAACAGGACCCAATAAGTCCGCGCCCCTATGGGCTACATCAGGGTACCATTTTGGTCCGCTCCTCAATTTCATCTGCACTTCCGATCTAGATTCTCGCTTCCTGCTTTCCTATGCTGTACTCATTAATTTTGGTCATCGTAGTTTACGCTCAGAGGAAATGGATTGATATCCACATTCAGTTAATTAACAACAATTTCCGCGGCGACCATAGAGAGTCTGGTGTGAACGTTTGCCAAACATGGCTTGTCTGAACAAGTTCTGTCAGACAATGGACTATGCCTCACCAGTGACGAGTTCCACACATTTCTCGACCAAAGTGCAAACCAACGGTAATTGTTGGCCCGGGACCCCTCTTCAAGTATACAGGCAAAGAGACAGGTGCGAAGAAAAAGGCGAATAGTCTATGACGCAGGGCATCCCGATTCCTCTTCACCTGTCATATAACTTCGCGCACATTGTAGACATCTCGCCAGCTGGAATGTAATAGCCTACTCAATACCAGATTTTATATTTAAACGCGTTTTGGACCAACGTTCGTTTTACGAACACCGTTTTTGAAGACTTCACATTAGGTGATGCCATCAGTCCATCACATATTCTTCTGCACAGGTGTTTTTTATGCCAGCAGGAGGTTCGATTTGTCGGACAAAAAGTAAAAAATTTGCTTTTATAGTTTTGAAATGCTTTTGACTAATGCCACATAGGCTACTGCCGCTACTGCAAAACTACGTACGTTTGCCGTCCTTCGTTTCCAAAGCTGTTATTTTGGTCTGATGTGTGATATCGCAAAAGCTGATGGGCATTTAAAAAGTGCACAAAGCACATGTCATCTGCCAAATTTTATTGTAAAAAACGGAGTTGTAAAAATTTTATATCTGGGTCATGTTCGTTTTACGAACATTGGTCCAATTGGCCACTGATGCGTCAAGTCAAGTCAACGTTGGTTTACATACGCCTCTATCTTATTCTTAGTTATGAGTCATGTTTTTATGAACCAACTCACAATTGTGTATGCATATATACACAGCATGTATGCATGTGTATGTATGTATGTATGTATGTATGTTTGTATTTATGAATGTATGTATGTATGAATGTATGTATGTATGTATGTATGTATGTATGTATGTATGTATGTATGTATGTATGTATGTATGTATGTATGTATGTATGTATGTATGTATGTATGTATGTATGTATGTATGTATGTATTTATGTATGTGTGTGTATGTATGTATGTGTGTATGTATGTATGTTTGTATGCATGTGTATGTATGTATGGGAGTATATTATTTGCAGTTGAGAAATTACATTTCAGACCATTTTTTCGGCATTTATCCATTTTTAATTCTTTATTGTGTTGCAATGTCATATCGTGCTTGTTCGAAATGGCGCATGTTGTCAGTAGCCTTTTAGCCCGATGTTCGTAAAACGAACATATGCTGTTTTGCACATGTTATTTGAGATTTGTCAAAAAAGCAATATGCATACGTTCAAAAATTAAATTATTTTTTAGGTCCAAAATATCAACACAGCTCATAAATATTTTGCTTAATAAAGTTTTGGTCCAAAATGGGTTAAGACCGAACATTACTTTCCGAATACAACACAGTTAAGCAGGTCAAACAGAAAACAATGCATGTCCAGCACAACAGTTGTCAGAGGCATTTTCAAGTTAGAGAAATAATGTCCATACTCGAAACTTTAGCACACAATCATGTATACGCTCTGGGTAGAAATGGCCGTCAGGGGAAATTGCTGAAGATATATACTATGCGAGTTTCCTGCAAGATGCAAAAGGGTCAAGTGTCAAGTACGTGAAGTGAGCCGCGCAGTGGACGATAAGATGAATTTGAAGTCAGTAGGCAGATGAGGCCAGGACGATATTTGTGTTTGGTAGGCCAGAGTAAGACACGCGAATTAATGTATGAACTGAATTCGAACAATGAAAGAAAACCAGCTAAGGTGGATGATCAAACACAAAATCGTGTGATGGGGTCGGTCAAATTCCGGGCAGTATGAACAGTGGTCAACGAAATGAAGCAACAGGAACGTGCAGAATCTTCAGCAGCAGCGAGAATAGGTCTACATAGCAGAATAACTCATCAGAATGGATTCTCTGAGGCTAAGAACAATCAACTGTCGGAAAGAGCACCCGTGGCACACAAACATCGTCCTGAGGATGGCATTCGCGTTCACGAAGTCTGGGTCAATCCGGGCGCGCCCTCCCTGTGAGTACCTTCGGGGAAACTAAGGATTCCACCAGCTGACCGAATTCATCTGAATCCCGGTCCTCGCTCCGACAAGACCTGGAGCAGTAGCATACGCGAAGAAGAAGATCGTCCCGAGAGGCTTGAAGAACTACCAGAGTAGTATTACTCACGACAATCAGCCTCAATCATTGGAAGGGACAGTGCCTAGTAGGCCTGTATGCATGTACATAATACTGAGGGTATTAGGAAGCCTCCTTAGATGCTTAGGAGCCTTCCTAACAGTGGCGGAGACCTAGGGGGACAGGGGGACGGTCCCCCCAATGAAAGTGTTGAGGGACGGCCCATGCATTTGTCCCCCCCCAATGTTTGAGCGTCAAGACTTTTGGCGGCAAAAATAGAAATTTTGGCCGGATGACTAAAAAAAAAAGGTCATCAACTTTTTTGGCGGCGAAAATAAAAAAATTTACTTTTTTGGCGGCGAAAATAGAAAAATTTCGTCGAGATTTTGGCCGGATGACTAAAAAAAAAGGTCATCAACTTTGTTGGCCGCGAAAATAATTTTTTTCCCGAGATTTCGCTCGTCGTCAGAAATTTTTCTGAAAATCTCGCGTCTTTCCGCTCCCCCCCCAATTCTCGGCCCAGGTCTCCGCCTATGCTTCCTAATGTCAGGACTTTATTTTCACAAGAAGGCCAGAATAATATAATATAGTCTGCAGAACATTTTTCAGTGTGAAAGGCAGTCTACCCAATCTTGAGTCAAAAATCAATATTATTAGTCTTTAAGATACCGGTAATTATGTTTAACATTATTGTCTAAAGGACATTCTCCAAAATTAGGGGCAAAATAGCCCGGCCAAAATAGCCCGGTCAAAACAGCCCCGTCATAATCGCCCACCGACAAAACAGCCCCGTCTTAAATCATCATCGATCACCGACACAATAGCCCCGTCAAAATAGTCCCGTGAAAACAGCCAGGGGCTATTTTGTCGGGGACCGATAAAGTCGCGGAAGAACACACGATTTTCGTAAAGATGTAAGGTCAAAGAAATCGGTGCAAAAGAGGTTAATTGGAAATCGATTCAGAGGTTCCAATGGCAACATCGATAGCTATGATCTAATGATTATCTGAATAAAGATAGCAGGTAAAGGGAACTCCGCCACTGGTTGCACTCTGCCAGTGCCAGTTCCAAGCTTGGATAAAGGAGGAGGGCGTCGCCAATGCTCTTTGTTATCACACAGTGACGTTAAACTGCAAATACACACACGCACACACACACACACACACACAGGTTAGGGGCAGGTAACAATAAGTGTAAGCATGCATATAAGTCAAGTCAAGGATAATTATAAGCAAAGTTACGTCTACGTTATTGTAAGGTTATTGCACAAGAAGAGAGGTTAGCAAATAACGGCTCCAAATAGAGCAAATAGCGGCTCTACCAACGGGCCACACAAGATCTGAGAGCAGCCAATTCCGCACTTTGATGAAGCCGCACCGAACCGTCAGAGTTTATAAAGGACGTCTGATTTATATATACCCCTGCGCATAGAACTCTGCCACTGGTTGCACTTTGCCATTGCCAGTCCCAAGTCTGGATAAAGGAGGAGGGCGACACTAATCATCTTTGAAATGGCAGTGTCGTTAAACATGTAACAAGCTATAGGCCTACGCCTATATGAAGTGTCGAACTGTAGTTATGAAACGAAGATAGTGGACAGGCCTTTTACACTAACCTGGCATTTCTCATCGATAGCTGGGATCAAACGATTATCTGAATTGACTATTAAACATTTGAACCATTCTGGAACTGAGTTGTCGGTGGCGTCTATGAGGGGACTATTTACACGGAACTGTTTACACGGGCTGTTTTGACGGGGTTCTTTCGAAGGGGCTATTTTGTTGAGGACTGATTTTTTCGGGGCTGTTTGGTCGGTGGGCGATTATGACGTGGCTGTTTTGTCGTTGGGCGATTATGACGGACTATTTTGACGGGGCTGTTTTGACGGAGCTATTTTGAGGGTCACCTTTCTTAGGATTTAGGCCTACTGTATCATCTAAGAATAACCATTAACAATGGGAAGAGAAATGTTTGTTATTTGCTATCATTAAGAGATGGGGTAGCATGCGCCTCAAATAGCCTCTGCTACCCAATTGCCCACCACGCCACCTACACGTGGTCCCCCTGTTGGAAGCTGAGTGCGTGGTGGACGACCGGATAATCGCCGGTATAAGCGATGCCCCATGGGCGAAGAAGCCGAAGGACGGACGGTAGAGGATATCGACGCTAAGAGATGGTGTCTCCAGGAAAAAACACTGGGAGGAAGGCAACGGGAAACCACCTCTCTACAACTCCCAAGCAAAACGTATCAATGGAACAATTAAAGAAATTCGTTAACGACGTGAACGATCCAACCCAGTCAATGACGGGAAGGGTCGCGTTCGGCAGGAGAGGCAGCAAGGCTTCTTCGGTCGTCAGCCAGCGAAATCCTTGCAAGGAAAACAAAGGAGAAAAGGAAAATATCAACGACGTGAACGATCCAACCCAGTCAATGACGGGAAGGGTCGCGTTCGGCAGGAGAGGCAGCAAGGCCTCTTCGGTCGTCAGCCAGCGAAATCCTTGCAAAGAAAACAAAGGAGAAAAGGAAAATATCAATGTCGGAACATGGAATGTGAGAACGATGCTAAGACCTGGGAAACTCGCAAATGTAATCAGGGAGATGAAGAGAGCAAAATTGGATATTCTGGGTGTGTCGGAGGTAAGGTGGAGAGAAGGAGGAGACTTTGTGAGTGATGGAATAAGAGTGATCCACACGGATGGAAAGGACGGTCAGAGTGGAGTGGCCATACTACTAGAAGAGAGGACAGCCAAGTGTGTCACAAAAATAGAACATCACAAAGACAGACTGTTGATGGTGGAAATAAGAGCCTATCCAGTTGATATCACAGTGATACAAGTATACATGCCGACATCAGCAAGTGAGGAGGAGGAGATAGATGAGATGTATGAAGTTATAGAAGAAAAACTGAGCAACATCAAAGGAAGGGACTATACAATAATCATGGGTGATTGGAATGCATCGGTTGGAGAAGGAGGGGAAGGGAATTATATTGGAAAGTATGGACTGGGAAGAAGAAATGAAAGAGGTCAAAAACTGGTAGACTTTTGCAGGAGACAAAAATTTATTGCAACGAACACTTGGTTTCAACAGGAAAAACGCAGAAGATATACATGGAAGGCCCCGGGGGATGGAGCACGCTACCAACTGGACTATATAATGGTAAAGGAAAGATTCAGGAATAGCGTTAAGAAATCAAGGGCCATGCCGGGAGCAGATGCAGATACAGACCACAACTTGGTGGCAATGAAAGTGCATCTGCAACTAAAATTCATTAGAAAGAAGAAGACAACAATGAAGAGATGGAATAAAGCAAATTTAAAGACCAAAGGAGAGGAACTATCCCAGAAAATTAAAGATAGTATAAAAGAGAGAGGAGAAGCAACAACAGAGGAAAGATGGAAGACACTCAAAGATGTCATTATAAAAGAGACAACAGAAACAGTAGGTCACCAAAAAGGAGCGCTGCCAAGGAAACCATGGATAACGGAGGAGATGCTACAGGGAATGGAAGAAAGACGACAGTGGAAACATCAGAGTACAGAAAAGCCAAGGCAGGAATACAAAAGATTAAACAATAAACTGAGAAGAACGACAGACAAAGCGAGAGAGCAATGGTGGGAAGATCAGTGTAGGGACTTGGAGGAACTACAGAAAGAGGGGAGATATGACAAAGTGTACGAAACAGTGAAGAAGATCACTAAAAAGAAGACAACAGGAGGAGGAACCGCAGTGCAAGATAAGAATGGAATGATGCTGCAAGATCCTAAAGAAGTCAGAGAAAGATGGAAAGAATATGTGGAAGATCTATACCAGAGCAAAAAGAGACCCACGCAGATTATGGAGGAAACGATAACAGAAGATAAGGAGAACACAGGACCGGATATACTGAGGGAGGAAGTACTAGCAGCCATCAAAGATATGAAAGATGGTAAAACAGAGGGAAGTGATAACATACCGGCTGAAATACTCAAAGGTCTAGGAGAAAAAGCAATGAAGGAACTGGTCACACTATGCCAAGACATATACACAACAGGAATTTGGCCGGAGGATTTCCTAGAAACCATTATGATTCCAATAAAGAAAAAGCCAAATGCAACAAGATGTGAGGAGCATCGTACCATCAGCTTACTAACACATGCTTCAAAGGTGATGCTAAAGGTGATAACAAAAAGGTTACAAACTAAAGCAGAAGCAGATGGATGCCTTGGAGAAGACCAGTTTGGGTTCAGAAAAGGCAGAGGCACTAGGGATGCTATTGGTGCCCTAAGAATGCTAACAGAAAGAAGTCTCGAACATGGAATGGAGGTTTGCATATGCTTTGTAGACTACGAGAAGGCATTTGATAGAGTGGATTGGAGGAAGTTAATGGGTGCTTTGAGAAGGATGGGGGTCGACTGGAGAGATAGAAGACTCATTGGGAATCTGTACATGGGACAAAAGGTCAGAGTCAGAATAGAAGGAGAATATTCCGAACCGGGACAAATTGGTAGAGGAGTGCGGCAGGGGTTCCGTTGTCACCATTACTGTTCAATATATACATAGAAGAGCTAATAAGAGAGGCAATAGATGGAACAGAAGAAGGAATTAAAGTAGGAGGAAAACTGTTAAGAGCTTTAAGGTTTGCGGATGATCAAGCGATGCTAGCAGGAAACGAAAAGGATCTGCAACGAATGATGGATCGGCTAAATGCGACATCAGAAGATTACAACATGAAAATAAACATCAAAAAGACAAAAGTTATGAAGATCAGTAAGGACAAGGAAACAACTATATGTATCAAAATAAATGGAGAGGAAATTGAGCAGGTGAAGGAATTCTGCTACTTGGGAAGCCTAATATCAAGCGACGCCAAATGTCATAAAGAGATAAAGAGAAGGATAGCAATGGGTAAAGAGGCATTCTTAAAACGGAAAGAATTGCTAAGAGGAGGGCTAAGTAGGAACCTTAAGAAAAGAATGGTCAAAACATTGATATGGAGTGTGACGTTATATGGCGCAGAGACATGGACAATGAGAAAGGAAGACACCAAGCGGTTGGAAGCGTTTGAAATGTGGGTATGGAGAAAGATGGAGAAAATTAGTTGGACAAGGCATGTTACGAACGAGGAAGTGCTGACGATGGTAGAAGAGAAAAGATCTCTGCTAGAGGTAATAAAGTCAAGACAAAAGAATTGGGTAGGACATTTGCTGCGAGGAAACTCACTACAGAAAGAAATAATTGAAGGAAGATTGGAGGGGAAAAGATGCAGAGGAAGACCTAGACAGAAACTGCTGGACGGGATAATGGAAAAGGGCTACAGAGAACTTAAAGACATGGCACAACAGCGGGAAATATGGAGACATTGGACGTTCGGACCTGCCACTGGGCAGAGAACCTAAAGAAGAAGAAGAAGATCATTAAGAGTAGTAAGTAAGTAAAGTAAAGTCCTATCCCGTTCCATGAGGAACATAGGAAGGCTCTCATCTCCTCTTCCATTGCCCTGAACCAGCAATGGACGCATCCCAAGGTCCTGGACACGAGGCCAGTGTATCGCAGGACTTGTTGTTTACTTCCCAGCTTACGCCGGTACCAAATTATACTGCTTGGTGACAGAGGCATGTGTGCGTGAACAACTTGCCTAAGGTCGTTACCCGGAGTTGAACCCGCAACCTCCCGCTCCGTAAGCGGACGCGTTACCGGTCTGCCACCAGGTCGCACAACTGGTATATCGTTAAGAGTAATCTAAGTTAATCGTCTGAACATTGAGCGATTTATATTTTCATCAGTACCATTCTGACAATACTAATAGTTTACGACTTCTATAATAGCCTACTCTCATAATATGCATAAATATTCTTGGTGCTATTGGTTAAGGTGGCAGATGGTACACGTGTTGCCTAAATATCCAATCGCATAAAAAACCAAATTTATATATCTAATTTAAAAATGGGCAGCAGCTGAGTTAAATTGATTTTTGTCTGGTAGCACATTATGTCTAATTGAATGCACCTTCGCTCCTTTTTCATCTCTACTTCTGTCCTCAATATCTTGACATTTTGCTTGACGTAGTAGCCTACATAACTTTTGTCAACACCCGAATAACACTTTTCTTTTTATTTCTTCATTTCTACAGCGCCCCTTCAAGTTCTCTATGCGGACGCTGCGTCGGAGTTTCACTCCGAAGCGCCTGAGCAATTGCGAGTGAAGGATTTGCTCAAGGCCCCTACGCGGTGGGTTGAGATGGATTCGAATCTGAAACCATCTGGCTTCAGGGCACAAGCACCACCACTACACCACTACGTCCCACAACCTTTAATTTGTCGAGCTTGCTTTTGATGTACGCTTATGTGTGCATAATTAATATGCGGTGGTGTATAGTGGTGAGATTAGGGACTCTGAGTAAGTCTCTCACTGGCAGCTGATCGTGCGCTTCGGCGTGAAAGTCGGATGCAGTGTCCGCGCTGTTGTGGGAGCGTCTCTGATTAATTAGCGAGCTTGAAGAGGGAGCTATTATAGCAAATGCGAGAAATAAATAAAATAAACAGTAATTATGTTAGCTTACATGGCGCTGCTCACAGTAGTGTCCGCTTATTACCGGTAGCGCTTCCAAATGCGAGTGCATATCCCGAGAGAAGAACTTGGTTTTTAAGTGAGTGAAAGAAATTAGTTATCTTGTTGTGTTGGGCGTTCCTCAGGGTTCTGTCTTAGGCTCGCTCCTATTTATCCTTTTTACGGCTGGTATTACCTCTCTTTTCGCTAGCCACCCTGCAACTGGCCACCTTTTCGCTGATGATGTCCAAGCTTATGTCCATGGACCCCCTTCTGCTCAACTCCTTCTTGCAAGTCGAATTGACGCTCTATCTCAAGATCTGCATCTGTGGATTTCGTCTAATCGTCTTTCTTTGAATACTTCCAAAACCCATTTGATTTGGTCTGCCACTCCTATAAGCAGCTTAAAAAACTCGACTTCACCCTGCTCTCTCAAACTTGTCCTCACTTCAACTTATGTGTGCATAATTAATATGCGGTGGTGTAGTGGTGAGATTAGGGACTCTGAGTAAGTCTCTCACTGGCAGCTGATCGTGCGCTTCGGGGCGCGGTGGTGTAGTGGTGGCGTCGTTGCCTTGAAGCCGGAAGGTTCGAGGTTCGAATCCACCTCGCCGCGTAAGGACCTTGGACAAGTCCTTCACTCACAATTGCTCAGCGCTTCGGCGTGAAACTCCGATGCAGTGTCCGCTCTGCATTCGGGAGCGCCTCTGAGTAGAGAAGAGCTTGAAGGGGCGCTATAACAAGTGCACAAACAAACAAACAAACTTCTCTTCCAGTGTTCGAGACCTAGGTGTCACCCTAGATAGTTCTCATACCTTCACTGAGCACACTGCCAATCTTACTCGCTCTTCCTACTTCCAGCTGACGCGCCTCAGGGCCATGGGCGGAGTTTATCAGGGGCTAGGGGGGACTAAGCTTCCCCAAGAAGACCCAGATACATTTTTTTAACCGTGCAAATGGTTTCTTTTTCCGGGCTTAGCCCCCCCAGAAGGCTTTAGCCCCTCCAAGAACGGAAACCAAACTCCGCCCATGCTCAGGGCTATTCGCAAATCTGTATCAACTTCGATCTTTACCTCAATTGTTCACCGTTTTGTCTGTTCTCGGATTGACTATTGTAATTCTGTCCTTGTTGGCTCACTGAGGTTCGGCTAGCTCCTCTGCAATCTGTACTCAATGTTGCTGCTAGGCTCATTGCCCGTCTTCCTCGATTCTCCCAAATTTCTACTTCCATGACTAAGCAACTTCACTGGCTTCCACTCTCGGCCCGTTTACAATTTAAAGTCCTGATTTTGGTCCTTAAGTCTCAAATGGGTCTTGCTCCGAAGTATCTGTGTGATCATTTGCTTCGCCCCCTTTCTGCTACTTCGCTGCGTCCTCTCAGGTTTTCTGATCGGCTTGACCTCTTTGTTTCCCCGACCGCCATGGCTCAATCCAGATCATATGCCTGCATTGGCCCCTCCCTATGGAATGGACTTCCCCATCAGCTCGTTCTGCATGCCATCCCCTCTGGTAATATTATCCTCGTCTTTCTTTCGTCTGAAAACTTGCCTTTTCTTTCGGGAGTGGAACGCACTGGGAGCGCTTCTGAAAGGTTCTTGCTGCGAGAAGCGCTTTATAGATGGTCAGATACAATACAGTACAATGCAATACAATACAATTTTGTGTCTTGTTCGCGGGACCAACGATCCCGTATTATATAATGGATTCGAAGAGATAATACATGTAGGCTAGGTCGGGGGAAGTTCTAAAATAAGAATAGAAAACAGAATGCGATCTCTGAGATAATTATTTCCGAGCCAACGCAGTTTACCCTTGAGAACCAAAAGAAGAATTATTATCATGATTGGATGCAGGGCTGTACTGGTAAAGTTTGATGTGAGTACACGCGGGCAGAAAAAAATTCAGTTTTTCGGGCAAAAATTTTTCTGACGACCCTTTTTAGTCATCGTAATTTTTATGAGCTTTTATATTCATCAACTGGTTTTCTTGTTGCGTGCAATCCATCACAGTCCAAAAACCACTACTTATCGCGATGTTCGTCTATTTTCTCGTCGAAATTTCATTTCCGCACACCTGTTCACATTGAATTCTTTCTGAGGTGAGTGCACGCTGTATATCCGCGTATACCCTCGTGCACAACCCTGATTAGATGCATATCGGTTGACGCTCCAAAATTTAAGAAAAGCCAAGATGAGGTCTTTAAAAGTCAAGAAAAGCCAAGTTAATAATCATAGACTATACCGGTATGTCACCTATTTTGTTTCTACAGAAGCTACTTTATCCGATAAATTGTAGCCTAATGTTTATGAAATTATGCATAATTAATCCTGAAATAAATGTATGTAAAATTGTTAATAATTGGTTCCGTTCGCTGATTTTCCAACACACTAGCCTATGACATTTTGCTTCGAATCTACATGTAAATCCTGCAACCCGTCACCATTGAATGACTGGTTATACCGACTGTTTGACTTAGTTCTCTTACCGTCACCAGATGCTGAGGTGCTGGAACTTGAAAAACCATCAGAATGACCAAGCTGACTGTCGTATGAATCATTTCATTGCATTTCATGACGATTTAAAATCCAGAAATAAAAACGTACCAAAACCATGGCTAACAAACTCACTCCATGTGGGATTAGCGCTACACAGATAGTCTTTCATGTGCAACTTTGACTGGATGACGAACAGTCCGGTGACCAACCGTCCGCATGACGAATCGTCCGTGAAATCAAGAACACGCGTTAAATGCTATGAAATATTATAGTTTGGCTACAATTGAGAGTCCAATGATGGCCAACATCGTTGCATATATACCTGTACATGTACGTGTAGGTCTACGCAGGCCCTTATTGCACGTTTTTTAAATTTTTAGCAATTTGATTCCCTGATCTGATTCCCTGCTCGCAATGAAGATTATACTGCAAAATGGTGGACGAAAGAAGCCGATCCACCAGAGGCAGGCAGAAAACTGGTTGGGTCATATCACGAGAGGAGATTCTCTCTTAAGAACCATAATTGAGAGGCTAATTGGCAAAAAAGACACGAGGAAGACCCAGGATGATGTTTTTGGACTTGATGATGTAGGAGGCTACAGCAACTTGAATAAGAGAACCAGGAATCGTAACAAATGGCGACGTTGGATGTATACATACCAATCTGCTTAGAAAGGCAGATAATCTAAGAAGAAGATCTGGTAGACCTAAGATAATTCAATACCCAACACCATGACGCCAGAACACCGGAGTCAAAGTCTTAGTAACTGGAACAAATTTGACCCGCGGCCAGATATTTCTGCTTGTGGACTTTTTACCAATAAATTTACATTCACGACGTGTTTTTAGATTAACCTATAGTTACTCGCCCATCATGATCTCTCAAAATTTCATTGCGGAATCCTTGCTCCACCGTTTGTGCGTTAACACTCTAAGTACAAACTCCATACGTAGTTCTACGAGGTCGACAAAGATTCAGAACAACTATCGTTGAAGCGCATCCATAGATTTTTAAATGAGGACGCTCTTGCAGTACTACTAGGACTCACAATATTACCACCGCTTCCTCAACAACTGCTACTACTGCTCATCTCTCATGGTGGTGCCTCAGTTTAGAAGATCGGTGAACATACTACCATCCCGAAGTAAATTCTTTCAGTCATCAGAGCAGCATATCTATGCATTCTGCGTTCGGTCGTTAAGTTCTGGTTAGTTGGCCACGATCGATAATGATGGAGAAGAGCCTCGTTCTGTGATACATCATAGATGGTGTAATTTCTTTGGATGAGGTTCTCTTGATAAATCAGGTGGACGTGCCAGATGAGAATTCTTTCCGGTCGAGCCATCACCTTTGACCGATGGCTATGTGGATAAACCTCCGGTTCCTTTTGCGTTTTTAGGAGAGGCTTAATATCGTAAAGCTTGGCAAGAAACGATTGATTGAAATCCCGATCATCAGGAGCCTCGAGGGGAAAGAACTGATTCCGGAAGCTGTATGAGGCGATCTTTTCCGCGTTTTCATGTCCTACACGATTGTGAATATCGTTCAACAACGTTTTCCAGTCGCTTGCATTCACCGGAACAATGACCTCATCGATGTCCTGATTGACGAGATACTTCGTGCGGTACATCGTACGATACACACATTCGGTTATCGACAGAATCTGTCCGTGATAATGAAGACCGTCGAGGACGGGAGGAGTGAACTCATACATCTCCACTATACCTCGGTCTCTGTAGGATTCCAAGCATCCTTTAATGGAAAGGTCGATATCGTCATCAACGTAAAACACGAATCTCTCCGCTCCAAAGATCCTATTCACCTCAATAAAGTTGACGATATCACTTATCTTGTAATAGTTTCCGTGAATCGGTGAAGTGCAGACTGTGAACATAACGTTTGTCATTGCATTCAAATTATTTAATCTTGTAGACGTCGACTGTCGAAGATCAACGACGTCGACCAAGTTTGTATGATTCGAATCGGATGATACGAGTGAAACTCCTTGCAAAATGGAAGTCGTTTGAGTCTCCGGGAGATCGCAAATCACCATGCCAACCAGAAACCTATAAAAAACACCAGCAGCCGACATCGTAGCGAATTTCAAATAGCAGAAGATTAGATCCACTGCTCTGCTCTCATGATACTCAAGACATCATAAAAGCAGGGCCGGATTAACAAATATTTAATGTGGAGGCCCTGTTCAGCAAAACTGTGGGAGCCCCACCCTAGCAGAATCACGACAAAGGTTGAAAGGACACAGAAAACGTGTCATATGCAATGAATCAACATTCGTCTTTTGTTAATTCCGTAATAATTCGCTCCTTCCTTTTTGACCTATGAATATGGCTAGTTTATAAGTGTCTATGGTTCTTTAACTTGTTTACTTAAAACAACGATCAGTTTCTTGTATTCTGTTCTTCGATCTCCAACAGTAGCAATCAACACAAAATGCACTAACAACGACTAATTTACGTGTAACAAACAATTCAATGTCACGACAGAAACGCCATCTTATTATCTCTTCACTCTAACTTCTTCTAAACTCGACTGGCACTCCTACCAAAGCCTATCTCACTCTGAGCGTACATCTTTCCTTCAGTCGCTCTGTCCTTCTCTCTGCCTCTCTCTGTCTTTCTCTCTGTCTCTGTCTCTCTCGCTCTCCGGCGACGGTCGCGCAGCAGCAACTTTCCCGCCACTCAGCCACCTGGCCTACCTTACCTGTACGCTCTTGCATAATAATTAGCTGACCATTATATTATGCTATAAAAAATTAGCTTGCAAGAGCTGTCATAAGTCTTCTTCTTTCACCCATTCTTCTGCCTCTACTACCGGTACTATTACAAGTGCTACTACTATTAGCACTACTACTCCAAGTAATACTAGTACTACTACTGTCTCCTTCCTCCTTTCTTCTTCGTCGTCGTCTTCCTCATCGTCCCTCTTCTTTATACATGTATGTAGGAAAAATGGCGACATAAAAGTTGATAGCGGATACTGCATATTCAAAGTAGAACGCCTGACAAGACTGCGTACGCGACATCCGTGGATACTCGCCTGAGCGTCACTTCCTGCACGTTTAGATTTGTAACTTTGGAGATATTGGTTGCGATGGGTTTGTCCTGATCTCCATACCAAAATAAGCATTTCCAATTGCGATGGACATCAATGGACCTCAGGAAGTAGGCGAAGATGCGAACGACGGCCGTCTTTCCATCCGGATTCGGAGTAAAGTCCTTCGCTGGTCTGTCATCAATGTATGCGGAATAGACGAATGCCGATCCATTCTCAACGACCTGATCAGATCACATGTCTTGCATGTAATTTAGACGCAGTCTTAACGTTGCATGTAGTGAACAACTGTACAATTATACGATATACATGTAAAGATAAAGTTATTATTCTGAAATTAACCATGCAGTCACAAACAGCCACATAAAGGGTTGAAGATTTTAAACCAAAATGTCAAATCAGTTATTGTTTTAGGAGCGATGTGTTGTACCTGTATACAGTGGCAGGAAGCAGAGTGAGGCCGAAATATTAGGCCTATATAATTATTTTACGTCAGTCGGATATCAGATGATTGTAGGGGATAGACTTAATTCGTTTTCATTTTCATTTCCAAACAGTTATTTGAGATATGACTTAATAAAATCGTGTTTTTGCTACTTTTTGTTGCGTTACGTTTTTGAATCGTCAAAAGAATGGTGGGTGGCCTCCCTAAAAGTGGTATAACTTTTGTTCTGTTTGAAATATTTTGATTAAATCTGGCCTTCGTGTGTAAATATGAATTGTCGTCAAGACTGCAAAATTTAATTTCGAAATTCTTATTTTTGGCGAAGATATTGACAAAAACCTAGGGGTTCTTTCTGGCACACATTGTACGAGAGTTCGTTGGTATCAATGGTGAATCTAAAAACCGGACGGATTACTGTAACATTAAAAGCTGATGTCTTGCCTGAAAATCAGACGAGTGAAGTCGCTGTAGTTTGACCCTTTTCAGCTCCTGTGGTCGCAATTCCCAGTAATCGAGAACGAAAACATTGCAAAGCACGATGATGATTGTGGCACCCACTCCAAGCGAGGCTATGACGTCACTTCGCATCATCACCATTACCACATATCCACACGATCAATAATAATCTTCGTTTAATTAGACAAATCAGGGTGACACACCGCACCCAGTTACATGTCAATGCACTTTAAAAATAAACAACAAAATTAATGTAGAGATAACAATGTCATTAATGCGTGACAAAGAGAACCCTCGGAATAAAGTTTCTGACATCTTTAACTGGTAGAACAAAGGATGTGGTCAAGGGCGTAAGTTATAGGTAAGTTGTCAGCTCTTGTTACTTGAATATCGTGAACACCAAGAACTGTTTCTCAGCTTACCTCAATTATAATCATCGTTTATTTAAAAAGTGAGACAAATTCGGGCTACAAACCGCACCCAGTTACACGTCAAAGCACACTAAATATACAGACAACAACAAAAATGTGAGCGTAACAATGTCATTGATGGTCGGAAGGGAGAACTTTCGGAATAAAGTTATTAATATCTTTTAGGCATACTGGTAGAACAAATTAATGGATGCAATCCAGGGCGTACGTCATAATGTGGTTTTTGCGAGAGGTGGAAAAGGTTCCTCAGGACGTGAGTGACATTTTAGCATTACTCTTTACAGCACGAAGCTGCCCACTGCCCAGCATCAACTTCAGCAGTTAATTTCTTCATGTTCGGGAACTTCGCGTAAAGGAACTCAATTCATTGCATCGGGTTCCATTACAATTTATTCATACCAAGGGCGGTGTAGTCACAGAACCAATTATTTTAGCTGAGGTATTTTCGCACGACCAAAGCGCTTTGTATATAATAGCCTACTTGCTACAATGCAGATATATTATTTTACAATAATTATTAGCGCATTATTTTGATAATGATTGCATTGCCCCGAGTGCACTCGTGTATTGCAACTTATAATTACGATTGTCTAAACAGCTTTGGGCGACTACACGTTCACTAAGGAGGCGCGGTGGTGTAGTGGGCATATTCGTCGCCTTGCAGCCGAAAGGTTGCAGGTTCGAATCCGCCCCAAGTCGCCGCGTAGGAACCCTGGGCAAGTCCTTCACTCGCGATTGCTCAGCGCTTCGGCGTGAAGCTCCTATGCAGTGTCCGCGCTGTAGTCGGGAGCACCTCTGAGTAGGAAGCTTGAATAAGTGCACATTATAAACAAATTAAACTTCTTGAGACTTAGGTGAAAGAGGGAGAAACCAATGAGTGAACTGAGTGTAGCATTACTTATAATGTTCAATAGGCTATAATTGCAATGGCATTGAAAGAGGAAGAAAAAAGGTCGTGAGAAATTTCGATGACTATTAAAAAAAGTGCGTCAAAAATTTTGGACCAAAAAAGTCGATTTTGTTCGGCGGCAGCGTGTAGGGCCTACTCACCTCAAAAGTTCTGAGTACAGCCCTGAGCCAATGGTAGGTGTTAGAAGGAAATTGATTCGGTCCAGTGCAGACTCTGTGGGGCGCCTTGGTGTAGTGGGTATGTTCGTTGCTTTTCGCAGCCGTAGGGTTGCAGGTTCGAATCCACCTCAAGCCGCTTCGTAGGAACCTTGGGCAAGTCCTTCGCTCGCAATTGCTCAGCGCTTCGGCGTGAAGCTCTAATTCAGTGTCCGCGCTGTAGTCGGGAGCGCTTCGGAGTAGCAACCTTGAAGGGGCGCTATTACAAGTGCACAAACACACAAGCAAATAATCATAAGAAAGCCCCAAATTGGTTAAATTTGGCTGGATTCCACTCAAGTATAGGCCATAATCGATAGGCCTGCTGTTTGCATGGGCGCCCGCAAAAGGGTTAAAAAGCCAATGGTCATTGTTACAGTTTTTAGAAAGAGCTTGAACATGCAAGGCAGAAACTTCTAAGGGCATGTTTATTTCTAAAGAGATCTCTAACCGTAGATTTCTGACTTGCACTGTCTGCATCATTCGTATCATTGGTGCATTAATGCAAAGAAATTTGTTAAAAACACAAAAGTAGTAGTTAAAACATAGGTGTCAATTTTTCAGGGGGGTCAGAGGACAAGTGCCTCTGTCCCCTATATGCGGGCGCCCATGCTTCCGGATAGGAAATGCATAAAATAAAAACAACTTGCGCCACACGAATTCGAGGGAAATACTTGTAATTTTAGAAGACGCATTGATCCATTTGTGGTCTGTGCGATACACGAGTACTGTAGGTAGGCTACTGGGATATAAGAATGCAGCAGTCGTAAGCAATTTTGGTTAGGAGAACACAGTCTAAGTCGACAAGTCGATCGAGTCGTCGAGAGGCCGGCGAGTCGACGAAGTCGAGCCAAGTCGTAGCGCACGACTCGTTTACTGCGGGGTATAGGCCTACTCGTAACTCCGGATGGTTTCTCACAGTTTTAATTATTAAGCATCGAAACCATTTGTAATATTATTGCCCTTAGAACTCAAATTGGCGGCTTCTATAAAATGGCGTCCTTTCCAAGCGGCAACCCGCTTCAGTGTTCGAAAAGTGTAGTTTACATTCGTGTACCGCCAGTTCTATAAGACCATTTACAACTCTTTTCTCCTGTCTTCGCTGGGTTACAGATTGTATTTGCGCCTCACGCAATGGCATATGAATGCAAGAAACACAACTCACAATATGGCAGCCGCTTGTTTCAGTCGTAACAATCCAAATTAATGGCAATTTTACCCCTTACCTGGGTTAATATTAAACCATCGATTAAACCATTTAAAAAGCAGTGGCATTTGTCCGCCAGAATTGAATCCAGAAAGTTGGTAATTAAATGTTGTTTCTCAGAAAAACTATAGTAGAACCGAGCTGACAAAGGAAAGGACCGAGGCTAAGAAAAACAGTGGCGACGTGGCGTGCTAAGTGCTAGCGCGACGAACGCCAAAATCACACTGATCGCACGGCACGACGGCACGTGTTGCAACGTGACATAATTATCGATGAATCCGTTAACATCGATCAGGATGTCCTAACAGCATGCAGACCAATTGGCAGGCCAACGACTTTTAGAAGCACTTCTGTGCATGTGTTATATCAATTAAACATTTAAAACTTGTTTGGTATATATCTATACATGCATACAACTGTATGTGCACGCTATCAGCTGGACTACATCCTAACAAAACAACGATACAGAAATAGTGAGAAAAACGCGAAAAGACTCCCCGAAGCGGATGCAGATTCAGATCATAACTTGGTAGCAATGACCGTTCACCTGCAATTAAAGTTCATCAGGAGGAAAAAGAAAAAGGTAAACAAATGGAATGAGGAGAAGTAAAAGACAAATAACAAGGAACTGGCAGAGAATATAGAAGAAAACATTAGGGAGATGGAAACGGCCACAACTGAGGAAAGGTGGATAGAACTAAAGGAGACTATCACAGGGAAGCAATGAATACGGTGGGACAACAACAGGGACAAGAGCCACGAAAACCATGGATAACGGAGGACATGATAAAAGAAATGGAGGAAAGAAGAAAGTGGAAACATCAGAAAACAGAAGAAGCCAAGAAAGAATATAGAAGAATAAACAACAAATTGAGAAGAACAACAAAGAAAGCAAGAGAAAAATGGTGGGAGGTGAAATGTGAAGAACTGGAAGAATTGCAGGCAAAGGGAAGATACGATCAAGTATATGAAAAAGTGAAGAAGATGACAAAGAAGCCAGCAAGGGAAGGAGGGATGGCAGTAGAGAATAAGGAAGGCAAGATGCTACAGGATGCAGAAGAGATTCGAGGTCGATGGAGGGAATATGTAGAAGAACTATACCAGAGTCAGGAAAAACCGAAGAACCTGAATGACGGACCATACATGGGTACAGGAGATGATATGGGGCCGGAGGTGTTAAAAGATGAGGTGCTGGCAGCAATCAGTGACATGAAAAACAATAAAGCAGAAGGGGCAGATAACATCCCAGCTGAAATTCTTAAGATTCTAGCAGAAAAAGCGACAGGACTCACAGGAGAGCTAATACGCTTATGTCAAGACATATATTACACTGGGAAGTGGCCCGAGGACTTCTTACAGACCATCATGATACCCAAAAAGAAGAACAATGCAACAGCTTGTAAGGATTACAGAACAATTAGCTTGCTACCACATGCAGCTAAGGTTATGTCAAAGATACTTACAACAAGAATAGCTTGCTACCACATGCAGCTAAGGTTATGTCAAAGATACTTACAAAAAGAATACAGGCAAAGGTAGAAGCTGATAAAGGATTAGGAGAGGATCAATTCGGGTTCAGAAAAGGTCGGGGTACAAGAGACGCCATCTGAGCCCTGAGGGTCTTGACAGAAAGAAGTCTAGAGTATGGGCAAGAGGTTTATATCTGTTTTGTGGACTATGAAAAGGCATTTGACAGGGTAGATTGGAGAAAACTGATGAGTGCACTGAGACGAAGAGGAGTCGACTGGAAGGACAGAAGGCTTATAGGAAACCTTTACATGAACCAGAAAGTAAAGATAAGAATAGACGGAGAGTCTTCAGAGGAAGGCGAAATTGGAAGGGGAGTAAGACAAGGTGCCCACTATCACCACTACTTTTCAACATATATATATACCCTGTGTCCCAATAAATCGGGGCCCCTTTTTATAATGTGAATAAAACTGGCAAATATTCATCGATTGGCAAAATTTCAAAACAGGCTTGATCCGGAGATAATTATCTACAAATTGGCAATTTATGAACGGCCTCACTAAAAAATTACGTCATAATGACGTCGTTAGTTTACATATCAAAACCAAATGTTAAAAAAATCGTTAGAGAATGGCGTTCAGCCAAGAAGACAAAATTGTAATAAAATAATTGTGACGTCAATATTCATGCCAGAAACTTCATATTTGAATCAGTGTAAGATAATTATCTCAGGATAAAAACAGTCTTGAAATTTTGAAAATCGATTAAGATTTACCTGTTTTATTCACATTATAAAAAGGGGCCCCGATTTATTGGGACACAGTGTATATATAGAGAGGAACTAATGCAGGAGGCAATGGAAGACACAGAAGAAGGTGTAAAAGTTGGAGGCGGGGTGGAGCGGTGGGGCGGAAAGGATGGGTGTGGGTACGGGAGGCGCTAGGTGGGACGAGGAGTGGTGATGGGGCGGCGAGCAGTGCGGGAGCTGGGTAGGGTAGAACCTAGAGGGGCGAAAACTCAAAATATCCCAGAATACCCCGGGTAACACAGCTAGTTTAATATATATATATATATATTATATAAGGCAGAAAGTTTGTCCCTCGGTTTGTATGTATGTATGGTGTTCCATGAAATGCTCCGAAGCAGTAGACTTTCCAGTGACCAAATTGTTTTAAAAATCATTCTTATGCAAAATTGTAGGTCAGCGCGACTATTTTTTAGCTCACAATTCACTTTGGATCCCGAGATAGGAACATTTAAAATTTCGATGTGGTAGTTGGCGCCTATACAGATTTAAGAAGCGATTTCACCGTTGCACATAAGGACTATCGCGTCGCCATTTCTTAGCAGACGACAGTTCGCATGACGTTATATCTCGACGTCATTCTCGCCCCTCGCAGTGTTAACCAAGTTATTCATAGGCGATCTCAGTGTAGAAACGGAGAAAGGAGAATGTTGGTGTCTGTATGTTTGTCCAGAATTATACGACTTCAGATTCGCAGCTATTGACCACAAGAACATTCCAGTGGAGGGGTCGGTGAATTCCCTCATCACGGTGGCGAAAACCCGAAATTTTAACTATTTTCAGACATTTGGCACAGTTTAGAAGCTATACACGTCGAATCTTGCAGCTGGAGACATAGCGCAACCAGGACCACCCCGCCGACATTCAGCGCCTCATCCCTCAGGGGCGGGGCGGGGCGGGGCTTCGCTATGGAGGGATCAACCAAAATGTGCAAGGGTGAAGCAAACTTTTCAGGGCAATGCCTGTTACCGCAGAGAGATGGGTTTGGGTTGTGCCCAAGGGAGGTGTACGGTCCAGGGGCGAAAAGATTAAATTTACCAGGCAGCGCTGTATACCCCAGAGGGTTCAGGGCGAATTGGGGGTGGGGGCGAACGAGGTGGGTGGGGTGTGGCGATTTGGGCGAGGTTGGAGGCGGGTTATGCGGATGGGGCGGGATTGAGGCAATGAGACGAGGTGTGTTGGTGCGGGGCGGAGTGGGGCTGTGGTAGGGTGGAGTCCTGAGGCTGAGGGGGGGGGGCGATAATAAGTTAGCCCTAGATCAGCCTATACCGTGTACTACCCGAAATGTATTTATAAAGTGAAAATCGACTTACGAGCCCGTCTCGATAATGCAGTCATGCGACTTAATGCTGATTTCATTGAGCTCTGTTGATTGCTTTGATCATTTTGCTCAAGGGACCAGGCCTGCTCTTGCCCTGAAGTTGCCCATCATCTGGCGTATGCTGTTTTTGTAGACTACAATGACACGTTTTCTGTAATCAGCAACGGAATTTTTATTCCTCTGCAACTTCCCAGGGCTGTTTTAAGGAATTTTTAGAACTGCACACTCCCTTCTTTCCTTTCGCATCCTCCATGGTAAATTACTTCCAATCGGATGACAATTTGACCTTTTTTGCTAGTTTTAACTGTACATAAGTGCTTCTACAACTGCACAAATCCATTTAGAAATGCACATTTTGTGTACAACTGCACGTTAAAAAAAACATGGAACTTCCGTGCTATAAGAGCGCCTCTGAATGGTCATCTGTGACAGGCGATATACTGTATATATTGTATGTTTGTATGTGCATTTGTTATAGCGCCCCTTCAAGCTCCCTACTCAGAGGCGCTCCCGACTGCAGAGCGGACACTGCATCGGAGTTTCACGCCAAAGCGCTGAGCATAGAGCTGCCAACCGTCCCGGATTCGCCGGGACAGTCCCGGAATCGGCCCTGTGCGTCCCGCGTTCCGGACGGATCTCAAATTGTCCCGTAATTTGTTGTGGAGATTCACTTCACATAAAGTTCTTATTTTGCACACTTTAACTCGGCAAGTCACACGATGTTTTTTTAGTTCTGCGATCAATTAGACCTAGCGTTGCTGGTTGAGCATTGAATGTTGGACATCGACAGATTAAAATCTACAAAACATCTTACAAACCATGACACCCAATAGCATATTGTGTCCTATGTAGGCCTACCGTCAGTCCGTTCCAATGCTGTTTGAGAGATGACATGCTGATTTCTTCAACTTTTTGCCTCGACCCCAGGATAGTGTTCTGGAGCTACTTAAAACTTGGCAGACTATAAAGCCTATGAGCTTAAGATAAGTTCTACTACCGGTCGAAAACCTTATCATGTAATAAAATGGAGTAGTAATCAAGTAATCTGCACGCATGACGTATAAGTGTGCAAGTCTATAGGCTATAGGTCTATCTATTAACTTTGTTCATGCTGATAAGTCTGATTGCTCTGGCAGGTCTAGATAACTGTATATTAAAGAGCTGTCTTCTTGAAGTTGCTTCTAATCTTAAATTAGCCCAATTGTCTTTTGACAAGTTATCTTCAGAATTATTAACGACTATTCTTTGGTAGATTGTAGGCTAGGTTCTTTATTGAGCTGACACAAATTATTTTACATTATACGGTTATGTGGGCAGTGTAACTTTTCATTGCCATATCGAGTGACTGTGGGCGTCCCGGAATGGCAAACTAAAAAGTTGGCAGCCATAGCTGAGCAATTGCGAGTGAAGGAATTGCCCAAGGTCCCCACGCAGCGACTTGGGGTGGAAGGGGCGCTATAAAAATTACATAGATAGATAGATAGATAGATTCGAACCTGCAACCCTTCGGCTGCAAGGCGACGACCATACCCACTACACCACCGCGCCCCACATAATTATATAGACTATATATTACGAATACACAATAGGGGAGACCGGGGGCTGGTTGCAACAGGTGCTGGTTGCAGCACCATCGATATTTCGGCGCTACCTAATAGAAATTTAAAACCAAGCAAACCATTTGGAAAAAATACATTTTAGGCCAATGTGTCCTAATTTCTTAGCAGGCAATTGATAATGACTACCGAAAAAAAAATCATTTTTGGCAATCGAAAGTTAATTTTTCGTTTTTTTTGTTTGTTTGTTATATAGTGGAATGATTTTAAGAAATATTTTTCGGTTTGGTTCTATAAGTTTGACAAGTAATTAAGCTTGAAAATGCACTTGGTCATTTTATTTATAATCGACGCCGTGGAAATTTTGTTCCATAACACTGTCTAGGCATTGCTTCGGGGTTGGTTGCAACATTTGTTTCGTGTATTGTTGCAACATGTTGCAACCAACCCCATACATTTATTTAAATAAGCCGCTTTCATTGTTGGCCTGCCCGTTGCAGTTAGAGCACATTGTAGTAAAATATTACAGTTGGGTGGTTCGCAGATACATGGTGAAAAAAGTTCAAGCTAGAAACCCAGTCAGTTTGTTAGACCTAAAAATAGTATCATTGAGACAAAATTTCAGCTTCCAACTCAAACCGGAAGTCGGTGCTCACGGACTGAGTTACTTTGCCTTAAGCTGATGAAAAGACGTTGATTGAACAAAATAATGTGTCGAGCATACCATCCCATACAATCGTATTTCAATATAAATCAAATACTAATGTTATATGACAATAGTTAGTGAGACAGCTAAGCAATTGGTCAGCGTTGCATGCAAAATTTCAGTTGGTTTGAAAAATTGTAAATGTTAAAGATTGTCAAAAAACATCGTTAAGTCCATGAATGTCGATAGTTCCAGTTTTCTAACTTCAACATCCGATAAAGTGTTATAATGTAGAAGGCTAAGCAGGCACTGTGTCAACAGCAGATTTCTTTATTGAGTGAGTAGCGACAGCTTTCCTACTTTCCTCGACCACTTGGCTTTTCTTCGACATCAGTGATGAGTCGGTTGTATTTCTCGAAAACTTCACGCGTCTCTCAGTCTCAGCTATGTTGTTCACCAATCACCGCTGTTAATGGAATCACCTACAGTACCTTTTGGAATTCGTGGCAGGTTTCTTGTAGGAAATTCACATGCAACTTTTCGCTGCCTGAAGACATTTCTTTTTTCATGGGCCTGTCACGCTGAGAGCGCTTCTGAATAGCTCGGATGTGAGAAGCTCTTTACCAATGTTTTATTAGATTAGATTAGATTACCCCGACCATACCCCGCCATTTCCCCCGTTTGTTTACATTTATATCCAGTGTG
Source organism: Lumbricus terrestris (assembly GCA_949752735.1). NCBI lineage: Eukaryota > Metazoa > Annelida > Clitellata > Crassiclitellata > Lumbricidae > Lumbricus > Lumbricus terrestris. Next base: position 11,461,591 of record OX457051.1, on the reverse strand, counting down.
TGTATGTATGTATGTATGTATGTATGTATGTATGTATGTATGTATGTATGTATGTATGTATGTATGTATGTATGTATGTATGTATGTATGTATGTGTGTATGTATGTATGTGTGTGTGTATTATGTATGTATGTATGTATGTATGTATGTATGTATGTATGTATGTATGTATGTATGTATGTATGTATGTATGTATGTATGTATGTGTGTATGTATGTGTGTGTATTATGTATGTATGTATGTATGTATGTATGTATGTATGTATGTATGTATGTATGTATGTATGTATGTATGTATGTATGTATGTATGTATGTATGTATGTATGTATGTATGTGTGTATGTATGTGTGTGTATTATGTATGTATGTATGTATGTATGTATGTATGTATGTATGTATGTATGTATGTATGTATGTATGTATGTATGTATGTATGTATGTATGTATGTATGTATGTATGTATGTATGTATGTATGTGTGTATTATGTATGTATGTATGTATGTATGTATGTATGTATGTATGTATGTATGTATGTATTATGTATGTATGTATGTATGTATGTCCTGCAACTAAAATGGTTTGAAAGTTTATTGGAAAATAGAATGCAACTAGTTAGCTGTAATGATAGCAAGTCTCCTCTAAAAGCAATTAAATGCGGTGTTCCACAGGGCTCTATTCTAGGCTGTTTGTTTTGTACAATAACGACCTACCGAATGTAGCTCCTGATCTATTTTTTTATTGTTTACACACGATACTAATATTTTTCATTCTCATTCCTCAGTTGAAACATTAATTAATCATACGAACTCCGATTTAGAAAACGTAGCAGAATGGTTTTTCGCAAACAAGTTAACCCTTAACCTAGATAAAACCAATTACTTCATCTTTGGATCCCATAAAAAATTACTTCCGTCAGTATGTTCAACCCTATGTATACTCGGAACTCCTGTCACGCAAGTGCAATCATGGAAACTTTTAGGAGTCTACGTCGACCAGCACTTGTCCTGGAAAGAACACATATCCAACATCTCAGCGAAAATAGCCAAAAACCTAAGCATTCTCTTTCGCATATATCCAGAATCCTCTCACCACAGATAAGAACTTCACTCTACTATTATACACTCATGCATCCATACTTATGTTACTGCAGTATTGAATGGGCCTCTGCGTAGGCTATAAGTCAAATCTTGCTAAACTCGTCCTCCAAAAACGAGCCATACGATTTGTGGCTAAAATCCCTTTTGGAGCCCACACAAAAGCAGTATTCCTAAATACCGGTACTAAAGCCCGATCAGATTAGGCGTTTGCAAATAGAAAGATATTTATGTACCGTTATATTCATAATCAATTACCAGTAACCTTTAGAGACTATTTTCAACTTAATACCAATGTTCAAAATCGTGGCTTGAGAAATGCTAACTTTTTATGTTCCATTTGCCCGTACTAATACTAAGTTTACATCTATTAAATGTATCGGACCAAGAACCTGGAACAGTATTCATCTTAATATCCGGTCCCAGACAACTTTTCATCTATTCAAACCTGAGTTTTCTGTTTATATCCAACAAGGAGAATAAGTCAAACTTTTTTGGGAAATGTGATCAGCTTAATATGGGAGTGTGCACTCGTGTTCATGTGTGTCACTAAATATTTTGTACACTATTTTATCTAACTCACTTTTCGTTCATATATATATATATATATATATATATATATATAAATTTTCGGTGTTGTTGTTGGGTGAGGGCAAAAATCTGATGACCCTTTTTTAGCCGCCAAAATAGCGTTCATGATTTTTTTAGTCATCGTGGACGGGAGTAATGTTATCCTGCTTTTCTCTCCCGCGGCATTTATTTAATGGCTTGTTGACACCAAATGGGGGGGAACGTCCCATGCAATTTTTAAATGGGGCCATGGTCGGATTGGCCCCGCCTGGATCAGCCCCTGGACACTTTGTAGACATGTATAGACTTTGACATGTATAGACTTTTCCCGACTACCACCACTCTACATCTAGAATTCAACCCGGAGGCGCTCCCAGTATGAAGAGCGAGCCGGGGAGAAAAGAGATGTCTTGAAACTACGCACATGTAATTTGGGCAGAGGCAAAATGCGCCCAGTGAAAGTCATCACAGAGGAGAGCTCACTTTAAACTTAAAGGCAAACCGATGCGTATGGGCAGTGCAGGGTGAGGGTCAGGGCTTTTTTAACGTGCAGTTGTACACAAAATGTGCAGTTCTAAATGGATTTTTGTAGTTGTAAAAGCACTTCCGTCACAAGTTCTGTGCAGTTAAAACTAGCAAAAAAGGTCATTGTCCTCCGATTGGAAGTAATTTACCATGAAGGATGGGAAAGGAAGGAAAGGATTGTGCAGTTCTAAAAATTCCTAACAAACAGCCCTGGTGAGGGTGGTATACCTAAGAGAAGTTCTAATAGCCGATTCGGTCTGATAATGACGACCAAAGAATAGTCTATGACTGGTCTGCCGGTGACACGAAACGGAGTATCTTCCCCTGAAAGCTATACGGGGGGGATGAATTAATCTATCCCCCCGGATGGAATTAACCGGTCTATACTATCCGGGGGATTGACCAGTTTATCTCCCTTTTTGAAAAATGCGCATAATAAAAAAATGTATGCTGTAATCAAAATTTAAAGTGACTCTAATTGTTTTAAGTGTCCTAAGCAATGCTCAGATAAAGACAACTCGAATTTATTTAGTGACTCTGAGTGTTCTTATGTGTTTTAAATGTTTTAAGTGCTCTAAAAACAGGGCAAAACAAATTATCTAGTAGGAATAAACATACCTGTTAGTGTCATTGTTCAAAACAAAGCAGATGAAAATTAATTTGCCCCCAAAAAATACACGCGGAAGCGGTTTTTTCGACTTGTTTTAATTTTGGGGTAGGCCTATACAATTAATACGGGGGATACTCTATTTCGTGACACCGTCCCTCGTCAACAATCGTGATGACACGGAAGTCATCTTTGTGTGTTTGCATGTGTGTGTGTGTGTGCGTGTATGTGTGTGTCTGTGTGCGTGTGCTTGCGTGCGTGTGTGTATGTCTGTGTGCGTGTGCTTGCGTGCGTGTTTGCGTGCATGCAGGACCTTGCACAGTTTTCATGCGTAGGAAAATGAGCAGGCTTATGTGTGTGTGTGTGCTCATGTGGCCTTAATGAGTTGGCAGGTAGACGAAAAAGCAGGTAAATCTCAATTCATGTCCCATTGTGAAACGAATTAAATTAAGGTATAATTTATTGCTTTAGCGTTTCCGTAGGCCTTATTTGAGTCGGTGTCACGATATAAAGTTCCCCCAAAACAGAGTCTCTCTTGGACTGGTGTATGTGCAACTGGATACTCTGTTTCAAAATAAAGTGTCCCCCTCCATTGTACATGTAACTGAGTAACTTTCCAGCTTATGACGTGAACAAAAAAATCGATCGCTTTTCTACAATGGTTGCCTACATGAGGCTATACATTAGGGTGTTTTTAAGGTACATGTGAAATTTTCAAATAAAAGATGTTTTAACGACCAAGTGAAATTATCGTGCCATATCATGTGTAAACTGAGTATCTGAAATTATATCTCGATAGCTGAACATTTAGAGGACTGAAGTTAGGAACTCGGTTGCATTGCAAGCATTACAATCTACTATTTCAATGCATCCGAGCTGCATGCTAGTGAACCCTTCTCAGTGACTAGTTCCCAACAAATAAACATTCATGATCATGTCGTAACTGATATGATGTTATTTTTGTCACTGGTCATGTGTTGCAAATGGCGGGAAGTGGTGCTTTTCATTCTTGTATCATATGGCAGGCGCAATGCAAAATTTATTACAAAAAGTTGAGATTTAGTTGATAGGCAGTACTGATATCACTTCGGCTATGCAAAGCTGTCTTCACAAAGGAGAGGTTCCCATGCAAGGCAGTGGCTTAGCCAAGGGAGTTTCGGTGGTTAAACCCCCCCCCATTAGCTTAGGAAATTTAAAAAAAATGTTATTTATCCACTTAAATAAGAAAAACAAAACAATTGTTTATAATAACAATTGTTTTTCTTACTCTTTTCTCTTTGTTACTTTATTCCCTTGTTATTTACTGTAACACTGTTGGTTTGGTGTCAGAAAGGGCATCCGGTCAGGCCATAAAAATCCCAACCCCCAACCCCCATCCCATCAGAAATTCTTGGCTGCGCCACTGATGCAAGGTACTACTCAATTTACGCCTACACCAACGAATCAGAGTCTGGATGACAACATATATATTAAGAGAGAGTACCAATTGTAGGCCTACTTTCTATTTGGGAGAGATGATATTGCAGTCCTGGCAGCAGAGATTCTTCTGAGCCACAGTTTCCCCTTACTCTTCACTTAAATGACAAGATTATACCAGATGTTACAGAGACATGATATATTTCAAAAGGATGTTACCAAACTATTGGCCATCGTCTTACTCCAATCAGTGACAGCTACTGTCATGCCAGATTCTTGTTGGCTGAGATCTGAAGCTGGAGATTGGAAGACAAAATCCTGGCCATGTGTTTTGACACAGTGGGGAGTAAAACGAGTTGCAAGGGCGGCATATGGATGAATGTGGAAGCGAAATTAGGAAAGGACCTCTTGAACCTTGCCATCGATACCATGTATCTGAAATTGCTCTGGAAAAGTGTTTCGCTGCATGATTCTGCAGGGACTCCAGTATTGGAAGTCTATAGTCAAGGGTTATTAGATCTAATAGTCGTTTTCCAAAGATGAATTCCACCAAGGGAATAAAGTTCAGGTAACCAGGTGCATTTCACTGAGGGCGTTGGATGATTTACATGATCGAGTTGTGGCTTTTCAGTTATCAATTTTCCATTAAGCAACGTCAGAGCACAGAGAGGATAATCTCGACCATCCACCTCTGAAACGGTATGGAATGATGTACTTGAAGTGTCACTCTCTGTGACAGCAACTTAGTCTCACGTGAAACGCTATTTCATCTGTATGTCCCTGAAACAATGAAGCCCACAGTGGAATCCATACTTAAGTCATCATATCTGACCCCACCTAAGAGTGACGAATGATCTGGCAGAGTGACTTTTATCCAGTCCTTCAATAAAGTCCTGGTCAGAAATAATGGGGAGAAATAATTTGTTCTGCAATGGTCAAGTAAAACCAGATTTTTCAAATGTCCTAAGAGGAATAAACTATGACAACTTACAGTATTTCTTTGGATTTTGCCTTATATCTGATGTTTATGTGTTCAAATTTGCTTGGATCTGTGAAAATTTACAATGTGTCACAATGTCGCCTAAATGGCTATTCTTCCAGTGCTTTGAGCAAGTCCTAAATCTATTCAGATTTTCATCTAATTTGGCAGATAACTAAATTTCTGAAGGTGGAACACAAAAATATATTGGTCGTTATTAACATCGACATTTTAATTTTTAGACACACCCTACTATACATCTAGTTTCTCCTCATGGCGTTTTTGTGAGAAACGATAATACTTTAAAGAGTTAATAACACATCACAGGGCTGTTTTAAAGAAATTTAGAACTGCACAACTCCTTTCCTTTTCCATCCTCCATGGTAAATTACTTCCAATCGGAGGACAATTACCTTTTTGCTAGTTTTCAGCTGTACAGAAGTGCTTCTACAACTGCACAAATCCGTTTAGAACTGCACATATTGTGTAGGCCTACAACTGCACGTTGAAAAGGTCCTGACACATCACCTTATATAATAGGTATCTTATAGAAGCGCTGCTCACATAATATAGCACCAATCTAATTATTGTGTGTTATTTATCCAGCATGATACTCTGCGTATCGTTTCTTTAATGGGACGACTCAGAGAGGCGTTCACATCCCAGCGAGGACAAATAAACCTGTCTGACTCAGATGATAGAAGAATGCATTCGAATGACTTCTAGTAAAAAAGGCGGCGGAGTATAATAATTAGAGATGTATACCAGCAAGAGTGACTGAGAGCAGACATTGTTCAGCCGAACGAAAGGAACAGAAGTGGGGAGCACTAGAGGTAGAGCAACAGAGAATTAGCGCTAAGCTATATGCAGGAGCGATGCCTAGCAGGCAACGCCAGACTAGACCAATGACCTCATATTTGATCCGCTGTTTGATCGGGTATAGCAGAAATGTGTTTGAGTACGTCGCGCATACTACAGCTGGAGATGCGGTTGAGTTTTATTACTCAGTCAATATCTTTTTAGAACTTTACGTTGAAATTCTTTTAATTAGGCCTACCTTGTTCTTGGGAGCTGGGACGACACCCAGTTTACGTGTATGCCATCGAGTATAAACGCATGGGAAGAAGAGGCGTAATCGTATCGTAATCGTTATCTCCAAAATTCTACGCTACTACATAGATCTACAAAGACGATGTTGTAAAATATAGGCCTAAGTACAGGCCCGGATCTACAGTTTTGGGGGTCCTGTGCTGATCGAATGACGGGCTCCTTACAATTTTAAGAAGCAAGGCAGACATACAATAACCCGAAACATAATTTGCTATACTTTACAGCACATAAGAAGTAGATAGAATAATTGTCACGAGCTCACGACTCACGCACTGATACAGAAAGAACATATAGTCTGTCAAACAACAATATTCTGTGTAAACCATTACTACCTTACTATTATTATAATATTCGCTTAAATGGTAACAAAAACTGACAGACACACCGCTATCAGGTGCAAAAGGCAGTTGATCAAATACAATATAATACCTATAGAATGTCTTTAGCCTTGACTGTTGGATTTGTCTTAGGACGAGAGCACAAAATGACAGAAATTAAAAAAGGAATGATTCTATGTTTATATATGCTACTATAGGCTAATGAGAATAGACTCTTTTTTCAACATAAATGAGCATGTGGTGCCCTTCTATACAAAACCCGAGAGATGTTACAACTGTTTTTTACGTTACTGTGCCACAGTTCTAGAGTGTATATATATACTACAATTAGTGTATCATAGGTTACTACGTACTCACATTCGTAATCCGGCCATGCCTAAGTGGCCTACAAGACTTAGTGCAATCAGGAAGATATCCAGAAACGGGGGGGGGAGGGCAATTTGTCCAGATATAGTGGGTCCTTGTCTATGAAGTAACTCCATTTTGAATTCTTACATAATCAGCCGGGTTGATGTATGACAGCGAAAAGTATTAATTCGGAAGACTGGAGAGATAACGATGATCAGCACTTAAATTTAAAATGTAGAAAAAGAAATACCTGGAAACTCTTTAACTTTCCTTTATGTTCTCGGGGAAATAAGTGGCAGAACGGTGTTCAGATCTGAAAATAAGTGCATGGACGCAGTCCATGACCTTCCGACCCACACCTTAAGACCTGATCTTGATTGCATGGACATGTGGGGTTCACAAAAATAGGCCTACGTAGGCCCTTATGCCTGTTTCAAGGCAATTTAACATGGTGCCATTCAAATAAGCTGACTCGCACATTTGGGGCTACATTCTTCAGAGTAGGACTCGTATTCTTCGTTTAGTGAAATTTCCCGCCGTTATTTGCTTAGCAATAATTAGGTTTTAACTGGAGAACAAGTCCATTTTGGCCACGTTCGCAGAATCGAAACGTTCCACCGTGTGATCCCAACCCCATTAGGCCTACCTGGTTGGTCTGGAGTATTTAGCAGTCAAAAGGTTGCCAATTGTAGCAAACCGACGCACAAAAATACCTATTTTGGACATTAAATTCATTTCGTCTGTCCTCACTATTGTGATGGGGCGTTAATAGCCCCCTATTCCGCTAATTTGTGTTTCCTTGGTGTTCGTATCCAATGTCCTTGAATTGATGCGTCTGGTTCCATGGAAGAAACATGGAAACGGCTATTGTTTTTATTGGTGCGTCTCCCCATCGATTATAATATATTCCACCAAGTCTATCGATGTAATGTATGTAGTTTTGATAGTCTGCAGACAGCCAAAGTGACAACCGCGATATTTCAAAGTTATTATAGAAAATTAGATTTTTCTGCCATTCTTTATAGAAGGTAGTGTTCGTCGTAGTATTGCGAATGTATAATTCGGCACTCCACCAAAGGTTCATGGTACAAGCCGGAGAGTCGCTGGCCACTAGAACGTATCCATATTGAAGACTATTGTTCCGCATGAATTCGAACACATCGTAACCAATAGGTCGAGTAATCTTTGAATCGTCATCAAGTCTCCACGCAAACTCAAAACCGCGAATGATGGCTTGCTCGTATATCAGTTTTGCCTGAAAACGACACATGTGCCTGTATCCAAGCCTCCAAGTACAAGAACGCTGCTTCAGATCTTTCGGCAAAAAGTCTGGTACTTCAAAGCTCACCGATTGAAAGTAAACAGATGAATTTGTACTTGATCTTATTTTTAGGCGCAATGCTCTATCGGAAGGCTCTTTTTCGTGAAACATCACAATGGGATACTGAAACCTGTTATTGAAATGTTTATCAAGAAGAGCCAGCGAATCAACGACCATGTCGAGGTTTTCAAATCTCACGAGAAAGTAGATGAAAGCTTTTGGCTTTTCCTCTGGCCATCGTTGAAGCTGTCTTTGCAGTAGAAGATAATCGTAATCACAATTCATTAAATCAATACGATGAGATTCTTCAAGTTCTGTTGCGTTTATTCCCCATTTCGTAACGTTCAAATAACATTTAGGATCACCATCTTTGGGAGCAAACAAGTTACCGAATAGACCTATCACTGGGCTAATTCTAGATGTACGCAGGAGGGTCAGTGTCAAAAAGACTGGTATCGTTGACATCAAAAATAAGCTCAGCAGTTTAACGCGTTTCTTCATTTTCTAAGCAGAACGGCGTAAATTGCAGCCTATATATATATTCGATGCCACCGGCGCTCACAGGATGAAGTCGTTGATTTTTCAAACTGACGTGTTCCTTCAATCATTCTTTGAAAATATCAAGTAGGCTACCGTAGCAAAAATATCTGATCTCATCTGAAAACAGAACATAAATTCAGTGGCGGTTAAAATGCACTCATACACTTCTTGCCGAAATAAATAAATAAATATTAAAAGTTCTGTTAACTTATAAGGTCTGGATTTTTTAACTTCGACCATGTGTCGTACGTAATCTCCAAATTTCCAAAACGCTGCTCGAAACTCACGCGCAGGGCATCAGCTTATTCGCTGGCGCTTTCTATAGTAAAAGGGGGTTATCCGAAACAGTAAGCCTATATTCCAAAATGGGTCGTTGTCCGGTTACACTGGACAACAAATTTTTACAAAAGTCATGTTACTGAAATGAAATTAGTCAGTTCTTGTCAATGTTTATGTGCTGAACACGAATATGACAGTGAAATTGTTTAATTGGCTCTAGTTTTTTTGTAATCTCAAATGAAGTAATTTTATATCGCACAATGCATTCCAATAGTGATACACTTACGGTTAATATTTGTAAAAACCAGGTCATAGACTAGTTCTTAGATTTTTGCCTGTCTCTTGTACAGCTGTTCGGGAGCATCTCTGCGGCGTGTCCAGCAGTAGTCATCCAACATTGTAGTGGACCATTTTCCCTGGTACCTTTGCTCCATTGTTGCGATATCTTGATGAAAGCGTTCCCCATGTTCGTCACTAACCATACCACAGTTGTCAGGGAAGAAATCCAGATGGGAGTGAAGGAAATGCATCTTCAGCGACATATTGCAGCGACATTTCTGGTACTGCTTGAGCATGTCTTCTACTAGTTCCTTGTAGTTTTCTGCCCTAACATTCCCCAGAAAGTCTGTAGACACTAGACGAAAAGCATTCCATGCTTGTTTCGCATCACCCTCCAGCAGGTTGTTGAAGCGGTCATCTTTGAAAAGTTCTCTAATCTGAGGACCCACGAAAACTCCCTCTTTAATCTTTGCTTCGCTGAGTCGAGGGAATTTTTCATGCAGGTATCGGAAAGCTGGCGAAGTGCGGTCCATGGCTTTCACGAAGTTCTTCACCAAACCTAGTTTGATGTGAAGGGGTGGTAGTAGGATTTTGTGAGCCTCGACCAGAGCTGGGTGCTGGATATTCTTCTGTCCAACTGCCATGTTTTGTATGGGAGTCCATTCCTTCCGCACGTAGTGCAACTCTCTTGCACGACTATCCCACTCACACAAGAAACACATATATTTTGTATATCCTTGCTGCAGTCCCATTAAAATGGCAACTACCTTCAAATCACCGCACAGGTGCCATTTGTACCTGTTATAGTCAATGTAATGCAGTAGCTGTTTTAGGTTATCGTATGTCTCTTTCACGTGGACAGCATGCGCTAATGGAATAGATGGAAGACGGTTTCCATTGTGCAAAAGCACAGCCTTAAGACTCAGTGTCGAAGAGTCTACAAAGAGTCTCCATTCTTGTGGGTCATGAGTGATCTGTAAGGCATTCATGAGGTCGTCAATATTGGAACAGAATACCAGATTACCTTCCTTCATGAAGAAAGGTTCCAACTGCTGATGGCGCTTTCTATATGAAGTGATTGTGACACCTTCTTCTAGAAGATTCCATTGTTGGAGTCTTGATCCTAGCAACTCTGCCTTGTTTTTGGATAAGTCCAAATCCCGAACAAGGTCATTTAGTTCTTCCTGTGTTATTCTGTGTGGGGTTGATGATGCACCACAGTGAAAATCGGTATCACTGCACGCTGACGGACCAGGAGAAGAACATGTCGGCTCACCCTTGTCCTCATCAGATGAATCAACGAAAATATATTCTGCTGGAGGTTCTGGAATAGGAAGTCCATCACCATGTGGAACTGGTCTCAATGCAGACGGAATGTTTGGGTAGACTATTGTCGACTTCTTTTGTTTTGTTATTCCACCGGAAAGAGGAGGAACCAAGCAGAAGTAACAGTCATCTAAGTGGTTGCTTTGCTCTCTCCACACCATGGGAACTGCAAACGGCATTGATGGTCTTTTGCCATTCAACCACTGTGAAAGCTGTGTTGTACATGTAGCACAGCATATATGCGGGGCCCATGGCTTGTCTTGGTCACCAACCTTGCATCCGAAGTAAGCATGATATGCCTTCTTGACTTATTTACGATATTGTCGCAGTTCTACTGCATAAATTTACATGGTGAAACATAAGAAATGAACTATATGAAATATTTTCAAAACGAGAGCCAATAAAAACTTTTTATGGTTATATTCGTGTTCAGCACACCAAGATGCTACACATTAGGGCCTTTTCCAGTCAGTAACGATTTCTATGTTGACCAGTGTTATCAACTGTATACCTGTGAGGATGGGAGGCGTTTAGATCTAGATTTGGAAGGTGAGATTCGAGATGAGTCGGGGTAAAAGTTTTTACAGAGGTGAGACTTTAGTTTCGAGTGGCAATCCATAGATAGAGACGCATGTGGAACACGTGTGTGGAGATAATAATGGCCTACCTTTTTGCTGTAGCCTATAGGGACCTTGATTGGGATCTTCCCGCTGTCGCGAGCAATAAAAATTAAGCGTGGCAAAAAGACTATCTCGCTTTGGAATATGCACGTCAGTTGAGAACACAATGTGCTAGGAAAGATTTTGCTCGAAATTAATTTTCCAAGAGGTGGATATAGTGTGTGGAAAAGCTGGTCAGAATTTTATGTGATACTTGTTATTATAGTTATTTGGAATTATGTAGTAGGGTTTGTCGTAGGGGTGGTGGGGTTTAACGCCTAGTCTCTGTTAGAAGACCCCATAGTAAAGTCGTTATGCATGTACGCAAACCCCAAATCCACTTCTAAAAAAATATGTCTGACCCTAACAAACCACGGCAATTGTAGCGAAAAGGACACTTGTACGGGGTTTGTCGCGGGTTTTGTCCGTAGGGGTTCTATCCAGAGGGCTAATGTCTTACACTCTGAATAACCACCCATCAGAAACAACATATGAGGCTCAAGAGAGACTTGGAGATATATTAGAGTTCATATCTCAAAAGCAATAGACCTCAACCATCGGAAATGACATCTACATGTCTGTACCTGGTCGACATTCTGAGAGCATTAGCAAGCCCTACAGCATCTTGAGGGTTTATTTGCACAGGTACCGGTAGGTCAGAAGCTATCGAACACTTATCATAGATTAGAGATAGTCTACCAGACTACCACTAAAAGTTACAACGTAATTCAAAATGATATAATCATTTCGGAGTTAAATGTCTAAACCTAATTCCTAGCGGGTCAGAAATAGCCCACGGACAGGCTTACGACACCTTTGCTGAAACATGGTAATTTTTTAACCAGTTTATGTTGGAGACGCTAAACATCGAAAGTGCGTCGGAATTTCTTCGTTTCAGCACACAAGAATGACGATAATAATAAAAATAATAACAATGACGATTTCTATGTCGCCGTAACACAGTTACAAGGGCGCCACACATACTTTGATACTTACATATATTTGCTCTAACCTGTTGGGTAGAAAATTCTTTTAATTACTTTACTCTTGCGACAAGAAACAACTGAGTTGCTAACCATCGGGTTTAGACACCGAGACGAGGGTCCTGTCCGTCTTCTATAATTATAGCCTAACGCTCGTCAATCTCTATTCGGAATCGTAATCAGCAACAGGTATGTTCTTCTATTGATCGCCTATAATGAATGCGTGTCGTCAGGTTTTCGCTCTGGACTGCTGCAGTAGGCTATAAAATCGTCAGCTTATCAGTTGGTCTAGTCGCAGCTGCTACATTTCGCACGCAGTTGATAATAAAATTTATCTATGCCTTAGTGTTTTGGGCGCACTTTAAATAAACTGATCTTCGACTGCATTGCCCCGCATCTGATGCTTTTGCTGTAGCAATTAAAGTGAAGCGGCATTTAGGGTGGCTTATCAGTGGCGGCGCCAGGATTTTCGTTTTGAGGGAGCTGAATTTTCGGGAAAAATTTCCGTTTTCAGTCGCCAAAATATCTGACGATCTTTTTTTAGTCATCGACCAAAATCCGAAGAAAATTTTCCGTTTTCGACGTCAAAATTTCTGACGACCGTTTTTTCTTTTTTAGGCATCGACCAAAATCCGAAGAAAATTTTCAATTTTCGCCGTCAAAATTTCTGACGACCGTTTTTTCTTTTTTAGGCATCGACCAAAATCCGAAGAAAATTTTCAATTTTCGCCGTCAAAATTTCTGACGACCTTTTTTATTCATTTGATCGAGATCTTCGAAAATAGTCCTTTTTCATAATCCGCCGAACTGTCTGTCAAACCTCGTATGTACCTTTACGGTTAATGTTGGGGGGGGAGCTAAAAGGGGTTAATCGTGCAAATATTTTATTTTTACATGGAAAAAAATGGATGGCCTTTTTATGGGGCTTAGCCCCCTAGCCCTCCTTGCGCCGTTACTGTGGCTGATGGTACATGGCAGATGGTAGGGCGGCTACGCGGTATTCTATCTCCCCTTAAAGCTATCCGGAGCATGAATTAATCTATCTCCCGGATGGATTTGACCGGTCTAGACTAGGCCTATCCTATAGGAGGATAAACCATTCTATCCCATTATTGAAAAATGCGCGTATATGAAAACTGTATGTTGTAATCAAAATTTAAAGCGACTCTAATTGTTTTAAGAGTCCTAAGCAATATTCAGAGAAAGGCACCTCGAATTTATTCAGTGACTCTGAGTGTTATTAAGTGTTTTAAAGGTTCTATGTGCTCTAAAACCAAAGCAAACAATATCTAGTAGGAATAAACATACCTTAAGTGTCATTGTTCAAAACAAAGCAGATGGAAATTAATTTGCAAACAGAAATACACGCCACAGTGGCTTTTTTCGACTTCTCTTCATTTGGGGGGGGGATACGATTAATACGGGGATACTCTATTACGTGACACCGGCCTTAAGCACAGGCAAAATAGGCGGTTGCCTAGGGCGCCACAATATATAATGGGCAACAATTTCATAATTTTCAGATTTTGTCATTTTTTCAATTCCAATAATTATTTTCATTTTAATTCTTCAAGGCTTTTCCATGGTTTAATCCCAAGTCCCTAATAAAAAAACAAGGTCTAAAGGCTGAGCGTAATGCTCCCGCTGGTTCATACCTGCGTTGCTACGTATAGGTTGGATCGTAGATTGGGGTTCAAAGGGCGTCAAATGTATGTTTTCCCTGGGTCACCACATGTATGGTTTGCCTTGGGCGCCATTTTGACTAGGGCCGGTGTAAAGGTTTCAAATTACCCCCTCCTAAACATTTTTAGTGCAATAAATGCGATAATTGATGCAAATTACAGTTTGCATGGGGTAATGTTTAGGAGGGGGTAATTTGAAACCTTTACACCGGTGTCCCGTGACAGAGTATCCCCTAAAAATCTCACACGGAGACTTTATTTCGAAACAGACTCCCCCGCGGCGGATCTGTTCCAGAACAAATTCGCCCCGGAGACTATATTTTGAAATAAAGACTCCTGGGTGAGAGAATATTTTCTCGGCCTAAGCTTATGAAATGAAGTCTCCCTGTTCAGCATGAAATGGACTACAGTGGCACAAAATTTACAGATGGGCTGGTTAAACGGTCAGTTTACGTTTCTAAATTATTTACCAATAATATTTATATAGCTTTAAATAAGAAAATTCGTCCCATTACAGAGTTTCAGCCAGGGATAGACTCTGTTTCGAAGGAGGGAGACTTTGAATCCGGAAGGCTTCATTTCGTAACACCGGCCATGCCTATAAGCATCCAATCACTTCCAAATAATTCCACCACTGGTTGCACTCTGCCAGTCCCAAGCCTGGATAAAGGAGGAGGACGTCGCTAATAGTCTTTGTTACCACACAGTGACGTTAAACTGCAAATACCACCACTTCCAGATCGCAATTGCTATCTCTAGTGCAAAAATGGCCAGCAGATGAGCTAAATAGATTTTCTGGTAGTGAATTATGTCTAAGTATAATACTTAATTGATGCGTCTTCCCCTCATATTTTCATCTCGACCTCTGTCGTCAATTATTTCTTGGGGTTTTCCTTGACGTGAAATTTTCCGTTTATAACATTTATTTAATGACGCCGTCATTTCTGCGATGATTGGCGTTCACGTGAAACTTACCTTCTGGCAAGGCTGAGGTGAACATGAAATGAATCGCAGTCACCACAGTCAATGGGAAAAAAACGAGTTCGACGATGGCCATAATACTTACATGTAGGTGTTGCAAGGACGTGTCAGCTGCACCTAAGTAGTCTTTGTCGAGCTTTTTTGTTCGCTGTAGCGGCAGCAACTCATTTCTTTGCTCACCTCAACCTTGCTTTTGCTGTCTGATATTTCTGAAATTTAATGTTCGTTGCGTCTGCATTAATATTAGCCTCCTTTAAAATCGTATTTGGCAGCTTCCTAGGCTTGCAGTTTTCCTCTCAAAGTTTGACAGCCCCTCGTATTACAATACACGACGTACATGTAGATAATGTAAATGTAGGCCTAATGTAAATCTTCGAGAATTTCTCAGCGCTCTCAAAAGCCACGTCAGGAAGACCAGCTTATTCACCGGCACTATATCAAATCAAGTCCGCAATAGCCCGAGCTGCCTTTTCCGTAACGGTGTCAGGTCAAAATCCGGGAGGTCAAGCCGAAGAGACAGATAGTTCTTTGGATTCTTATTTCTGAGCTTATTCAAAAGAATAAAATATGATCAGCAAGGCGTAACGAGTGAGATGATTGTGCCAATAGTTATTGCTTTCGTATAATAGTCTGAGAGGTAATTGATTATTATTGGGAACAACTGTAGGTGGAGGTCGGAAAGAGAATCTTCTGTTCAGTTACACTGACGGTTCTTCACCTTTAAAATCACAACTGTTATCAGCGTGAAACGCGGTGGTGTAGGGATACATGCAGGCCTTTGTTCGGTGACTTGGAACAGGAAGGTTGCGGGTTCGAACTTCGAATCCACCAAAGCCGCCGCGTAGGACCGTGAGCAAGTTCTTCACTCACAATTGCCCATGCGTTTCGGCGTGAAACTCCGATGCAGTGTCCGCTCTGTAGTCTGGATCGCCGCTGAGTAGAATTCTTGAATGGGCTCTAGAGTCTAAAGCAAGTCCTCATACATACATGCATACATACATACATACTTACATATATACATACATACGTACATACATACATACATACATACATACATACATACATACATACATACATACATACATACATACATACATACATACATACATACATACATACATACATACAGTGCACTCGGTTCATAGTGGGACGTGAAGAACGGTCTCATAATCATGTTCTCCATTGATACCGAAGCCTATTCGGGCTGCTTGAGACGTGAACGTTTAAGCCTAGTCACTATTCAGGCATGAAGGAGCTCTCATGCAATGCAAGCGACTTCTCCGACTGCCCTAATGTCTACCAATGTAAAAGCAAGTAAAGCAAACAAATTCATTATATTCGCATGGTGGAGTTAGTTCAGTAGAAGGTGAGGAAAAGCACACGCGAACGATTTGTATGAAGCGTGTTTCACGAAGAGAGGAGGGTTTAAGCGCAGAAAGGTGGTCATACGCAGATAATTATGGGCACCAGATAGGGGCATGCTTACCAGCCAAGGTCAGTTTTGGGTGTCCAGGTTACGAGCAAGTGGATAAACTGAGAAACGTTCTTCAGGCAACCACGCGAGCAGCCCTTTTGGCGGCACATGGCTGCCATGACTAGCTCTTGGCTAACTGAGTTTCCAGACCGTTCAGACTGGTAACTTAAAATTAATAACACGGCCAAACATGGTCCAACATATGACAGTGATTTTACTTGTACCGAGCCATTACATCAAACCCAACCCGAGTCCAAAACGTTCCAATTTCAACATTAAATATTGCTTTATTTTTCAGCGATCAGTTTCAATTTAATATAATTCTGCTAAATTAGGTTATTATTGTGCCATCTGCACTGGTTTTTGCAAGAATCTTCACACATTCTTTTGTTGAGGACTTTGAATGTTTGATAATGAAAATTATTGTTGACAATGACTTTTAAATGTTTTTGACATAGCCAATGGGTGACCATCGATCGTGTTTATACGAGGCGAAATCGGGAAACAGTAAAATCCATAAAAATAGAATCATAAAAAGTAGGCCGACATGACATGAATGCGATATACTGCCCTAAACAATTTACTGATAGCTTATAAGCTAAATTAGCACCAGACGTTTAATGCAGTGGTTGAGACTGGGTGAGCACAAATTAAACATTTTGGCCCGAAATTGTATATTTAGAATATCTCTGTAGCCTAAAATGTTTTCTTTATTGCTGGAAAAGACGTATGATAATTCACCACATTAAATACGTTCCCTGAGTGGCGCCACACGCGATAATATATTATATCCACGACTTCGATATCACTACAGTAACTGTCCCAATGCAGGACCTGTCCAAAACCTGGGCATTCTCCCCTACATGACATGAATGCATTGACTGTCGTAAACACGCTATTTTAAAGTAGACCACAGTGAAATGAGCAAGTCTCTATCCAGGACTCATGACTTTTTCACATACGGTAGACCACTTCTTCTCCGACTGGAGCACCGCAGTGACTCATATAATATGCACAGATTTGACAAAGATAAGTCAGGTTCTTCGTCGATTTGACGGCATTTCGCACTGTAATGTACACGATTAGACACCGGAATATTATTCTGCTAATTTCTTATTCCTTGGTGTTCGTATCCAATGTCCTTGAATTTATGCGTCTGGTTCCTAGGAACAAACATGGAGACGGCAATTGTCTTTATAGGTGCGTCTCCCCATCGATTGTAATATATTCCACCAAGTCTATCGATGTAATGTATGTAGTTTTTATAGTCAACAGAAAGCCAAAGTGACAGCCGCGATATTTCAAAGTTATTGTAGAAAATTATATTTTTCTGCCACTCTTTAAAGAAGGTGGTGTTCGTCGTAGTATTGCGAATGTAAGACTCTGCACTCTCCCATAGGTTCATAGTACAACCCGGAGAGTCGCCTGTAACTAAAGAGTATCCATACTGGAGATGGTTGTTCCGCATGAACTTGAACACATCGTAATCAATAGGTCGAGTAATCTTTGAATCGTCATCAAGTCTCCAAACAAACTCAAAACCGCGAATGATGGCTTGCTCGTATAACAGTTTTGCATGAAAACGACACATGTGCCTATATCCAAGCCTCCATTTACAAGAACGTTGCGTCAGATTTTTCGGCAAAAAATCAGGAACTTCAAAAGTCATCGTTTGAAAGTAAACAGTTGAATTTGTGCTTGATCGTATTTTCAGACGTGAGACATTGTAAGACGGTCCGTTTTCGTGAAAAATCACAATCGGGTACTGAAACTTGTTATTGAAATGTTTATCAAGAAGAACAATAGAATGAACAAACGTGTTAATGTTACTAAATCTCACGAGAAAATAAATGAAAGCTTTCGGCTTGTCTGCTGGCCATCGCAGAAGCTGCTTTTGAAGTTGAAGTGTGTCCTGATCGCAATTACTGAAGTCGATTTCTCGTGTAGTTTGCCATTTCTTTGCCAAGTTCAAGCATGCCATTGTTATCTCGGCATTCTTGCGAACGATATTGTCATAGAATACAACTACTGTATTTCCAGATTTATATAACCAGGTGGTCAATGTCAAAACGGAAGCTAACGTTGCCAGCGCATATAAATGTGTCCGTTTCATTATCCAGAGAGGACACCGTTCAGTGTTTGGGATAAGCTTATATGACAGGAGTTGTTGATATATTGAACCGTCGTATGCTTCCAATCACGCTCGATGGATAAAGTTGAAATTGTCGAGCATAAAGTCTTTATTCCGAACTGAAAGCAAAACATAAATTCCGATGCATTTGAGAGATACAATCGTGCCTTGCACGACGACTTGAAATATCAATTTTAACGGTTGTGTTAACCCATTAGTGCCTGATTTTCCAAAATCATCTCAAAATATAAAAACTTTGTTGCAAGTGATGAGTTTAGACAATACCTAACACAAATTCTGCAAAATTTTTGCTTTTGATGCTTTAGGAGCAAGTTTTTGAAGCGTCCCATTTTTGGGGACGCTAGGCACGAATGGGTACGTGAAGATTTACATAGTCATATGTACAGGTTATATCACTCAAGACTGTTGTTACAGTCGTGTTAAAAGAACATATAAATAATTTGTACTCAGAATCATTCAAAATCAAATGTATAAGCAAAATTTCAACAAAAATGGCATGCCTGAATACAATTATATATGCAAAATTGTTCACATTTTGAAATGAATTGCTTACACGCATCATATCATAATAATGCTGTCCATGCCTTAGATCAACATCCTATATCAGTAGCAACTAACACTGTTACAGAAGACTCATAAAACAGTTACATGAAGCATTATAACTGTTTCAAGTGCTAAAGTGCTTTAGACTGGTTTTGTGTAGTAGATTGTTGGTCTAACCCTCTTTATGTGGACCGATATTTCATTTTTCTCAAACTTTCCGCACACTTTCATTCGCACAATGCATCTGAGTTCCAATAGATGGAGTTTAGTGCTAAAGTGGAAGTGAACACACTTTCTGGTTCATACAGTCAGCTTTCATTTCCCTAATAGAAACAGCTATGTGTTCAGATCCATGCACTGGCCCTCACTTTTCTATATTGAACAGCTCGACCAAAGGAAGTGAAAATCTTCACCTTTGTTGGCTTGTATCGTCTCAGTGGTATATTTTGCTTATCTATATATACTGTAACAGTCTCAGAGTGGTAAAGAAAGTAGTCATAGTAGTCTACAAAACATAGTGGTTGCAATGAACCACCCACACCAAGTTGAGGACTCAAGACCCCAACTCCATTATAGGTCTGACTGAGTAAAGTAGCCATATGGTGTATTCAGCGAACAGTCTTTGTAGCCAACAAGGCTTAGTTGCAGTCTGAGAGTGATAAAGAAGTGGTGAAATTACCACTATTTGTTAGTAGGAATCAACTGAATTGACCACCAATATGCCTCCTGACTAATCTAGGGCTCCAGTCTTTGGATCCATATACCAACTCATCCATATGGATGTGAATCAGAGCAAAAGCCGAGTGGTGTATTCAACATAGTACGATGCCATTGACTGCCATTAGGCCTACTTGAAATTGTAGTAGGCCTAACTGAAAAATGCTACAGGAATGTTATATTCAGCACAATGCACAATGACATTTCTTGAGCTTGGCTGATACCTTAGAAAAGAATGACAAATTACATAGCGACTAATATTTTTCCTTATTTATTTCAAATAAATTATAATAAATTAAATTATTAAATTTAATTTTCTAGCAACTGCATACATCCGAATGAGTGCAATTTTACCATTATTTTGCACTACATTGTATAGGCCTAGCAGGTCCTGGACGATTTCTATACATGTGAAATATTCCTGTAGGCTATACATGTATACATAGGCCTAATGTAGCCTACAGTTCAAGTTGTCAATAAATTTTTGAGTCAAATAACATCATATAACGTTAACTCTTACTGCGAGTGATAATTCTGCCTACAAACCGCCATTTATACTTCTTGTCAAACAATATCTGACTAAAATACCACACAAGAAGCAAAGCTGCATGTATTGAGCTTCACGTACCCATTCGTGCCTAGCGTCCCCAAAAATGGGACAGCGCTTCAGTGATAAAATGCATATGTTATATTTTAGTCAAATGAATTTGATCTAATTATTTATTTAATAGTATATACTAGCCTTTGTGAAACCAAAGACAGATCTGTAGAAATACGCACATATTTTTATTAATAAGATGCGGAAAGTCCGCAATGTTTACATTTGTTAAAATAGGTCAATGGCGTGATTAAAATCACAATTTTCAGCCGAAAAAGAATTTTTGGTGCGCATTTTGTGTCAGAATCACTTTATTGGCATGTTGGCATCAGTGGCGGCGCCAGGATTTCAGGTTTGGGGGGGCTGAAGCCCCAAGCCCTTCCTCCCTCCCAGAGACGCAACTAGAATATTTTCTTCCCAGGGCGGTGATATTGCAATCACCGTAGGCGCGAAGCTGTGAGTGCCGAATGCATGAACGAAGCACATACCGACCAAGGGTTTTACAAGAAATTGTGCACTGGCACAAACGCGCTCCACATAAATATTCCATTGCAATATGTTGTTGGAGATTGAGTGGGTTAATTGCTGAGGTTTTTGATTTTCGGTGTATCCGGCCGCAATCGTAGATTAAGTTCAGAATTAACATAAACGAAGGTGTCCAACTAAGATAGCAAAGGAGAATGGGAGGTCCTCAAACGCGTTAGCGTAAAGTCTATGCCGTGACCGCGCTGTACCATACCCCGAGTTGGAGACCGAGCTGAGCAAAGGCTATGCGGTATATACAGTGCGTGTGCACACAGCAGCCCGAGTAGCTATGTGGTGCAGACAGTGAAGTAATGTAAGTCCCTATTGTCTTTGACATACCGATATGCAAGCACTCAAAAAACACGTTGACTAGAGTTCCAAGTTATCACAATAAGAGGTGTCCAACAACGAATTAATATACACAAATTTCACAATAAAATGGTGTGCAATTCAGTATTATCGTATAAAAAGTCGACCATGGACACGGACTCGAATTCCAAGTTATGACAATAAAGGTGTCCAACACAGTATTATTACTCAGAAATGGTCTAAGACAACAGAGGCCGTTACCCTAAACATTCAATTAAAATAATCACAAATAAAAATAAATCACAATAAAGGTGTCCAACAGCGTATTAATATACAGAAATTCCACAATACAATGGTGTGCTATTCAGTATTATTGTATACAAAGTCAACCATGGACACAGACTCGAGATCCAAGTTGTCACAATAAAAGGTGTCCAACACAGAATTAATATTCAAAAATTAAACAATAAAATGGTGTGCAATTCAGTATTATCGTATAAAAAGTCGACCATGGACACAAACTCGAGTTCCAAGTTATCACAATAAATTAAGGTGTCCAACACAAGATTAATATTCAGAAATTTCACAATAAAATGGTGTGCAATTCATTATTATCGTATAAAAAGTTAACCATAGACACAGACTCGAGATCCAAGTTGTCACAATAAAAGGTGTCCAACACAGAATTAATATTCACAAATTTTACAATAAAATGGTGTGCAATTCAGTATTATCGTATAAAAAGTCGACCATGGACACGAACTCGAGTTCCAAGTTATCACAAAAAATTAAGGTGTCCAACACAGAATTAATATTCAGAAATTTTACAATAAAATGGTGTGCAATTCAGTATTATCGTATAAAATGTCGACCATGGACACGGACTCGAGTTCCAAGTTATCACAATAAAGGTGTCCAGCACAGTATTATTATTCAGATAGGGTCTATGACAACAGAGGCCGTTACCGTGGATATTCAATTAAAGTATCGATTGGCGTTTCGACAGGCGCTTCTCAATATTCCTGGCATCGCTGACCCGTCCAGCCTGTCCGATGCATCGGTCGCTGACCTCTTCGACGAATATGAGACATCTATGACGACTCTCGTCAACAATCTACTTCCCTCTCATCCGGCCAAGATGCGGCACTCTGGATTAACGCCTTGGTTTGACGCCGAGTGTCGCGCTCTCCGACGTCAAGCTCGCCGTCGTGAGAGACTCTACAGACGTTCAAAATCGCCTGCCGACCATGCTGACTGGGTGAAATTCGTCCGAGAGATGCACCGTCGATACAGGGAGAAGGAGACACTATATTGGGAGAATAAGATCACCCATCATTCCAAAGAGCCCAGAAAACTCTGGGCTACATTCAATGACCTTCTCGGTCGGTCTCATCCCGGAAGCCGACCTGCTACACCGCTGTTCACAGCTGGTGAATACTTGGACGTCTTCACCTCGAAAGTCAAGTCGGTTCGCGATGGCACGGCTGGCTCTCCTCCGCCAGAGTTCCCTCCTACGGAATGCTCTCTCTCAGCTCTTAGTCCAATATCCAGCGAGGAGCTAAAGCGAATCATCTTAGCTTCAGCTCCTAAAACCTGCGACCTCGATCCTCTTCCGTCATTCCTTCTGCAAGAGTTCATCGACGTCTTCCTTCCTTTCCTTACAGTCCTCTGTAACCGCTCTCTTCAAGAGGGAGTTCTTCCTTCGTCGCAGAAGAAGTTCATCCTTGTTCCTGTTCCGAAGCGTGAAGGACTGGACTTGTCAGATCCTGCCAACTTTCGGCCAATTGCGAATGTTTCGTTTCTGTCTAAAGTAATTGAGAAGATTGTTGCTTCTCAATTAACAGCTTATCTTGATGTGAACAATTTACTGCCGATTTTTCAATCTGGTTTTCGTAAGGGTCACTCCACGGAAACCCTGTTAGTTCGCCTCCTTTCTGATATCTATGGGGCAATTGATAAATCGCAGGTCACCCTTTTAGCACTATTTGATGTGAGTGCGGCTTTCGATACTGTTGATCATGATATCCTTCATAGGCGCCTATCAACCTCGTTCGGTCTTTCTGGGAACTTTCTCGACTGGCTTGGTTCCTTCCTTCACGACCGTTCCTTTTCTGTGGTCTACGGGTCCACCAGGACTCCGTGGGTTCCTGCTCCGTATGGCCTGCCCCAGGGTTCTGTCCTGGGCCCACTCTTATATATTATTTATACTGCTGATCTTGGTTCTCTCCTTGCCGCTTCTTCTGTCCTGAGCCAATCCTATGCGGATGACCTGCAAGCGTATTTGCATTGTCTTGCGCCAGCAGCCCTATCCACTGTTAGGGTCATGAGCCGGACAATGGAGGCTTTGGAGGCCTGGATGTCCTCCAATCGCCTTCGGCTAAACTCTACCAAAACCCAATTTATTTGGTTTGGCACACGCCAACAGCTCGCTAAAATTGACCTGGAGGTTCTTGCTCAAGAATTCCCTCACTTTACCTTCTCTTCCTCTGTCCGGGATCTTGGAGTCACATTGGACCAAGAACTTACTTTTACGCGGCATATCAACCTGCTATGCCGCAGTTGCTACTACCAATTGCGTCAGCTTAGAGTGGTGCTCCGCTCCTTAACCTTCAATGCTGCCTTAACGCTAGTCCATTCTTTTGTCGTCTCTCGTCTGGACTACTGCAGCGCCCTCTGTGTGGGTCTTCCGGTGACTCGGGTTGGGTGCTTGGATCGGGTATTGCGCTCTGCGGCACCCTTGTTGGTCGCATCCCAAGATTCGGTCATGTTACTGACTATATGCGGGATGTCTTGCATTGGCTCCCTTTTTCACAAAGAATCACTTACCGGATATCTTCCTTGGTTTGGCGCTGTCTCGCGGGTGTGGCCCCTGTCTATTTGCAGGAGCTCTGTTGCTCCACCCTGAACGTCCAGCGCCGTGGCTCTCTCCGCTCTTCTAAACAGGCTCAGCTTCTTGTCCCCCGGTCACGCACTTCTATCACACAGAACCGTGCCTTTTCTGTCGTTGGCCCTATAACCTGGAATGGGCTTCCTGTTGAACTACGTCTTGTGCCTAGAGCCTTTGAGACTACGTTCTACTCTGCTCTTAAAACTAATCTTTTTAACCGTGGTTGGGTCGGGAGCGCTTCTGAGTAGATACTCTTGAAGAAGCGCTATATAAGTGTTTGAAATGAATGAATGAATGAATGAATAAAGTAATCAAAAATAAAAAATCACAATAAAGGTGTCCAACACCGCATTAATATTCAGAAATTCCACAATACAATGGTGTGCAATTCAGTACTATAGTATAAAAATTCAACCATGGACACAGACTCGAGTCCAAAGTTATCACAATAAAGGTGTCCAACACAGTATTGTTATTCAGAAATTGTCTATGACAACAGAGGCCGTTACCCTGGACATTAAATTAAATAATCAAAAATAAAAATAAATCACAATAAAGGGGTCCAACAGAATTCACAGGACATTATTATAATTATTATCTGCCTTCATATTACTAATGACAGAAAACAGTTTAAGTTTCCTTAAAATGAAAATATGCATGCTTAGATATATGCACACAATTATTTTATTTATATATATGTATATATATTTATATATATACATATAATTATCCGAACACAAATGTTTTACATGTATATGCTAATAGCACTAGGACTTCTTAGTTGACCATTATATCAAACGTAGGCCGACATTCCGAGACAGTGGTGGTATACACAGCAAGAATACAACAATTATTATACCGAAAATAACAAGAGCGCACACATTTGAGGTGTGTAAGAGAAACATGACGCAAATCTGACAACTACATTATTGTGTCAAAGGAATTTCTGGATAAAACTCAATCTTCTGGATAACCAGCGGTATGTAATATTATTTTCATGCATGATGTGCAGTACAGATGCAACACTACTATGGGAGACTTTAAAAATTTTACATGTAACTGCAGAGCTGTAAGTGTACTCTAAAGAGTTCAGCTCACTTTTGGTAGAGCTGACAGCTTCCATTCCATAAAGAAGAAACGGTTTACAGTAGGCAGCTACTACATGCAACAAAACTGGTTCACTAAATTTGTAGCATTTGCTATGCAACGAAATAAATGACCTATACAACTTAATATATATATATATATATATATATATATATATATATATAATATTGTATATATAGTTGATTTCGATGCGATTGACCATTGCCTAGCTTTCTTATTACGAAATAAGCCGTAATGGATATTTTCTGTTTTTTGCTTTGGGGGCCGATCCGCATTTAGAGGCTATAACCCATAGCCCTCTGACGACGCCACTGGCGCAAGCATCTGCGCTTTGATTATATAGTTGATTGCAGAAGGGAGAAAACCCTAAACATTCTTTTGTGACGATGTCAAAATTTGTGAAATATGCGAAAAATCAAGAGAAAATACAACATTGCACCACTTTTTGAAGGACGGCATTTTCGATGGATGGATCCGATTTGACCAGGGTCTATGACAACAGAGGTCGTTACCCTGGACAGAAATTTGCTCGGCATATTACAGCACTTAAGAGCTTTCTTCTTTTGAAGTTTGATTGGCATTTTCGATATATATATATACGTCTAATACTTATAAAACGGTTTCAATCTGGAACGTGGTGTCTAAGAGCCATGTTGTTTCTTCGACAATTTCGACAACCCTGTCCGGTTGTATGGTCAAAAGGTAAGGGTGCAAACTTGTCACCCGTTTTCATAGACTGAGGCCAAGAAATGAAGTCGCTAACTTCATTCTCAAAGTAGATTTCGATGACATTGATCATTGTCTAGTTTTCTTATTACGAAAGCCGTTATAGACATTTTCCGCATTTTGCTTTGGGGGGGCTTAGCCGCATTCAGGGGGGGCTTAGCCCCCTCCAGCCCCCCCCTGGCGCCGCCACTGGTTGGCATGACGGCTATTACATTAAATTGCATCTTGAATGCATATTTAATTTTGTGTGAATTTTTGAAGTGGTGTCCCATTTTTGGGGACGCTAGGCACTAATGGGTGTCAAAACGGAAGCTAACGTTGCCAGCGCATATAAATGTGTCCGTTTCATTATCCAGAGAGGACACCGTTCAGTGTTTGGGATAAGCTTATATGACAGGAGTTGTTGATATATTGAACCGTCGTATGCTTCCAATCACGCTCGATGGATAAAGTTGAAATTGTCGAGCATAAAGTCTTTATTCCGAACTGAAAGCAAAACATAAATTCCGATGCATTTGAGAGATACAATCGTGCCTTGCACGACGACTTGAAATATCAATTTTAACGGTTGTGTTAAATAGGCAATCCTCGATTAGGCTATTTGATTTCCATCGATATAAGTAACGAGCAAAGAGGCCTGATATTATTTGTCTCTAAGGCCTACAGTTTTTGCGCTTCTGTGTGTTTGTGTGCTGTCTTCAGCAAGCTTGTAAGGCACTATTGGATCATGATCCTGGGGTGGAACTTATTCGTATTACAAGGCTTTATTTGGAATTAATTTTGTTGCAGAGGCGACTAGTGGAAACAAAAGGGCTGTGCAGATTACAATTGATATAAATGCGATTCAATGTGTGCTATGCTAACACTGCAAGTGTAGGCCTAATTTGTATGTAATTTGTAGTCTGCTGATGGTTGATTTGCAAGACAGGCACGTTGAAGGATGTGGTTTCAATTACCGTTCGCCCCATGTATAAGGTTGGCCTATTGACTTCCGAAACACCAGCCCAGAGGCTATATTATGTGTAGCAGGGTATCAGCGTATAGGCTAATTGAGTAGAAGGAGAACATGTCACGAAATAGCAATTAAAAAGGCCTACTTTCGTTTTTATCATTTATTTCATTTGGCTTCAAACACTTCAGTGGCCTGAAATAATTGATTGTTCACATTGGTCTGTCAAGGCAATACCTCATCATTTATGAATAGAGCCTTTGGAGCTTTTGCACCATGAGGGTGACCACGCTTTGCGATTCGAAAAGATGCGAAATAAAGCGTTTTCATAATTCCGATGGTATGAAAAATAAGATTTACATAGGGGCCCATGGACTTCATTGTTTTCTGAAGAGTTGCGTGGCCTTGAGACTTCTCACGTCGTTTGGTGTCTCAAACACGCTCTCTGTCTTGGATCCAAATATCTTGGTCTGAGTCTTGGATTGGAGTTCACTTGTGTGCATGTATGACATTATGTATGTATGTGACCATTTATATAGCGCCTTAACAGGAATCTCACGAAGGCGCTTGACTTATTGGAACTGTCTTGAAGTTTTAACTCCTCTCGCCTTATTAAGATTCCATCGCCTTACTGAGTATGCCTAAACAGTTTTCAGGGGCAGTGGACATTAAATGTGGCTAAAAACTGTTTCTACCGTCTACTCTTTCAAGGACGCGTACATTTTTGCGTTCTTATCGCTCACGTCTATAGGCTACAACGCTATGCAGGAGCAGAAGGATCTCGTGCTCATAAATTGCAATTGTAAAATAGTAGGCTAATTTGGGAAATTGGCTTTTATGTTTTTGCTGGACTACCATTTGAAAAAAGCATAAATTCTGAAAACCAGAGCCTTGATCTGTTTTGGGCCTCGTTTCTGTGCTCTGTGTATTTGTTTTTGGCATTCCTACGTCTTGGCTCTGGTCTCGACATTATTTTTCTTTGGTGATCGTAGCCTACTTTAGGCTGGATCAATTATTGTCTTCGTATCCTCTCACATGCCTTTTTTCTCTCCTTAGAAGAGGAGGTATATAATTATTATAGAATTCAAGTTTCGATGGAGCACTATTATATACATTACGCAGTATTTAAAACTCTCTGACAAACCGCAATAACACTAACTCTTGCCGGTATCTATCTATTAATTGGCACCAAAAAGCCACCACAATCCAGAATACAACTCAGGAGGAAATTGATAGTGTAGCCGAACGAACCGAATGAAATGACTTTCTTCAACTTCAACTTCAACTTGTTTATTGATCCCAAAAATATCAAACAGACGATTATGCATTCAAAATAGTACACAAAGTGATTAATTGCAGTTGACAATAGCGATGGTATAGCTTAGTGTACAATCAACACTGTGAAATGTAGGGATCAATAGGCTATACCCGAAGGGAGTGATCCCGCTATTGGTCCATGACATTTTTTTTACTATAATCGACTCAATGCAGGCAGATCCAAATAAATGACCATCTTCTGTCGTGGTTCCAAGGCAAAAATGCGCCTCCCCCAAATTGACAATCGAGAGAGTGATAGCATAACTCATACAAGGCGTGACCATCAGTGCCAGATTAACTATGGCGCAACTGGCGCACTTGCGCCAGGCCTTCTTTCGGGGGTAAAAATTTAAAAAAAACATTGAGAAATCCGATTATCCGATCGAATTTGTTTATATGAGGTCACAGTCCGGCTTATTTAAAATGTTTAATTTCTAAAACAAGCATTGCATATAAAATTTGGTGGCATTATAAAAACAGGCCTTCTACAGTACTACTACTATAATGACGACGTGCTAATTAATTGAGTACTGTAATGATGACGTATGACGTAATAAATCTATGCGCGGATCGACCCCATCACCAAATAAAATATAGATATGCGTAGTTGCGTACGGTACAGACGACACAGTGTATGTTCCATGTAATATTATTATCTACTATTTAGTGTTTATGTAGCTAAGCTGCTTATTCCTTTTTTTAATTTTAATTTTTAAACAAATAAAATAAGTAGGCCTACAGAAAATGAGGAAATTTGAGTCCGGATGGCAGAAACGTCAAAGAAAACGCGAACTTGAAGAGGTAGGCAAACAGCAACGTGGTAGTATTGATAAATTTCTGGCAGTAAAAACACGAGAAGTGCCTCAATTTATAGATGGTGTCGACTCAGCGTCAGAAGCTGGATGGCGTTCAGGCTTAGGCCGCTCAGCAGTGTCAGCACTAATGCCAACAACAGACACCCTTGATTTCAGCAATGATATCATTGACATGCCTAAATCTGAAACTACCATAGATCTACCATTAAAACAAGAGAATCAATCTGTTGGAAACGTGCCACAAACAGATGCTGCTCTGTGGACTATAAATGAAGATTTGGTCAGTTATTGGCTGTAGCTGGGACCTGAACCATGTCGTAATCAAGATGGCATGTACTCTAAATCCATAAAACAACATGGAAATAAAGTAAAATTGAATAGTACCAAAAGAAAACTAAACGATTCTGTTTTTTTACGATCACACCATTTAAAACGCATAAAATCATCTTTGAGGTCAACAATGGGCCAGGACAGATTGGCAAATTTAACTCTTTTGAACATTGAGTCGGAAATCTTGACAGATCTTGACTTTTAAGATATCACTGATTCCTTCTCTACCTTAAAAGCGCGAAGGAAAGACTTTTAAACTCGACGAACATTTTTGAACAGTTGAACTGTAACAAGTAAAATTAAAAAATCTCCTATGATCCTATCACAGCTTCATTTTGTGTTCAAAAATTATTAAAGTAAGTTTTTCTATATAATTAATTTTGTCCCCATTTTTTTTGATAATTTGATTGGATAGAGGGCCTATACTTTAGTTTTGTTGCATTGTTTGCGCCAGGCCTCTAAAAAGTTAATCCGGCACTGGTGACCATCAACGATGATCTTAAAGTAGCATCACAATCATGTCAGCGCCGTGCTAAGCGCCTGCTCAGGGTCGCTCTTCGCGTTCAGTGTTATACGGGTCAATGGCATTCCCTCCTGCCCTCCATGAGGTAGTCTGTACGACAGCCATCCTTCGTATTCCTTTCGCCTCCGCTGCTTGATGGGGATGGCTTAACCCCTGCAAACGAGCGCCTCAAACTCCAACGCTTCCTTCAAAGGGTTATGCGATTGAGGAATACCTACCTTCCCACTGCCCGGATGCCGACCATTGGATAGACGAAGCAGACGTAAGACCCTTCAAGGGGGTTATCTGGAACTTAAATCAGGTAGGGGGGCCTATTCCCAAAAGGCCGTATGCTCTGCGCTCGCGACCACGTGATTTTGAACTACCATAGAAGACGACTTTAATTTCATTTTTCGAGTAGACCTACCTTTTAGGATTGTTTGCAATGTTAGCTCGGTGAACCAGAAATCAATTTTCCCCAACTACCAACCTAGAATTTTGCAGAAACTGATAGTTTTATCCATTTTTCCTTTAGCTTACTTTCTTCATGCAATAAGTCGCGTTCTGTGAACTTAATTTTCAGGAATAAACGTAATAATATGTGTAATTTACTATAGTTAAATGACGAAAGAACATTTCGCAAACGGTACAATATCCGAATTCATACTTGACTGCTGAAAACTTCCAAAACGACGCATCGAGCAACTCTGATTATAATCTAAAGAAACTCTCACAGTACAAACCAGAGGCACAACCGGAACGAAATGGAGTCGTAGAGAAAACGAATTATCTTGAGAATTCTTACATGTACGGGCAGAGACAGTTTAAGTCATCACAGAGGTGGGCTCACACTAAGCCTGTAGGTTAAGAGGCCAGTCGATGCATAATGCTTAAACGGGCAGGTGGATGACAGTTTGTTTGCGGTAGCAAGGTTAACACAGGTTCTGGCAACCGTTTCGGTCTGATAGGCTAATGACGACCTGCACGGAATATTATCCTATCGAGGGTAAACGATCTCTGATAACTATTATAATCACGTCGCCAACAATGCCGCCCAAGCATTGTAATCGGCTCTTTAAGTGCGTGCGTGTGTGTACGTGTGTGTATGCGTGTATGTGCGTGCGTGCATGTGGGTGTGTGTGTGGGTGCGTCAGTGAGTGCGTGCTTGCGTGCTTGTGTGTGTGTGTGTGTTGGTGTGTGTGTGTGTGTGTGTGTGTGTGTGTGTGTGTGTGTGAACGCAGGATCTTGCACATTTCATACGTGTGAAAGTGTTTGTGTGTGCGTGTGTATGTGTCAGTGTGTGTGTGCGCGCGCGCAATGTGCAAGTGGCCTTAATGAGTTTGCGGGTAGGTAACAAAAGCAGGTTAATCTCGCATTCATGTATGTCCCATTTTGAAATGAAGGTAGGATTAACTGCTTTAGCGCCTCTGTAGTTAAGTCGGTGACAGGGTATAAAGTTTCCCCCAAATAGAGTCTCCCTTGGACTGGTGTATCTTCAAACGGAGACTCTGTTTCAAAATAAAGTCTCCCATTGAGTCGAGCAAATTCCCGATTTACGACGACCTCAACAAAAAAATTAATTGTGAGGAATCTAGATATTTTGCTTCGGTAAATTTAAACGTCTACGCCAGCGGTTCTCAACCTTTTTAGTGCGGCTACCCCTTGGTAACATCTCGAAAGTTGTGACGACCTCCAACAGCAAAATTGAATGAGTCCTCCCGCGTCACTGCATTTTCTGACATTGTCCATTGCTGGGCATTTTCACTCTCATAATTCGAAAACTGCTCTTGGCAATTGTTGGATGTTTCCTGGTCTTGCGACTCTAAAAGCTGTAGGCTACCTATTCGGGAGTGTGAAGTTGAAGTTTATATAATAATTCTATTCGGCTGTGAAACTTCAACAGCAGCTGCCATGTCTTGCTAACAGCAAGACATGGCAAACCCTTCCCAAGCCCTCTGTCTGAAGTGTACCTTCTTGGCGTCATCAGCTTTGTTCTTAAAAATACTCGACATGATTTCCTGCATAGTTAGGGATGTTTAATATATGAATGGCGCATCGACTTATTTCTTGCGTTTCACCGATTCGGCCGAAAAAATTTCATCACAAATAAAACGTTGTAGTTTCTATTTTCATGCTGCAACATAGAACCATGCAAAAATTATAGGCTACTCTGAAAATTGGTCAGCTGGCCCTTTAGTTCTTTTTAATACTCATTTTCACCACGTTGATTCGTTTTTGAAGGCTATCAATTTAAGACAAATTGTGTTCTTTTTGAATGAGTCAAGCAGTGGGAAGGGTTGGGGAGAGGATATGTGCCATTGGCAACTTTTTCAAATTTCCACAATGCAATGGTAGCATTTCAGACTGTCATTGTAACGAAATTGTTCATCATTTCAGCGCTGATAGTTGTGATTTAAGACTTCAATAAATTTCCCCTCTCAATTGTTTAAAATACTTGAATTTCCACATTGTAGTAGCTGTCATCTTAATAAAATTGCTAAAATTTTTCAATGCTGATAGGCATTGTTCAAGACTTCAGAGTGTCCGCCTTCAATTGCATGTCTAGAATTTTGGGGATTTGCACACTGTAACTGTAACACTTTTTAGCTGTCATCTTGACAAAATTAATCGTGATTTCAGTTCTCACAGACGTGGTTTAAGACTTCAATAAACGTCCCATTCCCATTGTTAAATTAGTTCAATTTGCACACTGCAACGGTGGCACTATCGAAGCTGTCATTTAAAAAAATGCTCATGATTCAGTGCTCACAGACGTGGTCTGAGATTTCAGTAAATATTCCCTAGCCATTTTCTTAGAAGAATGGTTAAAGTGGATGAAAACTAAAACCGCAAAATTAAACTGGATGCCGAAATCTAACGAAAGAATCATAGCAAAAGTGCAAGTACAAAATAATGCACGTTAAGTTGCGATAGTGTGGGAGATAACGCTGAAATTGCTATTAGGTCCATATATTTAAGAAACTTCTGACGAGTCCAGGCGACCCCTGGCAAATCGTACGGCGACCCCCATGGGGGTCGCGACCCACAGGTTGAGAACCGCTGGTCTACACAGACAAAATATCTAGTATAAGCACACGACGTGTTCATGAGAGTTGATATAGAGTTAATATAATTATCACATTGTACGGATGCGCTGCCACATACCTATCTAATTAAAATAAGTACGTGTGCCATCCATTCATTCGCTCATTGTGATATTTCTGCATGACGCCTTTTCACCGGGACTACTCAGCGATGCCAAATAAACATTGTCTTTATATGAGAGAGCTCATACCTGCGAAGTACTTCTAGAAGAAAAGGCGGCGTAGCATCACGCCAGTAAAAGGA
The DNA here is from genome assembly GCA_949752735.1 of Lumbricus terrestris. Taxonomy (NCBI): domain Eukaryota; kingdom Metazoa; phylum Annelida; class Clitellata; order Crassiclitellata; family Lumbricidae; genus Lumbricus; species Lumbricus terrestris. The sequence continues at coordinate 11,428,255 of OX457051.1, read as the reverse complement.
ACTGAGATCTGACTTTATTAAATCGAGTGAAGGGAGCAGACGTGACGAGCACTAGAGTAGAGCTGCAGAGAACGCTAAGCTATAGGCAGGAGCGAGGCCTAGCAGCCTAGCAGGCAGCGCCAGACGAGATCTGTGACCACATTCCCGAATCTGTGTTTGATCGGAGAGCCTGTGGAGTAGGCCTACGTCACGCAGGTAGGCTAACTGGAGATGTGGCTGAATTTAAGTAGGTCTACGTGTTCAATGACATAACAAGACCATAGGCCTACGTTGAAAATTATTATTTTAAAGGCCATCCGTTTTTTACATGTAAAACTGAAATATTTCCATGATTAACCTCCCCCTAAAAACTGAAATATATGCCTGAGATTTCGACAAAATGACTAAAAAAAGGTCATCAGAAATTTTGGCGAATGAAAAATTGGATAATTTCCTCCGCGAGGATTCAGCCCCCCCCTTAAATGATATCCTGGTGCCGCCACTGGGTGAGACTCAGTTCGCGTGTTAACCGTTGAGTGTAGACTCAACGTGAGAAGAGGCGATGTGTAGGATTCCTCCCTGTATCGCCTGACAATCGTCAATCTATATTCAGATAATTTAAACCCCAGTTGCTGTAGGCTACGTGCCTATTTCTTTTCTTTGACTGAGGAATGCTGTCCGATTTTCTCATTCAGTTGCAGCAATATTATATTTTCGCCAGCATATCAGAGAACACTTCACCTGTCACAAGGCTCTGATGTTCGTCTACTTTTTTTACACTGCTGATATTATAAATATTTTGAGCTTCTCTCAGAGAGTTGCTTCGGCCATCTTTAACTGACTACAGGTTACATCCATGGCCAAAAGTCTGTAACCTGACATATTTTAATGACCAAATGCTTTGAGGAAGCAAACAAAATATTAAAAACAAAGATTATTTGAGCTGCCTGTATATCATAATCATGAATTTATATAGCACCACCAGAGCCGTTTTAACGCCAAGGTACGCGAGGCTCGTGCCTAGGGCCCCGCGACGACACAAATAGACTACATCACATAACAAATGAGCAACATGTTATACGAACGTCGATATATGTTAAATTAACATTTATTTTACACTTTTAGTACAAATATTGCTATGCTAGCTGTGTCAGCAGTATACTATATCATTAAAAATGTAATAAAATGGCAGTTACACCAGTTACAGTTACACTGTTACCATAGTTACAGTTACACTGTTACCATAGTCTATAGGCAGTTATCTAAATTAGGCCTAACATCAATATTAGCTACTAACAGAACAGACAGCCTGCAATGCAGTAGACCTCTAGCAGAGGATATACTTCATTCTTAATTTAATTTTACTTGTATGATGATTATAATACTCCTTTACAAAGTTTACACAGCTTCAATACGCAAAACGTAAACATTGTACGTTATGACGTCATTAAATTTAAAACGTCGTATGCGACCAATTTGATGAAGTTTCGAAGTAGCCTAATCAGCGATTGGATATGATGGAGAAAATTATTTGAAACCCAGCTCAGGTATGTCCTGTGTCATGAACTTCTGCAGTATAATAAGAAGAATGTGGTTAATACAGAAGTCCGCGCCTGTGTGCATCGTCTTTTCTCGGATAGAGATAGGCTTCTCCAGAACACGGAGACGTTGCACTTCATTCAAAATTTAGGCCTATCCTTCTTATATTTAAATTGTACGTGCACCAATAGCTTACTAAGTAGCAATACCACCAATCACAATGACTGTCAATATGTTATTTTACTATTATCAATTTGCCATTTCGCTAACCATAATAATTAATTGGTACCAAATGATATCTGACGGACAATGATAGACCTAAGTCAGAGGCTCAGGACTGTGCTAACTGACAGCGTCCTACCGTCCTGCTTTCTCTTAAGTTAATTTCTTCGACGACTTTGCTTTGATTATTAATGTTATTATACCCCACTTGTTGAACAGATTACACGTAGTTGTATTATAGTGGTTGTATCTTGTATAGCCTAATTGGTATTAATCCTAATTAGCCTACATGTGTAGGCCTACGGCAGCGCACGCATGTTCACGCAGAAATGTGAATCTATCTTGTATAATATTTCTTGGTATTTTTTCTTACTTATAAGTGACCCTCCCAAGCGGGATGTCAATCCCTTTAGGGCCCCCTTTGCAGCCAATGCATGCATATTTTCTGTTTTTGATGTCATCTTGTTTTCTGGTTGCAATAAAGCGAATTGATTGATTGATTGAATGTGCGGATAGTCGGCAGCCAAAAGTTTGATATAACCTACGAGTGCTTAAAGTTCAGTGAGAAAAAGGGATTTTTTGAGCCGCTTTTTGAAGGAAGGAAGTGAATTTGAGATACATGGAGTGTAGCAGTGAGCAACATTTCTTGTGAGGCAAAGTCGTGGAATCCAAGCGAGTCCATTATTTTGTTCCGCATCTTGACCCAACTAAAACACCCGAGTATGAGGATCGTAGGTAGGCCGACAGATGATTCTTGTTTTTTATACGACCACCAAAATTTATAAAGTCGAGGAAAAATATTTCCTCACGAAGTAGAAGCGCGATTTAGAGCGTGAGGGTCGTTTAGGGCTCAGGTTAGGCGTCGTGAGGGTCGGTTAGGGTTAGTTTTAGGGTTAGTGCAGTCATTATGCCGAAATTGAAGCTGGATTGATGAAAAATAATTTTCAATGAAAAATTGATGAAAAATATTTGCTGACGAAATAGAAGCGGGATTTATCGAACAAATTCTTGCCTAAACAGAAGCTGGATCGATTAAAAGGATTCTCGGCAAACTAGAAGTTGAATTTATGAAAGATAACAACGCTGCAACGTTAGTTCTAGGTGTCTTGGTGGTCGTATAAAAAAACAAGTACCCGAAAGATTAAGGAGGTAGGGAGTTAGTAGTATGTACGTATACGTGCACTTATCATAGCGCTCCTTCAAGACTATACTACTCAGAAGCGCTCCCGACTAAGGCGCTCAGACTGAATCGGAGTTTCAAGCCGAAGAACATGAGCAATTGCGAGTGAAGGACTTGCTCAACTCCCTACGAGGCGGCTTGAGGTGGATTAGAACCTGCAAACCTCCAGCTGCAAGGCAACGAACACACCCACTACACCACCGCGCTCCACACAAGTAGTGATTGAGAGTAATGAGCTTGGCTGGCGTTGAAGACATTTTAGGTCAAACGCTTCACTTACTTGTGAACTTTACAGGAAGCAAATGAGTTTTAGATTCGCTGCAGCCTATTGACGCTGAGTTTAAGCTCGTCAGAGACTCATGACAGAAAACCAAATTACTTGAATGGCTCTGTATAAACTCTCTGAATGAAAATATTAGGTGTAGCCCAACTATATTAAGTTATATTATATTATATTATATTATATTATATTATATTATATTATATTATATTATATTATATTATATTATATTATATTATATTATATTATATTATATTATATTATAGGTCTATTATATTATATCAAATTATATTATATTATATTATATTATATTATATTATATTATATCATATCATATCATATTATATTATAGTAGGCCTCTTATTTTATTTTATACTAGTCTATGTTGTAATTTTATAACATCAGCTATAAGCTGATTATCCTTGTCACAGCTTCATGTAATTATACAATAAACTTTCATAACCGACTTATTATTATTTTTCGCAGATTGCCAACCGTTCGTTATCTCAGGCAGACGAAAATTTTTGATAAGCAACATTGAAACTTTACTTTACAAATACCGGAGCAGATTATTTCCAACACCAATCATTTCAAACGATGCAAATGCCAGAAAGACGTCTGTGGATATCTTTCTCTTCATTATTGGCAATTTCGCTAATCGTCTGCCTGCAGTACAAGTTCGCGTTCAATCAGGCGCGCGTTTTCTTCAACGTTCGCGGTATCGCGAACCTCACCGGTCCCAACAAGAGTTTGCATTTCGCCACATTTCACGGGAGTATGAACGACGGCCGACGAATTGGGAATCAACTCTTCAGCCTCACTGCGGTCCTGTTTGTAGCGGAACTCACCAACAGGGAGGTTGTCATACCGTCCAACATTCACCTATCTATGGAAGACATATTCGAGTTGAATTTGGAGCATACATGTAGGTATTTGAGTGATCTGTGTCCCTGTACTCAGTGTACTACGATCGGCGAGCAGAAGCATTTGGCGTAGGCTACGACGCGAAGACGGAGAAGCTGAATTTGAGCGATCCGGGAATTGCTAACCGGACGATTCTCGTCTGGGGATATCGCCAGAGCTGGAGGTACACGCTGGCGATTGAAAGACGGCTGAGACGCCATCTGGTGTTCAGAGACGAAATTCAACGTTTCGCCGAGGCCTTTCTACGGGCGACGGTCCCTCGCGGTTGGGCAAGAGTCGGCTTCGTGCGCGTTGGGATACACGTTCGCCGAGGTGACAGCCTAGGCCCCCACTTCGTAAACTACGGCTACCCGAGTCCCAATGACACTTACTTTACAAAGGCCATGCAACACTTCACGAGGATATACACTTTTATACAGTCGCGTCCAGTTCATCTTTGCCTCGAATGATATCAGGTGGTGTAAGAAGTACATCACCGGTGATGGGAATTCGTCGGATACTGTCAATGTCACGTATAGCTATCAGAACAAGCCTGGTCAGGATCTGGCAATATTATCAGCGTGTGACCACGTGATAATGTCGACCGGCACGTTTGGATGGTGGGCAGCTTGGTTGGCCAAAGGAACGACGATCTACTACAGCGACTGGCCGAGAAATGAAACGACTCAGTCTCGCCACTTCAGTCGAAAGGATTTCTTTCCCCCGCATTGGATTCCTATGACAGATTAATTACTGTTACTTGAACTGTTAAACCGGTTTGTCTAGACTCTAGAGCCAATGGCAACATCAGACGTACGATATTCTGCTGGAGAGTTCAGCGCATCAAGGCTCCTGTGACTCAAAAACTAATTTTAGGGGGTTAAAGTATTTGCTTGGAAGGCGAAGTTGGAGAAGCGGGATATTGAGGACAAGAACTTCAACTGTGTCGTTTAGTCTCAGAGCTTTATAATTTATGCGTACACAGTGGCGTAGGCAAGGGGGGTTTCGGGGGTTAAAGCCCCCCATTGGCTCCGGAAAAAAGTTTTTAAAGCTTATTTTTCCATTTAAGTGAGAAAAATAGCAAAAAACAGGGTGTCTGGCCATAACCCCCTCCCATAAAAAAATTCCTGGCTACGCCACTGTGCGTACATATGCCAAACAACAGGAATGCCACTTAGATTTTGGTGTGGTGGTGCAATATGTTGAACGCTCAACCATGCTATCGGAAAATAATTCATTTCTGGATTTAGTGTCAGCTGCTTGACAGTTTGAACTGTGTCTAGAAGCGAAGTGAAATTGAATGCTGTAGTCGATTTTAAGCCTATGCTTATAAACATTGTATTTAGAAACTGCAGTGTAGACCTACTGAAATATGTTTTATCAGACTTAAAAACTGTTCCAAAGTATAATTAGCCGTGGCTTGTGTTTACACTGATAGGAACAGGACAAAACGTCTTCGTTTCCGAATATAATTTATTATTGATTCTCCGCAAGACGCTACTAGATTGGCAATAGTTAAAACAGAGCGACCACCTAAAACTCTATCACAGCTTCCATAGGTAACCATTATAATTAGTCCATGTTGAATTATTAAAGCTTTGAAATTAGATTAAAACGTTTTAAAACCGGGGTGTAGTTTTCATGGGTGCTGCTTGTGTTTTTCGTATTAAGTAGATCTGCCGAGAGTCGAGTTGGATTGCTTGTGACACAGAAGTTGATTTATAGCTTTGGGATTTACTCTACTTATTCTATTATATAGAGGTGCTATAGCAAATACTCATGCATACATACATACATACATACATACTTACATACATACATACATACATACATACATACATACATACATACATACATACATACATACATACATACATACATACATACATACATACATACATACATACATACATACATACATACATACATACATACATACATACATACATACATACATACATGCATACATACATACACAGAGCTTTTTTAACGTGCAGTTCTACACAAAATGTGCAGTTCTAAATGGATTCGTGCAGTTGTAGAAACACTTATGTCACGTTCTGTGCAGTTAAAACCAGTAAAAGTAGGCCATTTTCCTCAGATTGGGAGTAATTTACCATGGAGGACGAGAAAGGAGAGAAGAGAATGTGCAGTTCTAAAAATTCCTTAAAAACAGCCCTGTACATACATACATACATACATACAGCAAGTACTCCATTGGTGTAGAAAAAGTTGTCGGTTTGCCTTCCTGGTAACTGTCCAAATTCCGACTGTTACAATATTTTCATTATGAATGAACGCAACAGTCGACTCCTTACTTTGTCCATTTGGCAAAAAATTTACAAAATTTAATGAGTTCGGCGGGCCACTCGAAATCATCCCGCATGGGCCGCACGTTGGACAGCACTGTTCTAGTGTATAGGCCTACATGTAAGACTGTATCGTGTGTTGGAGTCATAAAGCGAGAACAATCGACATTTGTGGAAAAAACGATGTTTTTTGACATTTTTCATATTTAAAGCCTAAAGAATTTTTTCCCCAAGCTGTCCAATTGTTTAAGTATCACAAATATATTGTCATGTTACATTAAAGTTTGATTTATTCTTGAAAAAACAATTGTAGCCTATGAGAATATATGTTCAACACATTTATTTCTACAATTATCGTCCATACATTGACCCATGCAAAGTAACACAGTCGTTGAGCACCGCTTTCCAGTTGGAATAGGAAGCTGAAATTTTGTCTCAGTAATACTATTGATAAGTCTAACAAACTGGGAGGGCGCCCTGGTATTTAGCTTGAACTTTATTTTTTACCATGTATCTGTGAACCACACTAGCCCTCCTTCTTTATCCAGACTTGGGACTGGCACTGGCAGAGTGCAACCAGTGGCGGAGTTGTTTAGATTGGAATTATTGTTTACTCGTTTTATACTTACATGTATATGCAACGACGACGACATGTTAAAAAAGACCACTATAATTATCGTGCTGTCATTTGTTTAGACTGTCTGCTTCTCTCTCTCTCTCTCTCTCTCTCTCTCTCTCTCTCTCTCTCTCTCTCTCTCTCTCTCTCTCTCTCTCTCACACACACACACACACACACACACACACACACACACACACACACACACACACACAACCTTCGAATGATATTTTACAATGGAAAGTTGCAGAGTATAGCCTACCCGCAATCAACAGAGTCCTGTGCTACTATCTAAAATTGACGAGAATTATTCAGTCTCTTTACCAAATATCTGACAGCAGCTGCATTTTTACATCTCAGTTAATTTGTAGACCCACATGAATTTCAAAGATACAAACAGGGTCTGGAGCGTCTGGTACAATTAGGCTTACATTTAGGCCTATTATTGAAGGAATTTATAATGACACTAATTCTATTTCATTTCCTAGCTTTTCCTGTCCGGAAGACCGAGAAGGCGACGCGAGCATTTTCGACTTTGAAACAAATAGAGCGACTGGAGTGAGAATTGTGTGGGGCAACTGCGGCTCCCATTAGGTCTAATAACCACTGTAAAATTGTAAATTGGACAAAAAATGGAGCCACACATCAGACTGAGAAGTCGAAGTAGACTTATTCAGTCCTGTTTTAGCGTAAAGACTTCCCCAGGGCTGTATTTAAGGAATTTTTAGAACTGCACAACCCCTTCTTTTCCTTCCATCCTCGGAGATCCTCCATGGTAAATTACTTCCAATCGGAGAACAATAACCATTTTTGGATAGTTTTAACTGTACAGAAGTGCTTCTACAACTGCACAAATCTATTTTGGACTGCACATTTAGTGTACAACTGCACGTTAAAAAAGCCCTGGACTTCCCAACGTTTGAGATAGTCGGTACTGACTTCAGAGATGAAATTTCCTAAAAACTAAGGCATTTCAGATGCATCTTAATTGCTCAATTTCGCATGGCAAAACTGTGAAAAGAGTTGGTTAACTCTATAAGCTTACTGTATGACTTATACAGTTCCACTATTACGAAAGTCCCAGCGGTCAAGAGGTTCATTCTCTACAGTTGTGTGGCAATACGAACTAGGCCTAGGCCTATATCATTACGCATGTTGATCACGGTGTGACGTTGCAGCAAAATAGTAAATAGTTTCGGAGTCGAGTCGAGGAAGTCCGATCGATTCGACTTGCAAGTCGGTTGAGTCGACGATTAATTTTTTCGATCGACTCGACTTGACCGAGTTGAGATCGACTGCGGGGTACATTACGCAACATATTATACCGTCCGATAATAATTAACCCACAAACTAAACCTGAATTAGTTTTAATGGAAA